>OZ008367.1:130560722-131160722 GCA_963931995.1 Phaonia tiefii
AGGTACCACGCCCCTTTATCCAATCCCGCCCATATTTTGATAGTTTATTTTTTGTCGTCGCCATTAGTTTGCCTCCGAAGTTTCAGTTCGATTGGATCACGGGAAATGGGTTAAAAATCAATGCAAAGTTTTTTCGGTGCGGTGCATACAGACATGTGAAGTTAATATAAAGAATTTAAAAAGACCAGTGTAAGTACTCGTAAATCTAATTCATTTGATTTAATTCATTTGAATTAATTTAAAATCAATTCAATTCAAACGAATTGAAAATGAATTTGAAACCGCGTAAAGTACACATCAGCGAGTAATAGTAAAAGTGTTGTGACGTTGAATGTTGTAAATGAATCCCGAATAATTATGAATTGTTAACAATTATATCGTGCACATAAAGAGTACTATTGTCATTATCGAAATCATTATCGTTTGAGTAACGACAACTAAAACAAAGTTAAAAAAAGACAATTCGTAACAATATGATAGATATGAATTGACTCACGTATCTCATCGACCTTTTGCAACGCACGTTTCAATTATATAATCGTAAATCTTTTTCCAAGAAATGCGTTATTTTTTTGTCTATACTTGTACATATTATATATGTATATGTATATTATTATGTAGATATTTTTTAGTTCTGATTATATTATAAATTAATATTGGTGTTGAAGTTTGTTATTGTTAATAAACAGACAGACGCCATTTATTTTGAATTTTTATTAAAAGCACACAAAATCCAGGTGTTTAAAATTTATAGACATACATAAGTTTATTGATTTTATGAAGATCAACTTTGTTATTATTATAAATATTCAGTGGCATAAATAATTTTTATTCACCGCAACCCAACTCGCCTTCATTCATTCAACGCGATTACTTCTAAATTTGTGTCTGTTGTGTTGTGGTGGATTTTCGTACAATAAGTGTAGTGCACAATTTTTTATTAACTTTTCTATTTAAAAGTAAACAAAATGCATACACACATAAACACAAATAAATCTTAACTGATTCCTTATCTTTTGTAAACGAAATTTTGAAAATTCAATATAAATTTTGGCATTTGAAACGCAAATGCGATGCACCTATGCAAATATGGAATACTAGCAATAAACAAAATAGTGTATTAGTACAAATTTACATTTTTTCAAAAAATAAACATTCGCTATTGTATGTTCTGTTATGTCATATTCAAAAATTTAAATATTCAACTACAAATGTATTAATCTTTTCCAATAGAAACATAAATGCTAGGATTGTCGAAAAACTACGCACCTTCTTTAATGACCAAAGCTACCAAGGGCGTTCTCATTAGAGTATTCCAAAACCGAAACAGAAAACTGGTCCACCGGCTTTACGGGCATTCACCGGCTGCCGGCTTGCTGAAAATAAGCATTTTCGAATATACAGTAAAAAACAGGTTCTACCAATTCGTTTCTAATTAATTTTGTTCTAAAAAAATTTTAATTCTGTGTTTAATTTTAAAAGAAAATTGTAACAATTTTATTTATTATATCCGTTCGAGTTTATAAATATTATTGCATCTTTTAGTTGTTATGTTTTTAATAATTGTTCGGTTCAACCGGTTCGGTTATTTATAATTTTATTTATTTGAATTTTTTTCACAGAAAACTGAAGAAAAAATAATATGAACCACTAGCATTTTTCATAATTCCCAATCGAAAATTGAAAGAAAACGCAATAACTATTTGAAATATTTTTGCATAAGGCTTCAAAAACATTTGTCTTATTTTTAAACATATATATAGTAATAATGACACCTAGAGGTGCCATCTTTCTAATCTGTCGTTTCATTTCACTCTCTTCGTGGAGTAGTCGGTGCGATAGAGTTATTTGACGTACGTAAATTGACTTGGTTGGTCGAAAAGGCTGCAAGACAGCATGCTGTCTAGCACACTTAGGATAAAGAAACCCATTGTGATACCTGCAGTTTCCTCTATAGCAACTATTGACTAGTCGTCTAGCCAATTTTTCCTTTCAATAAATTTGTCTCGTAAATTGACTTACAACAGGTGGGATTACAAAAATTGTTGACTTAAATTTGTCATGTCGTTTTGATGATAAACTGTGAAATTTAAATGTATTTTGGACTTTTGTGTATATTGTTGTTGTTGTTAGTATATGTTTGTGGAGTATTTACTCAAAAATGTTACGCACAAAACGAAAAGCCGGAATACCGCCCATCTGCAACACACGAAAATAAATAAATGGTTTCCCATTACATCCCATGAAGGAACCGGGGAGAACTTCTCACAATCACTGAGCTGTGCGCTTTCCAGTTTTCACTCACTGATTGGGACCTACAGTTTTACACCGATTCCGAACGGTATTTTGAGAAGCTTTTGAAGCAAATGTTATAAATTTACTGAGAGATTGATTATTACTCTATGATAGATAAATATTTGACGTAAATTTACTTAAACCAGGTGGAGTTATAAGAATTTGTTGACTTAAATTTATCAAGTCTTTTTGGTTGAGAACTGTGAAATTTAAACGTATGTTTGACTTTCATGTTATCTTTTATTGTTAGTATATATGTATTTGTGGTGTGTTTACATAAAAACTTTAACACACAAAACGAAATTCCGTTGCTGCATTCTTGTTGGTTGGTTTGAACTTATTTCTATTAAAGAAATACTTTTCAACATGCAGCGTCCATAAGCAACCACACCAAACTTCGTAAGGTTACTGAGAGAAGTCGCTTCTCTAGGTATATGATTACCCTATGTTTGTAGAGTTATACCCGTTTATACCCGTTTCGGTCAACGATCTCCACCACCGGTAACACTGCCCGATTCGCCATCATCAGCCAGTCACCAACGCGTACAGAATCCCACCGCCATTTTGCCGCTCCACATTGACGGTAATATTATTGTTATCAGTGAAGATTAATACGTTGAAATAAAAGTTATCTCTGTATATACAGAATAATACTAGCGTTCCACTGTTTCTCTCAAAAAAAAAAAAAAATTCTATGTAACGAATCTCTGGCGACCACTGAGTATACCCAAGCTTTAGAAGGAAAACCCGTCGTGACAATACTTTTACGCGTTTTAAATCAGACTGGCTCAATTTCGCGGCACATCAGTTATTCATACAAGTTTAAGACCTCGGCACGACGTCATTTCGAAGTTTCCTGATCCTTCTCCCAACGGTTCCATTTATTATTTATAACTTATCGACAGGCGTTTCCAGACCCAACGCTTAGTTGCCATCCGTTCTGGTATATTCGAAATACTGGTATTGGCGTGATCGCAGAGCAGCGTTATCCGTTCTTGAATATTCGAAATACTGGTAGTCGTAAAATTGCAATGAGGTAGTTTTTCTATTGGAAGTGACAGCATTATTTTAGACATACATATCTATGTATGTAAATAACATTATCAAGATAATAAAGTTGCAATATAAACAACCCTGTTTGTTAACATTCTAAAAGTGTTTTGACACGAATGCTCGTCAACCCAAACACGCAAAGCATTTATCGTAACAGTATTTTATTAATAATTTTTTAAATGAAGACCCCAACCCATTGTTTATAAAAGCCGAAACAGGTGGAAACCGCTTTTTTTTCAAAAGTTGTATTTTTCGAAACAATTGTTTTTTGAATTGACTGGTATTGGCTATTTCTCAAACGCAATGAAAAATTTTTTTTCAACAAACTGCCAAAAAATGGCTACCACTCGGAAACGGTGCGTTCAATCGCAAAAATAATAAATGTTGTACCTTCTTAGGAGCCTTTAAACACTGGATGTCTTTAATACGGCATCACTTTAAAAAAAATCGCTAAAACTAAATTCGCTAAAACGCCTAAATGTGTTAACGATTTTTTCAAAAGAAGTGATGCCGTATTAAAAACATCTACTGGTTACAGTCTCCTATGGAGGTAACAAATTTATTATTTTTGCAATGGGACGCACAGTTTCGGAGTTATAGCTATTCCTTTATTTTAGCGATTTTCTTATTTTGTCAATTTTTAAACAAAAAATTGTTCCATACGAATTGGACCAATTGGATGAAAACCCAGAAAGCCTCAAAAATTAGTTATTTTTTCGATTCGACGCTCTATTTCCGAGATATAGTCCTTTGTTCTAATTTGTTCTTATTTTCGATCAAAAATGGGGATGGGTTACCCAGCTCGATGGGTAATGGGTAAAGGCCGCTTACCTATTCCCCATGTGTAATTTGTAATCGTGATGGGTAATTCCCCATTGCCATACAAACATTCAAGGCAAATATCAACAGACACTACTCCCTCTTTCCACCCTCTACTACCTCAATTTTCCTTCGCCAACACAATGCACTGCATTTATAGGGGGGCATCCCCTGAGTGTTGGTTTGATAAAAAAAAAAAAAAAAAAAAAACTACCCATTATTTTCCCCATTACCCTTTGGGTAATGAGTAATCGTGATGGGTCATTCCCCGTTGTCGTGGGTAGCTAGTAGCTACCCTTTATTTTCCCCATACCATGTGAGTAATGGGTAAACGATAGCTACCCTATCCCCACGGCAATAATAATGGGTTACCCAGGGTAGCCCAGGTTAACCCATTACCCACGAAATACAAACCCTGCTAGATACCCAGTCAGTGGAGACTCGGCTTAAGTTCTAATAGCACTAAACTCTCAAAATTTTATCAATGTGTTGCTCAATGGGCATCTGAGTAGCTCAATTATTGAACGAAACAATCTTAGTTCTTTTCGCAATTATATCTCCAAGTTTTATCTGAGAAATGGTTCAAATTATCAATTTTAAAAAAAAAAGTTAAAATTATTTTACAACATATAGTTATTTTTGCCGCCAACTGTGCTTTTGATATCTGTAAATTTAAGTCAACCATCACCAAACACTATTCCCCGTTGCCCCCTACTCCTATCCCATATCCAATACAATGAATGCACTACATTCGTAGGGGGCATTCCCTGAGTATTTGTCAATATAAAAAAAAACTATTCAGATAAAAAAGCTCACAAAAAAATTTAAAAGGTAATTTACCTATCTGTTTTTTTCTCTTATTTTAAGTTAATAAAACGTAAATGTAGTGTTGCCAATGCCTTAAAAAAATACGCTAAAAAAGTTCAATTTGCAAAAAAATGTGAAACTAAAATAGAATCCAAAATTGCAGCACCTCATTACTTTATATAAAAAACATAATTTCTTTGTTATCAAAAAGAAGTTGGGTTTTGAAATTTGAACGAATTGAACCAAAAGAAAAGTAATTAAGGAGAATAATAAAAAGTTTAAAAATTTTGCTCAAAAAGTGCTATGACGCATTTAGCATATTATTAACAAGAAGTTCAGAACTTAAACTGGCAACACTACTCACATATCGTCTATTTGCTCTTAAATGTAAATTAAAATTTTTGTCTGTGAGTAATGACAAAACAATCGAGATACTAAGAGCAGTTTTATGTTTTATAGACTAAAATTCAGGGGGCATTGAGAGGTGGTGACAGTGTTGCCAGAAGCTGTCAAAAAACATGCTAACAAATTTGCTATAAAAAAATGCTAAAACTGTTAAAATCAACAATTCCAGCACTGCGTGCTTTTACGCATTATTTTCGATAAAAAAATCATAATTTCTTATTGTTGTTGTTGTTGTTGTTATTAAAACAAAAATTAATTATGCTTTGTATTTATAAAATTTTAGCAGCATCATGAAGATTTAGTACAGTAAAGTAGAGCTTTAGTTTTAATAAAAACTTCAATAACTTAGGGCGAGTTTCACACTCGCCATTTAAAAGCTCACAGAAATTTTTCATATTAATTGACATTTAAATGACAAGCTTCGGGCATTTAAAGTACCACATTTAAATGGAGAATTTTCAACTGTGAAACTGACCATTAGTCAATTAATATCGGATTTTTAAAAACAAAGTTGCGTTTCACTCATTCGGAAACGTCCAATTTGAATAAATTCAAGAGTATTGTGGTTTCTTTAAAAAATAATGTGTGAAATCGTCGCCGAGGTAGAAAAATGGCGAAAAAATTAAAAAATATGTGTTTGATGGACAAATACACACAGACTTCTCATATTTTCTTAAATAACGTATATATCGTTTGAAAGGCCTAAGTTTCTTCTTTTTAAATCCGGTGAGAAAGTGAAAATCGGTTCATAATCCACTAACTTACAGGCTTATATGTGTCCAAACGTACGCAAAACCGGATTTTTAACCTGTTTTCAAGATTTTGGGGGTGTTTGGGAAATTTCACAAGCAGATTCTTGTTTCACTCGACAATACCTACAAGAAAAATACTATCACTTCCCAGGTATTTATACTTTAGTATTTTTTTGTAACTGTGTTATACGTAGTCTCTATTTGAAAAATCGAAACTAAAACAGCAAAACTCGAGCAGTCTTTACCAAACCTTATGTATCTATTGATGCCATCGAGATCCCATTTGGAAATTTGGCTATGATGTAGAGAAAAAGATGGACTTTCATTTTGGTGGGGGAAATCAAAAATTAAAGATACTGTAGAGGTTTCAATAACATTGAACCACAACGACATGACGGTTCGACTGGTATTAAAGCGGGTTTTGCAAGCTTTAAAATGATATTCAATATTTTGAAATCCATTAACGCATTCCAAAGTTGTGCCATTTTTAGGTCAGGTATTTTTTACAGAAAGTGCCATACAATACCTACTTCAACGAACCATAAAACAAAATTTTGTTTTTTGACTCAATTCTGGTGTCATAGACTTCGTATGGACGAGGAGAAACTTCTGTCCAAATTTCATACAATTAAATGGGGGTTGGGTCCAGGACTGTGTCGAAATATTTGGGAATTACTCGTATACAAAATTATTCCAGTAAAAACTTGTAAGTTATCTATGATCAAAATAATCTCTTTCTTTCGTTACTGGCTAATATTAAACACGCAGCCTGTGAACTGTAATAAAAATAAAAATTAGTGTGTTGTAAAAATTGTAAAAAGAAATAATCGAATTTCGAAAAGTGGTGTTTTAGTTACAAGAAAGCGATAATAACTTGCTAACTCGGGGATCACACACGGCAATTTTACTTGCGCAAGTCCGGAGTTTATGGGAGAGAAAGGGGAAGATGTGGAAGTGTGTGATTTCCGAGTACGTTGCAAAGAAAACGACTATTTAGCAATAAGTAATATTATTCAAAAATATGGAAAATAGGGTAAAATATGACTAAAAAAAATTATAAACCTAGCGAAAATGATTCGTGGCTTAGCGTCGCTAAGTTATCGCGAACTGCTTCAAACAAAACAAGCGATTACATGAGCAAACGGTGTAACCAAATCATGCTAAAAAATACCTACGAATCGCAGAGTGGTTCAATATTTTCCTTTTTTGAAGAAAAATAGTGCTAAAAGAAATGGAATTTTATCACCTTACCTAGATTGTCCAAAACCGAACCGGTTTTTTCTTTAACCGTGTGCCAGTTTTTTAAATAACGTAATTTTCGAACAAACCGGAAACCGGTTATTTGACGTCGGTTAATCATGTGTTAATATCCTTAAAAAAATCAATAATAAATAATATGATATTCGAATTTAGTGAAATTTTGGAATTAAGAAACATGATTTCTATTTTGAAATATGATCTAAATGACATATCCAAACAATTTTTTTTCAAAATGAGTTTATGATTTGAAGTACAATTAATTAAGCTTTTCAAACATTTTTTTTTTATCAAATTTCAAAATTAAAATTATTCGATAACTAAATGTTTTAAACTTAATAAGTTTTTTTTATTCTTCAATATTTCGGTACCCATTGGGTACCATCGTCAGGAAAATAAGCACAATTATTAACTAAAAATTTATTTTTAACATAAATCAAATTGAGAAGAACAAACTTAAGACAAATGTGTAGGTTGTCCCCAAAATACACAAAGAAGATTTTCCGTTGAGACCAATATGTTCCTTTGTTAACTCCCCTTCTTATGAGTTGTGTAGGTACATTACGAATATACTGAAAAGGATTACAGAAGACTCCAAATACAATATAAAAGACTCATTGCAGTTTAAGAATAAAATAAAGGAACTAAAGTTACAAAATTGTGAAAAATTATTTTCATTCGATGTAGTTTCTTTATTTCCGAGTATACCTGTAGACTTGGCACTTCATATTATCGAGGAAAAATGGGACAGAATAGAACAGCACACAAATATTAATAAATCATTATTGCTCTATGTATATTTTAAAGTTATGTATAGAAGACAACAGGTATTTCCGATATGATGGCAAGGTATATTTTCAACAAGAAGAACTTCCAATGGGATCTCCAGCTTCCCAGATTGTGGCTGATATTGTTATGGAGAATCTTCTTGATTCCTGCATAGAGAGCTGGCCATAAAACCGAAAATTATTACTAAATATGTGGACGATTTATGCTGTATCGTTACAAATAGTGCTATAGATAATATTTTGCCAACATTTAATAATTTTCATCCTAATATTAGGTTTACAATTGAAGAAGAGCGTGGATCAAGACTCCCATACTTGGATACCATGGTAATAATAAATAGGGAGAATTTATTAGTGGATTGGTGCCAAAAACCAACTGCTTCTGGAAGGGTTATCAATTACCACTCCAAACACCCGAAATTAATGGTTGTCAATACGGCAAGATACCTCATAGAGAGAGAGAGTTTTGAAGATAAGTGACGGGAATTTTCACAAAAAGAATAAGGAGAAGATTACAACTATATTAATGGACTACAATTTCCCAATAGTGTTAGTCAATAGATTGATAAGGCAATATGAAAATAAGGGGCAATATAACCAAAACCCAACGGTGGAACCGAAAAAGTTCAAATCGTTATCTTATGTGCCAGGATTTTCTGAGAGATTAGAAAAATCTAAAATATTTGATACTAATAATTACAAAATGGCCCATAAAACAACACACACACTAGGTAGATTGTTTAGTAAAACCAAAGATAGAATAGATAAATTTCTAAGATCTAATGTAGTATAAAAAATACCTTGTGGAGGAAATAATAGTGAAAGTTGCAATATGCTATATGTAGGTACAACTAAAAATAAACTTAAGACTAGAATTGCAGGGCACAAATCAGATCAAAAATATAGACACATCTCAACACAAAAATCATCACATTATCATCACACTGTGCAAACTTAAATCATTTTCCAAA
This sequence comes from Phaonia tiefii, assembly GCA_963931995.1. Taxonomy (NCBI): domain Eukaryota; kingdom Metazoa; phylum Arthropoda; class Insecta; order Diptera; family Muscidae; genus Phaonia; species Phaonia tiefii. The sequence goes on from OZ008367.1 coordinate 130,569,870, forward strand.
CTTTCAAGATACGTCAGTTTTGAATTGGGAAAATAATTATAAACGTCGATTTTTGTTGGAAATGTTACAGATAATAAGGACTCCAATAGCGAAGAGAATAAACTTTAAAGCAGATACGGATAATGTAGCACAGAATTATAGACATTTAATTAGTAAAATGTAGAACATTTCACCGAAAATTGTTTGATGTATCTTTGAATTTGTCACTAGGTAACATTTTTAATATATCAGGATGTAACTTGTTGAATTTACCATTATGTATATATTTTTATCAACCATATTATTTTTCTGGCTGTAAATTAGAGAAAATATTTCTACACAAAAATTTTTCTGACTAACTTAAAACATTTTTCATAAGACAAGAAAATTTCTTCATGTTTAATTTTTTTTTATTGTTGTTTTTTTCAAATGCCAAGGGAAAACATTTTGATTATCAATGGTTTTCGTTTCAAATTAATAATTGTGTTTATCTTCCTGACGATGCTACCTAAAGGGTAGCGAAATATCGAAGAATAAAATTAATTAGAAATATGACCAAACGCTCGAACAATTTAATTTTTGAATATTTCATTTTAGTTTTTACTTTCATTAATTTTTTTAATTTAATTTTTAATTAATAATTGTGTTCATCTTCCCGACGATGGTACCCAATGGTTAGCGAAATATTGAAGAATATAATAATTTAAAATAGACCTAACGCTCGAACATTTTAATGTTAAATATATAGTTTTTATTTAAAATTAAAACGTAATTAATTAAATACAGTTGTGAAATTTTGAGTTTTCAACACGAATAAGTATATAACAAATGTTAAACCAATGTATTGTAAGTTAATTATGTGTTATTTAATTTAAAGCAAAAAAAAAAATAATATGAACAAACCGAAAATCGATTTCATGAAAAATTGATTTTTCGAACAAACCGAAAACCGGGTTTTTGGACACTCCAATGTATTGTAAGTTAATTATGTGTTATTTAATTTAAAGCAAAAAAAATTATTTTTCGAACAAACCGAAAATCGATTTCATGAGAAATTGATTTTTCGAACAAACCGAAAACCGGGTTTTTGGACACTCTAATTAAGTGATTTAAGTGATATGTGTGACTATGGAAAAATAGAAACATTTTCAGTAAAAGTTTATGCACTTTTCTGGTTTATTGTCAAGAACCAACCGCAATCAGTGTAGTTAACAGTGAATATCTAAATAAATGACAATTCGTCCAAGCATTGAATATAATAGTTACTATTCGCATCCCGAAAATATTTGTCTTGCTATAATTATTGACTCTGACCAGACAATACGATTCCAAGGCTATGAAGCCATACGAGCAGCTCGGAGAGAACCGATTATAAAAGTACGCGAGTTCAATGTACCAAAACATCAAATTAGTAACGATTGCAACACATACTTATACACTGAAACAATCAGTTGGGATAATCCACAAATATCGGAGCCGCCATGTCTACATTTCTATGCGGATGAGAAATTAGCTGGATATCAATATTCATCTGATGAAGGAATTGAAATATCTGGTAATAACATACTAAAATATAAACAACTGGAGCAGCATTCCATGAAAAAGTGGAATTCATAACCATTTCAAAAATATTGATTTTTTTTGTACAATTGTGCATAAATTACCAATTATAATTATTATCTATAATTATTTCGAAAATCTATGAGACTTTTTCTTAAATACTCATATTTATTTGGTTAGAGTGCAAACAAAAAATACTTATTTTATATTTCTTATCGCAATTTTTCAAAACAATTACGTCGCCTCTCCATGGGAAAATACCAACGCGATACCTGAAATTTCAAACTTTTATTATATTAAAACTAAGGAGAGAGTTTTGGAGGGCAGCAAACATAGCTATTCCCTAGCCAGAGCTGTATTTAACAATTGACTATTATAAGTATTTATTTTATAGATTTAAGGTCAACTATATCCCGTACGTGACGCGATTTGTCTGAACGTGACAAAATATTAAAACCTATTTTTAATTATAAATATGTGTTTTAATGAACATTTCTTTCCTCAGCAATAAGCTTTATTTATATATATAATTTGGTTCTGATATACTTTTCCTCCTCCTCTAACAACTTCGAATGTTCGTTGACTGGAGCCGTCCCATACGTGACGGAACATTTTTTTTTTTTACTATTTTTGTTCCGTATTTCATGAATTATCTAAAAAGTTTATATATGGGATTAAAGACTAGGATGTAATCTGTTAGAAAATATAAAAGAAATTAGATGTCCGATGAATCAGTTAAGAACTAGGTATAATATAAACACTAAAAATAGTTGAATTTGTTTAATCCAAATATTTACATTCACTTTATTCATATTTATGTGGATATTTAATTATTTGATATATCTAATTGTTGTTTTTCCAACTATTGGATTGTTAATAAGAAATATACAAAGAATTAAATAAATATGAAAACTTAGTACCTAGAATTTTTGAACCAAAAGTTTATTATAACAATGTTTTGTAATTAATCTAATAATTTACACTTAATACTACATAATAATAAAATTATGTTTATTCATTTTCAAAAGAAATATTCTTCACATTAAACATATTAATGGCATCTGGATGAAAATATTTTTTATTAACTAAAAGGTTCTGACTTCTGAGACTTGATAACACAGGATCTGACGAATTCATCATTCTATTGAAAATATCTATTAAAACATCTATTCTTGATTTGTTTCAGCTGAATTGTTCTCTGAAAATTGTAAAATCTTTGTTTTGAAAATTTAAATCTTTTCACTTAACTGACCAATCGGTACGATCCAAGTAGAAGCAATTAAATGCCCATGAATTAAGATTTTGTGCACTGTTGTACTCATATAGTACCAGGGATAAAATATCGCGCGGTATCATCACAATAGATTTTGAATTTTTCGTTGTTGAGCTTGAAACCACTTGAAAGGTATTGCAAAATTATATAAAACTTTTGAATTAAAAGTTCATCAATTCCAGTGATGGTGGCGGATAAATTACTTTTTTCAAAAAATCTCCTCGCAACATTATCTGTGTTGGTATTTCCATATCCCGGCTTAGGGTGATCAACAATTAAGCCAAGTTTTTCTTTAAATTCTCTTTGAATTAGCTTTTTATTTTCATTAACAGCAACTTCTATTGTTTTGCTTGTTCTCCACTCCTGGCCTGGAAGCTTATATGCAACGTGGAGATGACATTCGAAAAGTCGAATCCATGCATGTAAAACAGAATAGCCAAATGATAAATATTGTTCCGATACCGGCAATTGAATCATTTTGTTTACTGTGCTGAACTCTTTGCATGTATCATTGCATAAATAACATCTCATGGAAAATTTTGTGGCGGATAATCTGTTGCAAATCTTGCCATCAATCATTGATAGTACTAATTCAAGTTTCACAGCAAAGACCCATGAGGATTTTGGATTTGTGTTTCTGTTATCTCCTTTTCGATCCTTACAAGTTCGGCACCGTCTTTTTGGAAGTCAATTTTTAATAACGCGGAGATGAAGGACAGGGGTTTTTCCACCGAACTTTTTGGTTAAATGAAAGTTGTAGTGGGACCAGACACTTTATAAAAATATAATTATCATCACTCTTATGGCTCCCTAAATATTTTTGATGATATAGGCTATGACCGGAACTGCCATCGAAACCCAACTTTGATACTAACTGTAATTCGTTTTCTGTATCTGATTGAAAATATTCCAAAACGTTTATTTGATTCATCAGTATTTTTTCGCTAGTGTGATCAAGTACATCAGCACTTTTTTTCGGTTATTTTAATTTCAGGAGGGTAACAATTATTCTTTTCATTTTGAACCTATTTATAAGAAGGGAGCACATGTTTTGAAAGGCTCTTGTAGTGTTGTACTGGTGCCTTGACAATTTTGCTTCAATCATTATAGACAAGGCTTCTAATGATGACATCTTTCTTGGTTCATCAAAACTAAGAAACTAACGAACTTTGAGACGAGACGTTGTTGCTTCTTTTACGAAATCTGCTGCTTGCTTTTGACCCGAAGCCTGTAATGTCATCTACATGTGTTTTCTTTAGTTCCGGAACTTACATCTAGATCGGAGTTGCCAGATATGACTTCTTTTGCGACTGGGCAATTTATTTCACCAAATTATCGGCGAAATAATTCGTTGGCAAAGTTCTTTGTGTCTGTCTGATGGTGTCAGTAACCATAGTGATCTATGAAAAAGGCTTTAGGATTGTAATTCTGCGTTGTTTTATATCAGTTGTGTAAAAACCGGTTAATCGACTTTTTCGAATACAGAAATGTTTAGACAACCGACATACGGTTAATCGCCTGAAATTCGGTTAACCGGTTTCGGTTTTGAATACACTAGTGGAAACTCTTACGTCTAAATTAAATATATTAATGTATATTAAAATACATAATATTTTAATATATATTTTTATTTTATTTAATATTATATTATTATTATCATATTTTATTTAATGTTTACTAAAATGTGTGTTTTTTAAAAATTGTGTTTGTTGAATAAAGTGCTAAAAGGTACCTAGCTGATGCCAAAAAATAGATGCCAAAAAGAGTCCAAAGTGCTGTTATGGCAACAATGCCATACGATAGGTACTCTATCGTAAACTCTTTGCGCTCTACAGTTCGTGTTGATTTATACGAGAGTTCTTTGACAAATTCCAAATTGTCTGTTAGTTGTCGACACAAACTCAGAATATGCAGTTCGTAAAATCGTGAACGCTTTTCCGCAGACTCTAGTGTATGTCGTTTTACTTTTTTTTCGGTATTTAGACGGGGCGTTCATAATTCGGTCGAATTTATTGCTACAAATACAAATATAGGAGTGTAATATACATAGATACTGAAGCACCACGACACATGACATGTACAGCTGGGTAGCTAGTGGCACATGCTAAAATATATAATAAAATGAATTTAAAAGTTATTAATTCGCGTTACTTTACTTATTCAGTCGTTGATAGTGCATGATACTGACGTTCATACATATGTACTTATACATACGTTTAAACAATTCAACCATAAAAATCGTACAGTTAAAAAAACTAATTAAAACAAATGAACAATTTACATAAATCAATCGATGTGTTTAATTACTTTTATTGGAACACTTTGTCGTGGAGGCTTCACCTCATCCTACGCAATCGATTAATTGATCGATCGATCGCATATTTCAAATAACAAAAAGAAAAAAATACATCATTATTAAAATAATGGAAAACGGTATGAGTGTAGTGTGTGTGTTTTTCGAAAGCCAATTGTGAAATTTCTAAAAGAAAATGTTTTCAACAAAAGCCAATGCATTAAAATTAAAACAGCGTATTTAGTAAAAGCTCTCAAAAGTTGTACGAGTATGTACTTGTGCAACGTAAAAAACAGCAATAGCAGCAAACGGAAAAACGTAACGAAAAAAATTAATATTTGCATATGATTAGGCAGAAGATGGGATCGCCAGGGCAGTCGGTAGACTACATTTTGTGTGGGGGAGGGGGGGGGGTCAATTCACAAACCCGATAAATGGGCGGAATATATTAAGTTTTGCCTAATATAGGGTGGGCCATGTAAAATTTGGAATTTGAACTCTCCGTCATTTCGAAGCAGATGGCCTATTTTAACATTTATGAAGTGACAGATTATTACGAAATGGGTCGTTTTAAGCGCCCTGTAGACGATCAAATAATTTCTTCAAGCAGTGTACATGTATGAGAGTGGTACGCTTGTATCTTGCCCGGAAACATTCAAATAAATCCGTCAAGCTTCAGTTCGTATTTTGAGTTCGTTGTGTTTGTTTACTATGTCGTCGTCGGATGATGATTTACTTTGTTTTCTACAGAAAGTTTATTAAAAAAAGGACAAGAAAAAAATATGAAAAAGAAAGAGTGGATGAAAAACTGGTATAAACAGCGGAATAGGTTTCCTCATGAAAACTTCTAGAAGAGTTGAAGTCAGATATTTGTTTTCCATCCGCTCACTTGTCCATCTCGGCTTTCACTACGTAACTGAGCTTGTTTTTGTCAAGCATCAAATAAAACGACATCAAATTAGAAATTTTTTGATTTTCATCAAGTGTCGCGAAAGGGTTTTGGCAAAGATCCAGGAAGCCGACACTCCCAGTTCATCGAAGATCATTCAATCTCAAGATTCTCCCTCATGCTTTTTGGGTAATTGGGAAAAAGACACAGATATTCTTTTTGTCCACATACCAAAAACGCCGTCGGTGGTGCAATGGGTAGTGTGCGCGCCTCTTGAACTTGAGATCCTGGGTTCGATCCCTGCACTGACCACCTTAAAAATTCTTTCGACGGCGGTCACCTCGCATAGTGACGGCGACACTATCGAGTATTTAGCCATGAAAATGCTTCTCAAAAATACCGTTCGGAACCGGTATTAAACTGTAGGTCCCAATCAGTGAGTATAAAACTAGAAAACGCACAGCTCACTGGTTGTGAGAAGCTCTCCCCGATTCCTTCATTGGATGTAATGGAAAACCATATATTTTTTATTTTACCAAAAACTCAAACAAGCATTCAATCCGTTGCAATTCATGCAACAATTTTATGTGCAAACAACATTCTGTGGAGAGGCAATTATGCGTACGTATTGAATATTATGTTTCGGGATTAAAGAACAAAAACAAATGTTAATCATCGAAAATCACTTTATTGTTTTTGAAAATATTCCCCATGAAGATTTATATACTTTTGAATGCGTTTGAACCAAACACTTTTGCCACTCTGATTGAGGTATCTCCAAAACATGCACTCAGAATGCAGCAACCGCTTCTTCAGGTGTCGAAAAACGTTGACCTCTCAGTTTGTTTTTTACGTACAGGAATAAAAAGAAGTCATTCGGTGCCAAGTCAGGACTATACGGCGGATGACTCATCAAATCGATTTTTTTGGTGCTCAAAAATGCAGTTGTTTCAGCCGATGTGTGAGAGATCGCATTGTCGTGGTGAAGAGTGATCCGTCTTCAGCGGTTGGTTTTCCTGATTTCTTGGAAGACAACTGGCAAACAAATGGTTGTGTACCACTCAGAATTCACTGTTCTGCGTTGTTCTAGTGGTGTGGTTGCGACATGTCTGGTTTTTCCGAAAAAACAGGCGACCATTTGCTTGGAAGTGCTTCGGGCGCGAACAACTTTTGTTGGATTTGGCTCATCTTGAAACACCCATACAGTTGACTGCTGTTTACTTTCGGGCTCATACGCGTAAATCCAGGATTCATCACCTGTCACCTGTTTTCGAAACAACAGCTGATTTTGGACGACCTTCACGAAATTCGTCTTGGAGAGAACTACGACCACGATTGAATTCACCATACCATCGATAAACACTGGTCCTTGATGGAGCTTCATCGCCAAAAATTTAATTAAGTTCATCCATGCACTGTTGCTGAGTTAATCCACGTCGAAAGTTGTAAAAAATAATCGCACGAAAATGTTCACGATTTAATTCCATTTTTGGGTCGAGATGAATCTTTTAAGTTACTGTAAACAACACAAATAGCGCTCGTATGTCAAAACGTTCTGAGTACGCATAACCTCAAAAATGTCCAACTTTACGATAGAGCTGTCAGTTGCCAGATTGCAACACTAGGGTTGCCAAATCCCGATACATAAAATTCAACCCTCGTATTTTAACGCATTTAGCAGGACAACGTGGAATTTAGCTTTAAGCTTTCTTATTGTTCTTTTTCAAACATTTTCAGATTTTTTAACTTTTAATACTTCAACATTTATTTAAGCAAATATTACATAAATTACGACGAAAAATGCAATACCCTTTGTTGAATCTTTGGAGTTTACTCTCTATTAGATTTTGATTTGGTTACCCAAAAGTTCCATCCGTCAGTTTTCATACAAGAGTTTGTACAAATTTATAAATTTACATAAATAATTTTTTTCTTGGTCGATGGTAATATTGAATTGTTTTGAATTCGAAACATTGGCCATGAAATTGAAAATCCGGCAAATTAAGTACCAGTAATGGGACAATAAATTAGAAATAAATGCACAAACTTCGTTGGTGGACTAACGAATCAATTGAGACAATGAATATACTTATATCCATATGAATATATTCTATTCTAACTTGCGTAAATGTTTCTTTAATTTTAGATTACCCCACAATATAAAACAATTGACCTGGTTTCAAATAAAAAACATTTTAAGTTCCGATAAAAAAGATATACACTCCGTTAATATAGGATAGCCTCACTTAGAAACAAAAAGAAAAGGTCAAATTATGATATTCCGTCAAACGCCACCAAAAATGTATTAATGCCATTGAAAAAAGAGGGTATTCTATTTTTGTAATAGCAGCAAAACCAGAAGGTTCAGTTGAAGTTAACGGTATTCACGGTATTTAACAATTCATAAACAATGTGATCCTTCGCAAACTGCTACCCCTGCTGCTTGCTGGCCGGATTAAGTGGCGGTTTATTCTGCAATTTTTCGACGCTGTAGGAACGTTTTGTGGATTGTGGTTTTGCTTAAGTTCAATCCTGCAGTGGCTCCAATTTTATTTAACATCATACTGGAATTCGAAGGCAGTCTCGTGCTGTAACCTTTTTGAAAGTGTTTCCTTTGTATCGCGTTTCGTACTCCTTTGAATTCTATAAATAGTTAGTCGTTCACCACTTTTAGACTCCGACCATTTTTTGCAGCACTAGAGCGGTCAGAAAGCTTTTGGTCGAGGTCAGCATCGATTTTTGCTTTTTCCGTGGCACTTGATGATGGCTTCTTGCTCATATTTCTTATTTTTAATTAAAAATATTTTTTCAATAAAGATTATTCGACAATTGATCCAAAAATGTGTGTAAATCAGTAAATATTTGAAACGTCTGCACTGAGGCTAATCTAAGTTAACAGTGAAAATTGTTTTCGAAAAATATCGAAATACTTAAACAGGCCTACTGGTTTTGTTGTTATTACAAAAACAGAATACCCTCTTTTCAATAGCATTAATACATTTTTGGTGGCATTTGAGGGAACGTCATAATGAAGAAATACATTTTTAATTTCAAGTGAGGCTATTCTATGTTAACAGAGTATAAGTTAAACTTTAAACTTATTTAAAATTCAAGATGAATCTATTGGTAGATTAAAGAAGACCTGTACATTAATATCGAAATTTAAGAATCGAAGAATACGACTAATACTGATGACGTTTATATTTGAATTTTCTAAAACAACTGTCAAGGTTTCGCAAAACAATGTTGTAGTAACCATAGAGGCATTTAGGATAGAGTAATTTATTCCCTCAATATTTTTAATGTCATAGGTATGGTTGCAAGTGAACATTGGATGGTGGAAAGCATGGGCTCAATAATACCAGATAGTGGCAATAGTACACAACGTCCAACAAGGGAACAACAACCTGATTTCGTATTTTGTGGCAAAATAGTTGTGTTAAATACAATGCAAATGTATACTTACATATCCGGTCTCGGTCAACCCCGGGGGTCAGGGACCTTACAAAACGAAGATAACATATTTCGCCCACCAGTTCGATCTTTTGCTTTATTTCTCCAATTGGCTATACCAAGTGTACGCGGAGTCTTGGTTGGTCTTCCTATTTTCTTCCTTCGAGTTCGGTTTCGAAAACCCTTCGTGCTGGTTCGTCTTCATCCATTCTACTGACATGGCCTGGCCAGCGCAATCGCGTTATTTTGATCCGCTTAACTATGTCAATGTCGGGATATATTTCATACAGCTCATGATTCATGCGTCGCCGATACTCGCCGTTGTGCACTATAGGGCCGTAAATTTTTCGGAGTATTTTTCTCTCGTAGACTCCTACAGATGTTTCATCTGCTTGCGATAGGACCCAGGATTTTGAGCGATAAAGCAAGACAGGTTAAATCAGAGTCGGGTACAGCTAGCCTTTTGTTACTCGAGAGAGGGCTCTATCTCTAAAGTGCTTGCTTAGCCCAAAATAACATCTATTCGCAAGCACAATTCTCCGCTTCATCTCAAGGCTGACGTTGTTTTTGTTTACGGCAGATCCAAGGTATATAAATTCGTCCACCACCTCGAAATTATAACGGTTATCAAAGTAAACGCTTTGGTCTAATCGCGTGGAGGCCCTGTTCGTTGAAACCATTAATTTTGTCTTGCCCTCATTTACCGTCAGACCCACCTTTGCTGACTCCTTCTCAATTCTCGAAAAAAACCGCAGTAACTTCTCTAATTGTGCGCCCAATGATATCTATATCATCAGCATACGCGAGCAGCATGGGACTTTTGCTGCTGATGGGTTTATTCATGTTGACTGCAGCTTTTCTCATAATGATCTCCATTCAGATGTTAAAGAGATCGCCTTGGCTGAGGCATCGCTTAGTTTCGAAAGGTTCGGAAAGATCCTTACCTACTTTCACTGCGGATTTGGTGTTCGTCAAAGTCATCCTGCAAAGGCGTATGAGTTTCGGAGGAATACCAAACTCGGGCATTGCTTCATACAGTTTCTCCCATATCGGACTGTCGACGACCGCCTTATAATCGACAAATAGATGATAAGTGTCGATTTGTTTTCGTGGGTCTTCTCCAGTATTTGGCGTTGCATGAAAATCTGGTCGGCTGTCGCTTTTTAAGGCCTAAAGCCGCACTGGTATGGTCCAATCAGGTCGGCGATAGTTGGTTTTAGTCTTTCGCACATTATACTTGATAGAACCTTATATGCTATGGATAAAAGGCTTATTCCACGATAGTTGGCACAGAGACTCGGGTCACCTTTTTTAAATATGGGACATAGTACACTGAGACTCCAATCGCCGGGCATGCATTCATCCAACCAAATTTTGCTAATGAGCTGATGCATGCACCTTATCAGCTCATCGCCGCCAGCCTTAAACAGCTCCGCCGGTAATCCATCGGCTCCTGCGGCTTTGTTGTTCTTAAGATGGGCAATAGATGTTCTGACTTCGTCTTGGTTAGGAGGCGGCAATCGTCGTCGTCGACCATATTGTGATCGATTGTCCCACCGTTATTGGATATCTCAGGTACCAGTAGCGCGGAGAAATGATCTCTCCATATCCCCAACATGCTCTGTACATCTGCGATGTGATTTCCGTCCTTGTCTTTACAGAAGGGGGCCCTGAACCATGTCCATTTGTTCCGTTTTTTAAATTTTGGTAGAATTTTCAGACTTCGTTCTTCATTCTGTATGTCTCAATTTTCTCACTCTCGCGCTGTCTCCACTGCCGTTTCTTACGCCTAAAGAGACGGTGTACCTCCTTTCTTTTCTCCCTATACCGCTCAGTTACAGATCGCGTTGCAATTGACTGAAGCAGTGCCATACGTGCAGCGGTCTTTTCATCATTTGCAATGCGACACTTCATCGTACCATGGTTTATTGCGAAGCGGTTTTTCGAAACCAAGTACGGTTGTTGCGGCAGTTTTTATACAGTCGGAAATGGGTTTCCACTAGGCATCAGGATCGTTGCGAGAGCTTCCTTGAGTATGCTGTGGCTACCTCTGGTAATTGCAGCTTTCCGATGTCCAGCTTCCTCTGCGTCTGATTTCGTACGATTTTCGCTCTATTTAATCTTGTGTAGAGATGTCTTGTAGATGTCTTTATGCTGGAATCTTGTACCACTAATGACCATGTTTTTTGACACGGCAAAGTCAATCAGTCTCATACCGTAGTCGGAACTGTCAGCATGTAGACTGAAATTGGCAATTGTTGGATTAAACACATTCTCCCTTCCTACTTTGGCATTAAAATCTCCTAGTACAATCTTAATGTCATGGACAGTCATACGTTTCCTCTAGGCGCTCATAGAATATGTCTTTGGCATCATCATCTTCGTCTTCTGTCGGGGCATGCACACAAATTAGCGATATGTTAAATTATATCGCTTTTATGCGAATGTTGGTTATACGATCACTTACAAGGTTGAACCTTGAGACCAGATGTCGCAGTCTTTTGCCAAATACAAATCCGCAACCAAATTCGTGATTGTTCTCATGGTAGCTGTAGTATATGTTTCAGTTATTCTTTCTTGTACAGTCATGACCTGCCCATCGTATCTCCTGGATAGCAGTAATGTCAGCATAATATTATAATCTTCGAGGACATCTACCAGTTGGATGGTATTTTCATTGTCAATACAACGGTGGCGGAAGACCAGCCCAGCCCACCGTGGGTTTGCATTTTACCAAGGATTATGCTTCAGCCGCCCATTATGGATCAGACGCTGACCATAATGCAGTGTGTCGAAACTGGATTTTTGTTTCTTTACTTTTGATCCGTCGTTGCCCAGTAGTGTTGGCTCATCCACCTTTAAAGGACAAAAGATATGTCATCTATTATCACACCCAGCATTTGGATGATCGTTTTGACAAATATCATCTGAGTCATCTTCCAGTCCTTTGGATGAGTCCTGAAAGTGATTAATCAGTTGCGTGCTTGAAATGCGACTCGAAAGGGAGTCATGTTTATGCTTTAAAAGTGATTTATGAAAAATACACTAACAAAATATACAACAATCATAAAAAGGCCATGCAAATGCTTCAAATATGACTGTTTCGACTTTTCGGTTGAAATAATATTTCGCTCTAAACTGCTCGCTATGGTGTTGTTTTTGTCTATAACGGGAAAACTTGCGTTGTTATTGCAGCAAGAGGCAACCAGTGGAAAGTATTTGAGTTTGATTTTTTATTTGCAGTCGAATTGTGAACACAAGTGCATCAGAAATTTTTAAAAGTGCAATTTAGAAAAGTAAATATATTTAAATAAAAAAGTGAAATTTAAAAAAGGAAAGACATTTAAATAAAAAAACAAATAAATTTAAATAAAAAAAAATTAATTTAAAAAAGTAAATCAATTTAAATAAAAAAACATTTTCTCCCGACAAGGGAGTCATTTGCTATCAGATAATGAGCGCATATATGATTATTTTAATCGCGCAGGGGAGTAATGAAAGACTCATTTATGATCAGAAAATGAGCGCATATACGATCATTTTAATCGCGCAGAGGAGTCATAAAAGACTCATATATGATCAGAAATTTCACAAAATGCTAACTCGAAGATGACTCGAAACTGATCAGAGAATGGGGGCTCATAAAAGACTCTTCCAGATGAGTCGCGGCTAGGGTACCATTTTTTCCCTCAGAAAATGAGCGCATATACGATCATTTTAGTCGCGCAGGGGAGTCATAAAAGACTCATCTATGATCAGAAATTTCACAAAATGCTAGCTGGGAGTTTACTTTATCTATAGTCAACAGTTCTTGTAGCTTCACCTGGTATAAGTCAATTTACGTCGAACATGTCTCTATGGCACATACTTTTCGACGAAGAGTGTGAACTAAAATGTCAGATGAGACAGATCGGAACCCGATTGGTGAAAAAAAAATCCCAAAACAGGAAAACTAAAATCCGGCATTTCAAAACATAGGGGTGTCTTTATTTATCGAGTGATGTACTAAACCTCTTAACTGGACCACCCTATAATTTAGATACAAATCTAAACGATAAAATTCACATACTATTTTCTTTCTAAATGCGGCTTTGTGATGCAAATAATCAGCACAACTCTTATCTGTTTGTGAATCTGTCAGAATTATATATTTATGTACATATAAATACTTATGCATCCATACACATGTACGAGCATGTACGTCATTTGAAGTCTTTTTAAGATCGTAACATAATAATGCATGTACTTCATTTTGCCGGCTTTATACAAGTAACAACTACATTCATTCATATGTACGAGTATGTATGCACATTTGTATTTTTATACTTAGGGTCGTTCACATTATTTATTATTCATATGTTTATGTATGTATGGTATGTGGTTTTGGTGTGGATTCAATTGAACAATTCAAGTCATTCTTATTTATAAAGAGCGACTGCTCGCTAACTGTATGGCGTTTTAAACATTTGCTAATGTTGTGATTTATTTTTATTTTCTTTTCTTTGACATTTGCATTAACATGTGATTGTGCACTGCACATTGTATGACACTGGAGTGCCGGTGTTAATGCCACTGCGTGTTATTTCTTTTATTTTTACGTGGTACCACGTAAAGGGAACAATCAAAGAAAATTGAGGTAGAAACAGCAACTCAGCCAGACGTGGTGACGCGTTAACTAGTGCGATCAAATTCCACACGCTTAATGGTGCTATGGGTAATAGGTATTAAATGGAAAAAAATTTAAATTTCTAATAAGTTAGAATTTTGAAAGCTGGCAAAATAATATGACAACTTACAAAGAAGAAGCAGAAGACTATGCTGTACGGGTAATAGATTAAATTATATGTACACCGATTTGTCACCTCGCTCATCGGCTTATTGACTGAAGGGAAGCGAACTTATGGAAGTTTCAAGTTTTAACGTCAAGAGAAGAATTCTGTCGCTGGGGTTTGATAAACACAACTGAAATTGTTAGTGTGAATGGTCAAAATATATAAGTATGTGATCATCGTGAATATTAAAAAGCATAAAACTATTTTAGCAGCAAAATCAGATCTGCACCAAAATTTCACCAACGGTAAAGGCTTTTGCGCTGAGTTGAAAAATAAGTTTTGTTTTTTGCGCCAGGTCCAACTTCTTGAGATGTAGGCCTTTAAAGCTAATCGGTCATATGTCAGGTATTTATGTATCATTACAAAACCCTTGTGAAACTCTATAACTCTGTATATAAATATATTTTATTTTATTAACCCATTGAGGGCTCATTTAAAACATGTTTTTTAACCTCACTTTTTTGGTTTAATCAACTTGTTGTTCTTGTCTTTTGGTGTTGTTGTCTTTTTCCGTTGTTGTTGTCTTTTATTTCTGTTGTCCTTTGTTGTAGTTTTTACACACCAAAACAAAAAAAAATTATTTCTAAAAACTCGCGCGATTTTTCTGATTTTGTCACACATCGACTTAAGCAACAGAGGGAATTTGACGGCTGGGCGACTAGTTGGAATATAAATTTAACGATTTATGAAATTTATTTCATCAGGATCGGATAATAAATGGCAGAGTTATGCGCGATTATACACTCAAGCTTTGGAGACATATATTTCGGAAAATATGGACTTCCGCAAACTGTTTTCTCTTTTTTTAAATCCACATTTAATGTCCTACCAGGCAAACAACAACGAAAAAA
Organism: Phaonia tiefii; assembly: GCA_963931995.1. Lineage (NCBI taxonomy): Eukaryota > Metazoa > Arthropoda > Insecta > Diptera > Muscidae > Phaonia > Phaonia tiefii. Next base: position 130,585,000 of record OZ008367.1, read on the forward strand.
AAATCCAATTTTGCTGCTAAAAGAAATTTGCTCCCCGATTCCGAACGGTATTTTGAGAGCTTTTTCATGGCTAAATACTCGATAGTATCGACGTCACTATGCGAGGTGACCGCCGCCAAGAGACAATTTTATTGGGGTCAGACCAGGGTTCGAATCCAGGATCTCATGTACAAGAGGCTCTCACACTAACCATTGCATTGCCGAAAAAAGATATCAATTAAAAAAAGAAAAGATAGTATTTCATTATGGGATTTTTGAAGTTCGTGCTATTTTTCAATCTAAATATCAATCTAAAATATCAAATAAAAGTCGTCGTTTGGACCTGGCCCAGTGAAATGGCCCAGTGTCACCTCCAGCGTAAACAGCACACCACGCAGTAACTTTGCGCGGGTGTAATGGTTATTTGCGGGTGATACGCGGATTTTCCGTTCCCCAGAAACGATTAGTTTATTTATTCACGTAACCGCTAAGATGGAAATGAGCTTCATCGCTCAAGATAATTTTCGATGAAAAATCGTCCACCTCTTCGTTGAGATTCAGGATGGCTTGAGCGTAGGTTACACGTGTTTGTCGGTCATCAGCTAACAGCTGATGCACTGTCTGCACTTTGTAAGCGAACATCTTCAAATCGTTCACCAACATTTTGCGTAGGGACCGCCGGCTAAAGCCCAATTGCGTGGCACGTCGTCTGGTCGATGTTCCGGGCTCCTCTTCGATATATTGGGCAACAGCTGCGATATTCCCAGCAGAACGGCTGCCAGCCTTGGAAAGATCTCGTGTTTTCCCAGTCTCTTCAAGGCGAGTGGCCAAACGCCGCAGTGTTTATCTAGTTGGTGTCGGACGGCCAGGAAATCTGCGACGAAATTCACGCTGCGCAAAAACAACCGACGAATTGTTGCGCAAAAAAATTAAAACAATTTTCCGGGTTCTGGCGGAGTAAACCGATTCATGGCTTGTCGATTTGTTTCTGCGTTTGTTTACTTCACAAATGTCAAAACCGATTTGGCATTTGGCGCCATTTGCAAAAGTTATAGGGTTTTCCAAGTGGGTGATTTCTTTTGCCCCACCTTGTATAAGTGATGTGGATAAAACTAACGCTTGTTAATACATTCTCTGTCCAATGAGTATCAGCATGCTATGTTTATATTCAACCAACAATTGTTTAGCGGCGACAAACGAATTTCGAACTTTGACCACTTAGGGACACATTCTGAGGTGAAATTATTGGCGTCGATTTCATACATAAAGTTGCAATTTAAATTCTACAAAGCTTGAATATATAATCGGTCGTATAACTGACAATTAGTATCCTATGGAAATGATATACATATATCATTGGAAACTTTGAAATATGTAATTTAAAAACTAAAATTTCTTGTTAAACATTAAAATGCTTCGGTAAGTATTTGCAAAGATCAGTCCTCTTTCAAGATTTATTTATCTTTCAACGACGGGATATATTAAAGTTCTAAACTAAAAAATGCATATATCTACATATGCGCCTTTCATAGAATATTAAAAGAAATATAATACTGACGGAACTAAATAAAAAGTGAGCTTTTGTTGAAAATATAAATTTTTCCTGCGTAGTAGATTGAGTTGTAGAAACGTGCGAAAAGATTTGAAAATAGTTTTGTAGTATAAAGTATATGATTCGATCTGAAATTATTTCTTAAAAGAATGTTTTTCGATTTCCTTTGAGCTATACAGATCAGAGTTTTTTCTGCAATTAGAAAAAATGTAAATCGGTGGAACCTGGATTTGAACTCTCGTTGGCGGAAGATCGTTCCGTATTTTGTGACTCTTCTCATCAGCGCCTTAGCGTTCTAGTCCAGATTTAGAAATTGTTTTAAATTATTTCTGAGTTTGGCAAACTACAACTTCATATTGTTTGTAAAATTTTGGTAAAAAATCTAAAAGTATTGCTTAGATATACTATGCGAAGATACATCGCCGCAACGAAAATGATTTCAATAACCTGAAAACTGTCGTAACTACGACGAATATGTTTTATTTATGGGATGAATATGTTCCATTGTTACGATTAATATGCTTCATTGATGTAAGAAGATGTGTTGGAAATTTAATCATTCATATGTGCATGATGTACAAACTTTAACTTCAATCACCATTCTTCTTCTAATATTTTCACTTTGCTATTTCGTGGAAAAATTGGAATTTAATACATTCAAAAATTAAATTGTTCGAGCGTTTGGTCGTATTTTTAATTAATTTTAATTCTTAAGAATAAAAAAAAGAATAAAACTAATTAAAAATACGACCAAACGCTCGAATAATTTAATTTTTGAATACAATACGAAAGGTCGGATAAATCATCACTTATTAAATTTATTACTTTTTATTTTGAAAAATGACGCAGAATATATTGTTTGAGCATTGTTGCTAAAAAGGTAGTAAAAATTGGAGTAAAACAAGAGTTGATCTTATTTGAAACAAATCAGTAACGTCGATTTAATAACTGATACGTGGTAGTAACACGTTCGTTGTGTTAACATTAAATTTTTGACTAAATACAGCAGTAAATATATAAAATACTGAAAAAATCAAAAGATGTCCAAACCTCAAAACCTTAACCTCAAACCTTAATAATTACATTATTAAACCTTTTATTCTCCATAACGCACAATTGATGTATTCGTTGCAGCAACAAACATTGAGTTGCTGAAGCAACGCAACGATGAACACTCAAAAAACAAAAAACATTCTTCATTACAGCAACGATATAATCGTGGGGAGTATGCAACTTTTCATTCTAGCAATGTAAACCAACTAAGGAAAATGTCGCATTTCTCCGAATGGTTGTGAAAACTATCGAAATGTCAAAATTCCGGTCGGAAACAATTATCAAACAATTGTTTTCGTATGAAATAACTTGGCGTAATAACCCTGTACTTGATTTTGCCTACGAAATTTTCGCAAAGAGCTGAATACCAAGCAAATAAAAAGTGAGCGAAATTTTCGGTTGATGAAATTTTAATTATTTTTTATTCACGTACTTCTTATGGCAACGAAAATTTCATAAAAACTGAGTACCGGACTAAAGCGGAAATTGAAAATTAACGAAATTCCCAGGATGCATTCTCTAGTTGTATACGAGTACATATAGTTAGAAATTAATAAAATGCAAATGTTGCTACATTTGTTAAAACTGGAATCATATTTGCATTCATGAGCGAAATTCCTCCGTTGATACCTTAAACTGTTACAGCTTTATTCATAAAAAGTTATGAGAGGTTTGAGAGACGATTTATCATAAAAAAAAACGTCTCTCAAATCTCTCCCAACATTTTATGAATAAGGCACTTAGGGTATAATCTCTAATCTTAATAGGTTTCGAGGCTTTTGACCAAAATATTATTCATTTTTCAAATTGTGTCCAAACGGTTTGACGGACTACAAATTCCTATTACAAACATTTTGTTGCCAGTTCTTTATTGGTAACTTATATTTATTGGTCTGATCTTTCCATCACAAGATATAGGCGAAAGAGAAGCAACTCTCAAAAATACGTTTCTAATTGTTTAGAAATCATTGGCGTGACAGATATTTTTAAAATATTTTTTTAGAGTATTTTAGTCCAATATACTTCTACAACCTAAAAATAAAGTGGTATTTTTTCCTAAGAATGCCGTTGTCGTTCAGTGTAATTTATGAACTTTGAAACAGGTATTGTATATGTGAGATCAAACGATTTTCTGTTTGGGGTTCTTAGGGTATTTTGTCTGCACTCTGTTATTGTTTTTTCTCTTGCAAATAAAATTATTTGACATTTTTGTGTATTTGTAAATATGTATAGCATTTTTTTAGCAAATATTTGTATTTTTTACGTGCACATATAGGGTTTTTCAACAGAGACGCTACAAAAGTAAATCGATAGGGACAGCAAACGACGCCATATTTTTCCCGCTCTTTTGACATTTCTTTTCAGTAAGGTTTGCAATGTCATCATACGAGCCAACAACGAATCGAAATTATTAAAATTTACTACCGAAATTTGGAGTCAGTGGCCTCAACTTTAAGAGCGCTACGTCCAATTTTTGAATTCTGAATTTCATTTCTGGCTGAATGGCTTCGTCAATAAGCAAAATATGCGTTATTGGTCAGACAGCAATCCACACGTAATCCATGAGTCATTATTGCATCCCGAAAAAATTACGGTTTGGTGCGGTTTATGGGCCGGCGGCGTCATTGGGCCGTACTTCTTCCGTGATGATCAAGACCGGCACATTACTGTGAATGCGAATCGCTACCGTTCAATGATAATCGAATATATTTGGCACCAATTGGATAATATGGACTTGGAGGACTTGTGGTTCCAACAGGACGGCGCCACAAGCCACACAGCGAATGCCACAATCCATTTATTGGAAACCAAGTTTGGTGAACGTGTTATCTCACGAAATGGCCCAGTCGATTGGCCGCCACGGTCGTGCGATTTGATGCCGTTAGATTATTTCCTGTTTGGCTACGTCGCGTCTATGGTCTATGCCAACAAGCTAGCGACGATTGATGAACTTCGTACGAATATCGAACGTGAAATTGCAGAGTATCGGCCGATTTATGCTTGAAAACCGTCGAAAATTTGGTTCAGCGTCTGAACTTCTGCAAGCGTGCCCGTGGTGGCCATGCAAAAGAAAACTTTTGTAGCGCTCTTATTGAAAAACCCGATATTTAACATTTTATTCTACATTCTCTGAATCGGTTTTCAAATTATTGCTGGTTTTTGTTCAATGCGTATTGTGTTTGAGATTGCTGACATTTTTAAATTAGTATACTAAACTAAAAAAGCTAAATTTTTAGATCAAATGTTATTAGCAGTGTTGACTCTTGCAAACGCGTTTAAAAATGCAATGAAAACCTTTGTTGAAAATTAACAAAAATAAAACTCGAGTGAAAAAAAAGTTAAATTGAGGAGGACAATATTCTACTTGCACATTGAGCGGAACGTGATAAATACATACACATAAAATGAGGCGAAAAAAGTAAGTTAATTAAAAATAACAAATTAATTTTAATAAAGGGACTAGTATATTTGAATATATGTACATAAATTAACATCCATCAGAAAACATTTAATTGCAACTAATTGCGTACACTTGAAAATATTAAAACTCTTCTAGCTGAAAACGAAAGCATTATTTGACACATGAATAATTGTACTTGAAACGATCATAATCTAAAAATATGTCCTTACCTTGTATCGTAGGTATTTAATATGATACGACCATATGTTAGAGTGCATTTTGTTAATTAACTTATCAAATCAACTAAATACACTTGTTCTCTATTAACAATTTTGTGATGGTTCAGACGATAAGATAGCATTGAATTAATAGCCCAAATTCAACAATAATCGGTCATCCAAATGGTATTTAACTGTACAAAGTGAGGAAGTATTCACTGCAAGGTAATAAGATGCACATACACCTATGGACATACATATTCACAATCCCGATGACAAGTTTATTAGCCGATTTAGGTATGACAATTTTGCTTTTTAAACGTTTCATATTCATATATGCCGACCTTAGTCATTTAATAAGTTCTAATTCCTGAATTACCTGTAGTACTTCGATATCAGTGCTCGAAAGTACAATAATCTCTTCTATTGAAGTTTATGCCTTCACTACTCCATCAAGAGGCGTAGCAATTTTGATATTTAAAAATTTACTGGTTATTATAACGTGATATTTTAGACGGCGACAATGGCCCGCAACGAATGTTAACTGAAAAGTCAACAAATCTATCATTGGACCGTTGTATATTTTTATTCGCACTATTTATATCAGTTTAATAAATAAGGAGATTGATAAGGCAATGGTGTGTGTGTTTTGCGTGGTCTAATATATGTTTATAATACTGAACGTTTTGGTAGATAGTGTGATAAATATTAGGTCTGTTCATTTACCCGATTAGTTACACAAATTGTTAGTAAGTGGTTTCACCGTTCACCATAAATATTTTCCAATTGCACAAGTTCTGTCAATATTGTTTTGGGTAATATTGTGGAGCCTTTACAGTCAAAATATTTTTTAACTTTGTTTATAGAGGACAAATATACTAATTTTTAGTTTTAAAAAATTTTTTTTTTTCAACATAGTCTCCTTTTAGATCTATACATGTAATCTATTGTTTTCCCTAATTTTGTATTCCTTCCATATAATAGGTTTTCTCAATGTCCTTAAAATATGCGTTTGTTTCAGTGATGACCTCTTCCTTCGACCCAAATCGACCAAAATCATCCAAACGCCGAACCATTTCTTCAGGTTTGGAAATACCAATTTGTCACTGGGGCCAAAATCCGGAGAATATGCTGGGTGAGGTTCCAATTCATAGCCTACTACACAGAATGTATAATGAATCACGAATATTTTTCCAGACGGTAAGACTATCGAATAATGGACTGCCTTCCTGCAAGGTCGAGACTGGGAATCTGGTGTCACATAAGAAGTGTGTGTGATTAAAATGTGAAGAGACCACTTTTCAGCACTACTCCACTCATATTCTTCCTCTGATGATCAGTAGGTAATGATTGTGGAAGACAATGTAATTGTACATCGACACCGAGACCCCACTTCTACACGCTGAAAAATAATGGCCTCTCTAACATATTTTCCCAAACATATTCTGCAGTAACCATGTATATGTTTGGAACACACTTCAAACATTCATATGTTTGCAAGTCCCAAACTTGTATTTAAATGCAAACAGTATTATGTTTACTGACAAACATGTATGCTTTTACGTGGAAACATATGCGTTCTTCATCCCAAACATCCATACCTACATAACCTACATACCAAACCTACATATACTTACGTGGAAACATATGAGAATTTCTTCCCAAATATAATAATATTTAGATACGATTTATCCTTCGATTTCAATACATATGTATTATTTATTATAATTAATTTTAACAATATAAGTCCACATTTTTTTCATTAAATGAGAATCTGCTGCTCTTTTGCTTCTCCTTTCTTTGTTGTCTCTAACGTTTTCGAACGTAACATAAAATTAAAAATTTGGTGAGATGCTATATTTGCTTGCAGTTTAGTTTGATTTCCCATCTCTGGCCCATTTTTTGGCATATATCATTCTTCTTACTTTAGCCTTTTCTTTAGGTTCAGATTTTTGATCATAAATGCCTCTTCGTTTTCTTCTTTACCAGGAATATCAAATTTCAAAATTTCTTTGTTGCACTCTTCGTTAACGCCATCTATCTTGATATGAAAGTCTCGAAATTTTCTAGCAGAATTTAAAAAATCTTGCATGCCGGTATCAAGTCTGGAAAACACTGTATATTTTCTAGCTTTTCACGAAATCGAAAAGAAGTGTGTACATATTTTTAAAAGGTTGTATTCCGCAGGGTTCCTATTTAGACGGTAATGTGTTACCTTGGGTATCCCATTAACCATCGTCATGGGGTATAGGTAACGATCGTTTACTCTTTACCCACAGGGAATGGGGAAAATAATGGGCAATTACCCACAGCGGTGGGGAATTACCCATCACAACAAAAAGTCCTACCGACTATTGCATTTCCCTTACACTACGAAAAAGCTGGGCCAACACTAGTTTGTTTCTAGTTCAGCGAACAAACAAGCAGGCAAAAACGATGTACAAGTAGACAATCAAAATTTCTCCTCACTCGAATGCCAACAAACAAAACGAGGTAAACCCTAGCTATTCTCTGCTCTCTCTCTCTTACTCTCTTCATTGAATATTTCAATCCACGAGCAGCTTTGTGATAGTGTTATTGTATATAACTATACAAATTCCAACCATGTTGAAGCAAAATTACATAAACTATGCAAAAAGTTTGAAATAATCAAGATATGAAGCGAGAGAGAAATGCGTTTGAGTGAATTGCTAGCACTTTTTGGTTCTCTTTTACCAGGGTTGCCAAATTGCACACACTTTCTGATCGTCTATTTCTTGATCGTTCTTGAAGCAGGTCGTCGTCGCCAAAGAGTATTGAATAGTATACAGATCTCATTGAATGAATTGTATGGCTAAGCACTGGCGACATCTGGTGAATGATTCAAAACGTTTTACTCTCTTTTTGTCATAACATAGATGTGAATCATTGATGCCTTTTGAAACATTTATGCTTTTTGTATTGTTTTATGTAACAACATTGTCGAAATGTTGCATTTATATTGAAATATTCTATAAAGAGAATAAGACTCGCTTATGCTCTTTTACTCAGACTCTCTACATGAGAGCGGAAAAAGAGTGCAATAAGTTCTCTATACTATTCAATACTTTTTGTCGTCGCTCTGTTTACGACAAAACAAAAACAATTATTTCAGTGAGCTAAATATTGCTTTATTTATTTTTTATTTTAACAATATTACATCTAATGTTAAAGCAGATGGAAGAAAAAATAAAGTGCAATAGCAAAAGAGCCTTCAGCACAAAAACTATTCTTTTTTTTCCAATGTAACATTTACGAATATGTTCATAGAAATCGAACAGGTAGCGTGTAACAAAAAGGTGTTAACACATCACCCGTGAGTTCGAACAGTCATTGTTTTGGTTATAAAATGTAAAAACTTTCTCAAGTTAATAACATAGATTCAATGTATAATGTAATTACCTATATGCAATTTCAGTTCTGAAATATATTCAGTTATTAAATCTTCAATCGTTTTGAGCTTCAAGTTTTTTGTTATTGGTGTGTTTACATGGTTTTTGCATATTTTAACCGTAGCGATTTTTGCTTCGTTACTGTTGGCATCACTGTGTAAACTTCACTTTAAGCGAACCACAGACTTGCCATTCATGAGCATGAATATTAGCAAACGTTGACGTTTATTGTCGTTTTACCACCCTTCTTGATACCAAATAAGAATGTAATCGGAGTTGTTCGCATCACTATCATGTTCACAACAAATTTTTGTTGCTAATATTTTTTCAAATTCAACAGTCAGCTAAAAAGTGATCGATCAAGCTGTGCCGATTCAAGTACAGAGTTGTTACGCCAAAGTTATTTCGTACGAAAACAATTGTCTGCTAATTGTTTGGTACCGGAATTTTGACATTTCAGTTTTGAGATAAATAACAAAATTTCTTATGAAAATTTCGAAAGGACCGATTACACAGATCGTCCAAAATTTTAAAAAAGCTATGACTCTTGGGACTAGAGTATACTTTTCTAAAGGTCGCAATGCCAATGAATTTCAACGGGCGATTTCTCAACGAAGGAGTAAGATATGAGGAAGATTAAAACTGCATTTTGAAGGCAACCGGTAGGACTTTCAAATGACATAAAATAAATAAATGGTTTCCCATTACATCCCATGAAGGGACTGGGGAGAACTTCTCACAATCACTGAGCTGTGCGCTTTCCAGTTTTCACTCACTGATTGGGACCTACAGTTTTACACCGATTCCGAACGGTAATTTGAGAAGCTTTTTCATGGCTAGATACTCGATAGTGTCGCCGTCACTATGCGAGGTGACCGCCGCCGAAAGAAAATTTGAAGGTGGTCAGAGCCGGGTTCGAACCCAGGATCTCATGTACAAGAGCCGCGCACACTAACCATTGCACCAACGACGGCCACAAATGACATAAAAAGCTTACTACACGATGATATAACATACCGAATATACCGAAAACCCGAGTTTTTAAACTTTAGGTTAAGATATTCAAAAAACGTTATGATATCTACAATTTGTTGGTTTTGAGTACTTGTTTCAAAGAGGTTTACTTTATTGAAGATAACAGCATCGCTGTTCCTGTCAATTGTTCGCTGTTAATTGTTTAATCTGGGGGGACTTTATGAATGGTACTTACAATTGTGAGTCACGCATTTCATAGTTGTTTTTCACAATTGTTGTTGGATAAAGTTTCAATATGTATATTTTTATATTATATACATAAGTCTTATAATTATGTTAAAATCTACTCAAAACAAAAAAAGAATTCTTCAATATTTGAATACTGTAAAGATTAAATAAATGGCACTTATGCTGTTACAACTATAATATGCACACAGTTCATATTAAAACAATCTTTATTGGAAAATAACTTTATTATTAAAGGGAATTTTCCTAAATTTTGCGATTAATATTTATACAACGTTATATTTATTATTACATACTCAATTTTTCAGAGTTGAAATCCGGGTGAAGCCAACACCCTCAAAACCAGTCACTTTTCGAAGCATGGCCCTCGAAGATGATTTGGCATCGGCGCACCCCGATGATCTTTTGGCAGCGAAATTTGAAGATTTCGGCACAACACCACCTAGGACTCGAATGAAGAATAAAAGCCGGGACTGGGAGAGAAGACAGAGAACACAAGCAGTCACCTCTATAGGATGGTAAGTCTTTTCCAACCGAATATTAAACATACATATATTTATATGATTATCCCACTACCTACCAAATAGCGGTCCTGAATCCCCAGTGGTACCCAAAAGGGGCATGACACGCATGACTCGCTCACGTGTCTTACGGCGCAATACCATGGATTGCGCTTTGCTCAACGAGATATTCGTCAATGAGGATAGCGGTGGTGCTGGCAGACGCACAGATAAGCGAGCACAAGCTATTTTGCGTGACTCGGAACGTGAGCTGAAAAATTCATTGGCCTTAGCATCTACGGCAGCAGTGTTAAATAATTATAATACTCGTGTCAGCAGCTTCCACGAAAGCTCAAACAATTTGGAGGCAATGGATAAATGCACTCCTTTGAGTACTGAAGTGTCTCTGAGGTATCAACAACCTAAAGTTGTGGAATCTTGTAATCGTTATATGAGTGTTTCGTCACGGCCCATCGGTTGCCGGGCATCTGCTCCCCCACAGGCATTTATGCATAATTTGCAAATGGGATTTAAGTCAACACCGGGGTTTAAATTGCGAAAAGAGTTTCATGAAACTTTTGCAAATTTGATCAAATTGGGAAGTGTTGATCGGCAGGATGCTAAGGTAAGAGGATTTGCTAATATAAAAATAATATTCCAGCAGACATTAAGGAACAAGCACAGAATAATAAAGACGTATGTCGAAAAAACTGTTGAAAATCATATTATACAATTAAGTTTTTTTTTTGGCACCATTTAACATTTGTTTAAGTCAAAGATGTGCAGATTCATATTTAAAATAAAAAATGTTTTTAATTTTTTTCCTTAAAATTAACGTTATGTAATAGAAATGTGCTTGATTTGCTTAATATTCTATTGTTGGCCGAAACGAAGTCGTTTTTAACGCAGGTGACATTTAAAGTGTGCGTTTTCAATAACTAACTCGTAATAATATAGTATAACTCTCAAGGACCGAATTAAGCTTTCTTTTGTTCCAAGATGCATCCTTTTTATGTAAAGGGTTTTCCAATAAGGACTTGACAACTTTTTTTTAAAATAAAACGCAAACCATTTGAGATATTTCCAAAACTTTATGATCGACTTGATATACAATCAAAACATTTATGAATGGAACTCGACTTCGTTCATATGGCCACCGCGGGCACGTCGGTAGCGGTCGATTCGATGGACCCAATTTTCGATGACTCGGTCACACATTTCGACCGTAACGGCCGCTATTTCGCGTTCAATGTTGGCTTTGAGTTCTTCCAACGTCGTCGGCTTGTTGGCATAGACCAATGATTTGACGTAGCCCCAAAGAAAAAAGTCTAGAGGCGTTAAATCGCACGAATGAGGCGGCCAATTGACTGGGCAATTTCTTGAGATAGCACGCTCACCAAACTTACCCTTCAATAAATCGATTGTAAAGAGTGCTGTGTGGCTTGTGGCAGCACCGTGTTGTTGTAACCACATGTCGTCCAAGTCCATGTTTTCCAATTCGGGCCAAAAATAATCAGTAATCATGGCGCGATAACGATCGCCATTCACAGTAACATGACGATCGTTATTGTCGACGAAAAATATGGCCCAATGACGCCGCCGGCATGCAAACCGCACCAAACAGTTATTTTTTGTGGATGAAGTGGTGATTCATGAAGCACATGTGGATTTTCACCAAACCAATAACGCATATTTTGCTTATTGACGAACCCATTAAGCCAAAAATTAGCTTCGTCACTGAAGATGATTTTGCGATGATATTCATCATCTTGGCTCATCTTCTCCAGAGTACGTCGCACAGTGTACGATTTTAATATGGTAGCAACACTAAATTCCATAACTTTAAAACTATTCAAGATAAAGCAATGCATTTTGGGGAAAGGTTTATTTATAGCTAGTGCAAGTTAAAGCAAATTATATTGATGCACAGATAAATCAGTGTCTATTACACTGCTTTACAAATTTTAACTTTGGAAAAATACCAAGAACGCCACATGCCTAGATAAGTTAATTGGGACCCTCCTGAACACGAAAAACGCTGTAATTTTTTTTTCCTAAGTACCGATTTTTAGATAACGGTACTTTTGTGTTTTTCGGTGTATCATCCCACCCCTTGTGGAGCCCAACCGAAAAGACCGATCGAGATATATGGGATATCGTTAAAAAGGTAATTCAATGCCCTTTCCGTCGATATGCTGTACATTTCTCTCTTATAAGAAATGACCGAGTAGTGGCCCCTCAAAGTTCAAAATTGGGTGTTTTTTAACGTTTTTTTCAAAAATTTTCATTTTTATTTCGTTTTTCTTCTACTTTATAGTGAAGATCTGGAATGTTTTATTTTTTAACCATATAGTTTATTTAACTACCAACATTTTAAGCGTAATTTGAACAAAGTCTGATGAAAAATAAATAAATAAACATCAAAATGAAGTGGGTTGCCACCCCTATGTCTGCCTACTGTTAGTTAACATAGCTAAGATGAAAATGTTCGTATTAAAACTGATGGACGCCGAATATGGTGTGTGGGCAATGAAAATGAAAATATTGTCGTTCCACAAAATGCTTAAAAAAAAGCATTTATTTCAAATTACGCTTAAAATGTTGGTAGTTAAATAAACTATATGGTTAAAAAATAAAACATTCCAGATCTTCACTATAAAGTAGAAGAAAAACGAAATAAAAATGAAAATTTTTGAAAAAACGTTAAAAAAACACCAAATTTTGAACTTTGAGGGGCCACTACTCGGTCATTTCTTATAAGAGAGAAATGTACAGCACATCGACGGAAAGGGCATTCAATTACCTTTTTAACGATATCCCATATATCTCGATCGGTCTTTTCGGTTGGGCTCCACAAGGGGTTGAGTGGGATGATACACCGAAAAACACAAAAGTACCGTTATCTAAAAATCGGTATTTAGGAAAAAAATACAGCGTTTTTCGTGTTCAGGAGGTCCCAATTAACTTATCTAGGCATGTGGCGTTCTTGGTATTTTTTGGCTGTAAACCAGTGTTATCATTGCGACCGCTTCAGTAGAAAAGATTCTAGATCCCATTTGACACATGTACCTCTCTCTGGAGACGATTTAAATAATTCTTTTAGTAATTCTGCTGAGTTACGTTTGCCTGTTGAACGAAGTTTTGTTTCAGCTGCCATAAACAGCTGATCTTCGCATACACTCTCACATAATTTCATCGCTTTCTTTTGTTTTGGCCAATCAGTAAAGCTTTTTACAGGTCTCCCAGCAGTATCATTTGGGCTTGAAACATTAACAAATGACGATGTATTTATTTTCGATGCTAGGGCATTCACTGTGGTCCGAATAAAATCTTGACTTTGCTCGATAGGCCTTAGCCCACCTGCTAGCAAAATGTTCTCACAAACGCTTGCAAAATAATTTTAATTTGTCATAATCTATTGCGCATCTAGAACCGCTACAAAGATTGTCTGATACTTCATCAACAAGCCTAGTGCATCGGCCTGTATTCGGTGTTACAACCCACAAATCGAACAAATGACGGTGAGTAATCGTAGTGGCAATTTTCCAAAAGCTTCAAGAATTTCTGGGGAAGAAAACGGCTGCAAAATTCTTTTAGTTACAGCTATTGTGAACACTTTCCAGATTATTTTGACGAAACTTTCGCCCCATACTCTCCCGTGTTTAGGAGATACATACTAGAAAGATATTAAATTAGATATTAAATTATTAAAACCTGATTAACATTTATGAGAAATATATAAACAACATACGGTTTTTCGTTGATTTATATTTAAATATGTAATTATGAATAGTTTTTCTTTTAAATAAAAAAACCGCACCAAGAAATATTGTATAATATCTGCACAATCAGAATTTAAACTTTAATGAATATTTCCCAACTCATACTCAGGTGTTTTCAACTATTTATATTTGATATTGACAGTACTGTTATAATCTGCATACACAATTTTTTCATTTTGAAATCATTATTTTTATAATGATTAGGTAGCCTACTGAAAGCCTAGGTAGCCTATTTGAAAAAACGAAATAGAACAAAAAAAAAATTAGGATTTAGTGTTGGCATCATATCAAAATCGTACACTGTGCGTCGCGTCAAATGGTCCATCGACTTCAATTCTTGAGTCAGCTTGATCTTGTATGGGTGTAAAGCAAGATCTTGACGCAAAACTCGCCATAAAGTGGTCTTGCCAATGCTCAGTTCTTGAGAACGCCGCGGAATCGTCTGATTTGGATCGTTTGCTACGGACGCCTGAATGGCAGCGATATTTTTGTCACTTCGACCAGCCTGTTGTCTCACTGGCACGGCAGCAGAATATGTAGACTCACATTTTTGCACTAAACTTGTTATTGCTTGTCTACTAAGGCGAGAATAACGACCGTAAATTGGAGTTAACGCTCTTAAAGTTGCGGTCACCGACTCCGAATTTCGGTAGTACATTTTTAATTTGCATAAAATGTTGAGTTTACTGAAAAAAAAGGAAAGAAACAGTTAGATGATCAGTGCAATAGTGCGTTCACAAATTAAATTCAAAGTTGTCAAGTACCTATTGGAAAACCCGTTATATAGTATCGTTAGCTTAACATCATATCATATCTTGTTTTCAACTGTAGATATCCCATGAGGAGCACACCTGGCAGACCGAGGTCAAAGATCTCATTTGGCTTGAGTTACAAGCGTGGCACGCCGATCGTACACCCGAACAACAGGATAAATACCTATTTGCTGCACGTAAAGATGTGTCCGAACTATTAACACAGATTATCAGTTACAAATTCCAACCACGATTTCGAAGACTAGAAAGTGAACTTAGTATGGATAGTGGGCTTGGAACGGATAGCAATGCTAGTTGTGAGTATTTATAGTTGAAAACCAATTTACTACATAACATTTATATGATTTACTATCACTACTTCAGCACCTCAGCCCCAAAAGTTTTGCGAAAGCTGTTTATCTCTATACTGTAAAGACTGCAGTGATCAGCAAGAGATTGCCATGAAAGAAGTTGAGGAATTTCTAACACGTCTAGAAGCAGCAGAAGCTTTATATCCCTCGTCACAAGCTATGGGTGCATTTCATCCCATTTATAAGAGTGAATCTTTTGTAGATCGCATTAAAACCATGTGCTTATGGTATAATATAACCAAACAGGCAAAATTGAAACTGACCATACTGGGTAAAATTTTGGCCCGCTTGCAGGGTGAAAAATTTTCGTGGCCCGTTCAAACATCGTATTCAGCAACTGAAACCAGTAGTGGCAATTCATCGGCTTCGGGTTTGGAGAATGATGATTCTGGCATGAATTCGATAGACTCAACTAAATCAGGACATCGAAAACTGTCGATGGCTAATACTGGTACTAATATAGGGGGTTTACCGATGCCAAAGGTACAATTTCTGCTGAATGATGTTGCACATGCTCCTGGTGATACGACGAGTAGTAATGAGTAAGTTTAAGATATAACCTTGAAGAAATCGAATAATATTTTAATTACATCAGGATTAGTAAATACATTTAAATTACATAATACATAAAATTTACCTATTAAATTTACCTTTCTTCTTCAGCTCGTCGTCTACCGAAATTAGTCAAATATCGGAAAGTGTAAGCTCGACAATTTCGGTTTCTGCGCCGACATTTCGCAAAAATTCTATACACGATATAAACATATTCAGTGTAGAACCATTGCGTAACGGCAGCGGTACAAATCCAGAACAGTCTTCGGTCTTATATAGAAAATTTATTGAAAATGTTCTAAAGTCACGCGGGCTAGCGAAATCTTTAGCCTTTCTACACAAACTCCATAATGTGGTAATGTGTAAGGCTCA
Organism: Phaonia tiefii; assembly: GCA_963931995.1. Classification (NCBI taxonomy): domain Eukaryota; kingdom Metazoa; phylum Arthropoda; class Insecta; order Diptera; family Muscidae; genus Phaonia; species Phaonia tiefii. The sequence goes on from OZ008367.1 coordinate 130,601,163, forward strand.
GATTTCGTTGGAAAAGCCTGGTACCGAAGACTATGACTTTGAGACTGAGAAAATCGAGGAAGATTGTCCTCGCCTAGAACCGGAGATAAGCAATGAACAAATTGTGGAATTGCGTCGTTATGGTTACTGGAGTGAAGAATATAAATCAATTAATCTACCAACATACATTCCAACGTTCGTGTTTCTAAGTGGAGTTCCACTACAGTTCATGCACGAATTTCTACGTATGCGTTTAGAAACACGGCCACCAAAACCCAATCCACTGAGTTTGGAACAACTCATGAAGGAACTGAGGGAAGGCCTTACCTTGGCGCTGACGCATAGAGAACGTTATCAACGTCACATAACCACTGCTTTAGTGGAAAATGAAAAAGAACTTGAACGTTATATGAGTATTTTAAACCAATATGATGACACAGTGCGTAAAGTATTTGAATTGTACTTAGAGTATATCGATCAACTAGTGCTAATAGCTTGCCCCGAGAACAATCAAAAATATGTATTGGAAAAGGAATGGATGTTTACCAAACTCATATCGCCCATGATATCTGGTATGCACACCTTGGCAGCGAAAAAGTTCTGTACCATCATACGCAATCTGCTCAATGGCATTTCCGAACGTTTAGTAAATCGTTCTGAAGAATTGGATATACAAATTGATGGTACTGCCCAGAATCTAGAATCGGAACTGAAGTGGCAAGTACTTACCATATGTCGTGAAACACAATCCCTATTCACGGTGGAGCGTGAATGTTCGGTGAAGGTGTTATTTTTTGCTAAAACCTTCTGTCGAGATGTTGAATCGGCGGACTTTCATAGAGAACATTATGAAAATGACGTGGAAAGCGGCAATCAATGTGACTTTGTTTGCCAAGAAGTGAAAGAATCGTTTAAGCTTTTGCAACGCGATATTTTGGATGTGCGAAATAAGCTGGCGAAAATTATTGAGAGAGTTCAGGAAAGATGTTCACCGGTCCATGTGATGGATTTAGATGTAAGTGTGAAGCAATTTGAAAGCCCAATTTCTAAATTGTAAACTAGTTATTTATTAAGCTGGGCAACAATTTAAGAAGCATTTGAACTCCCAAATCAAAAGTGGAAAATCTATGTAGTCAACTGCAAGGCTTGAAATATGTTGTCCAGTGTAATTCAATTACCTAATTATTCACTAAGAAATTCAGTTAAAACATCTTTTATTATCTAACAGGAACAAGATCGACAAGCCGTCTTATCGCGTACTCGTGAAATCTTGCATCAAGGCTACAAATTTGGTTTTGAGTATCACAAAGACGTTATTCGCCTCTTCGAGCATCGTATTATGGCAAACCGTCATGAGGATTGTGAAGTCGATCTAGCATTGGGTATTATTAGATTTGCCAAAATGTGGATGCAATTTGTCACGGAGCGTTGTGAACGCGGTCGTGGCATGCGTCCTCGGTGGGCATCTCAGGGTCTGGATTTCTTAATATTGGCATGTGATCCTCAGATAACCAGACACTTGGATGAAACACAGTTCGATGGCATGAAAAAGAAAATGGACCGTTGTATTTCACATGTTATCGGCATAACCTCAGAACCAGAAAAGGTTGCCAGAAAGAAGGCTTCGCCAAGAACACGAAAAACATCATCTCCGGCAACAAGCAGATCACGCACTCCCACTAGATCACCGATGTCAGCAGGAATTATAGTTAATCAAACGACGCCTCAACAATCGCCACAATATAATAAGTTTTTGCATCCACAATTTAGTCACAAAGAGGAGCTCTTGCAACGAACGGAATCTGTGGATTCCACAGATTCTTCAGCAGATATCACCAGTAAAATGAGTGATTTCCGACTGATAGTGCCGGTTGTTAATGTTAAGCCCGCTCCCTTGGCATCCCCTAACCCGCCTGTGACAACCCAGAATATAGCGGGATCACAGTCCGATGCTTCCTTAGCTTTGAGGCAAATACGTATACGTGATGCCGTGAACCGATTAGATTTGGACTTGGACGAACGATTGCGTGAACGCAGTCTTATTGGTCACATTAAGGCTCTCAATTCCTGTGATAAAGTACAAATACGAGCGAGAAGTGTAAATTTCCGTTGGCATCGTGGCATTAAAATCGGCCAGGGACGTTTTGGCAAGGTTTATACGGCAGTTAATAACAACACCGGCGAGCTGATGGCTATGAAAGAAATAGCCATACACCCGGGTGAGACAAGAGTGTTGAAGAATGTCGCTGAAGAACTGAAAATCCTCGAGGGCATTAAACACGAGAATTTGGTGCGCTACTATGGCATTGAGGTACATCGCGAGGAGCTGCTCATCTTTATGGAACTGTGCTCGGAAGGCACACTGGAGTCTCTAGTCGAACTAACGGGTGGTTTGCCCGAAGGACTGACACGCCGTTTTACCTCACAGTTGTTGTCGGGTGTGACAGAATTGCATAAGCATGGCATCGTGCATCGGGATATAAAGACTGCGAATATTTTTTTGGTAGCTGGTGGCAACAGTTTAAAATTGGGTGATTTTGGATCGGCTGTGAAAATACAGGCACACACCACGGTGCCTGGTGAATTGCAGGGTTATGTTGGAACACAGGGTGAGTATAAGAACACGAATATATAGAAATGTGTTTACCAGGTTTTGATTAAGAAATATTTTTAGGGTACAAATGCAGTTTACTCACATAACTCTGATTATTTTAAAAAATTTACAATTGATAGAACTTGTCAATGGGCCAGGCGTCCCTCAGTGTCCAAATTTCTATATATTGAAAAATGATACGGCTCGCTTACATGCATTCATATAAACGCGTGCGCCTTTTACAAAATATTTTAAGTTCTTTAATAATTTTTCCGCTTCAAGATCAGTTTCTATGAAAAAGTACTTTGATAACAAAAATTAAGTTTTCATAGAATATATTATCAAAAAAAAATTAATGTGAAATTGGTTATTATGGTGGATGAATGGCAATATTCATAGCTATTTCAATGCCCACCAAGGCAGATGCCCTTCTCCACAAGTATTTAGGTATATCATCACACATTATAGGGATAAACAAGTTTCAACTAAGCGAGAATTGTCGCAACTCCTACTTGTGCGACAACATCCGCAACAATACTTTGCATAATCATCTATATTCACAACATTTCTTTCCTATGCAGGCTTTCATTGAAAGCCATTGCATAGATGTTGTTGTTTAAAAAAAGGAAACAAAGATTGCCATGAGATTGGCGTACAGGGTACCTTTTGGGTATTACTTCCGTTTTAGTTTTTATTATTGGATCTTTAAGATGTTATGTTCTTTAATAATTTTTCCGGTTCATCATCAATTTATATAATATATTCTGTGAAAATTTACTTTTTGTTATAAAAATACTTTTTCGTAGAAATTGATCTTGAACCGGAAAAATTATTAAAGAACATATCATCGCAAAGATCGAACAATAAAACTATAATTGAAACAAAATATTTTAAGACGGTATTAACTAAGTTATTTCTATCACAATAGTTTTCGAACTCCCTGATCGATATTCTCAGTTTTCTGAACTGTTATCTTCGACACAAACAAATTTAAAGTTGTTCAGTGCGGGGATACAACCTACGTTTTTATTTTATTTCTTTATATTTTTTTTATTCCCAATTACTGACTGTGATTTAGGCTCACTGATAGAATACAGTTTTTATAAATCCAAATATTTAACGAAAACAATCTCACCATCGAACGCAGGATATCGACGATGAAACTTAATAGAACAACGTTGTTCTTTATATCTGTGTCAAAAAGGAAAAACGTCTTAAGTGCACTTAGGAAAATATTGATTAAGGGCACTACGATTACCACTGGGGTCTCAATTACCTCCAGATCTAGTTTTTGTTTAATTTGACTTTGAATCAGGAAGTCATGCACCATATATTGTTTACATATCTAATTAAATTTCAGATAATCTCATGGAAAACACCCCCTAAAGTTGTTCATCTAAAAAAGTTGGAAATGTACATAAGTCGTTTTTCCTTTTCGGCACAGATATATTCACTTCGATGCCTACACCAAACAGTTTATGCGACCGATGACAAGAAAGTGGACGTGTTTTTAAATATCAATTGTGTCTTAATCTGCTACAGCAATGGTACTGCAAGAATCAAATCAAATCCGAAGCTTTGATTGTATATCTTTTTTAATTATTTTTCTCTATGCATTTTACATAGTCCAAGAATATATTAATATTCTTATTTTTCAAAAGCGTTCTTCTGGTATACTTTCACTTAGAGATAGGACGTTATAATATCCTCCAATTGTAGACTGTATCATTTAAAAAATATATGCACATATGTATGTAATTTCTGTATGAGAAATCCATTGACAAACCGTTTTCCTACTTCATTTTTTTTTATTTATAGCGTATATGGCCCCTGAAGTTTTTACAAAAACTAATAGTGATGGTCATGGAAGAGCTGCTGATATTTGGTCTGTTGGTTGTGTCGTGGTAGAGATGGCATCTGGAAAGGCACGTCTTTCAACTATTTAAATAATAAATACCAACTAACCAAACTGTATCCTACTTTTTACAGCGACCCTGGGCACAATTCGATTCAAACTTCCAAATTATGTTTAAAGTTGGTATGGGTGAGAAACCTGAAGCTCCAGAAACATTGTCGCAAGAGGGTCATGACTTTATTGATCAATGTTTGCAACATGATCCAAAGGATCGTATGAACGCCTTGGAATTACGACAGCACAATTTTTGTAAAGTAAGAATAAGAACATGAAAATAATTAGTTTTTTCCTCAATATTCTACTATAAACTATTCCCTTATTTTAATTTCAGTATGGACGCGATGAAGATTTTAATGCCGAACAGTTGGCAGAACAATGTCGACTTTCATTTAGACGTAATATGAAATTGAAATAAGGAAGTATAAGAAACTATGTATCTTAAAAAAATTGAACCGTGAAAAGCATTTATATGTGTATGTTTTTCATATATTTACCTCATATGAAACATTTGTAATACAAATAAATTAAATTAAAATTTAAATCAAATTTATGAATTGCAGAAAATCGGAACATTTTACATTCAAATCGTGGACATGAAATGTTGTGTAGAATCTGATAATTCTGTAATATCCGACAATACTATTGAATCGAGTATTTATATGTTTGTAGAGTTGTATTTTATAATGGCTTTATACCGAAGTCAAGCTGTTATTTGTATTCTCAGTGTTTTTGTTTGTATAGTGTAGCACTTTACTTTGTTTTGAAATTGTAATTTATACATTTTATTTTTAAGCTTATATAAAGTTATAAAAAATACTTACCATGCATACTGCTATTAGTCATTTATGCTATTTATGTTTAATGGAAATTTTTGAAACGTTTTAGAAAATAACAATATATTTGAAAAAGACAATAAATAATATTATAAAATTGTGGCTCATTCAATAAAAATATACGCTACAGTACGTAATTCTCGTATTGAATGAACATAGCAATTTGTTTATAAATTTTATTCGATGCTAAATATCAATTAACCCTTTTGACCAAATAGTTCGTAGCCATTTAAAACTCCCGACAGCGAATAAGTTACATTCGACCATGGTAAAATTATCTATTAGGTAGTCGTATTAGCAATTCCGTTGTTAAGCTGTCAAAATTAGCTGTATAATGAAAAACACTATGAACACAAAATGTGAAAAATTTTATAAGCTTGTCTTACTTGATACGAAGTCTATGCTATTAAATTACATTTTGATTGAAATTCTTTAAATTTTATTAACAAACAAAAAGAACAGCTTATACACGGAAAAGATGAAAAAACCACAAATCAGCTGGGCTGACGCGTTTACCCGATAGATAATTTTACCATGCCTTCGACCGAACCGCAGAAGTCTTCGTGACTTCTACAGGGTGGAGCGCAGTAATATGCTTTTTTGGACTGCAGGCTGTGGCGGCACTGTTGGTCGAGAGTGTGCGCGGCTTATAGTGTCTGACGGGAGATTTGTATTTGTCTGCCTTTCCGTTGCCATCATGCATTGGACACGTGAGGAGAGGTCATTTTGGGTTGAAGCGTATATTTCAAAATGAATTGTTTGAGGCAAATGTTTCCTGGATGGCTGAACTGGCCGGCACGCTCAGCAGACTTAGCCCCATGCGATTTTTTCTTTGGGGTTACCTGAAGTCGAAGGTGTATATCAACCGTCCCAACACCTTGGTAGACCTAATTAACAATATTGAGGCTGAAATTGGCAGAATACCAGTCGACATGATTGTTAGAGTTCATGAAAACTTCAGAAAACGTATGCAGCTGTGTGTGGATAGCGAAGGTCGACCTTTGCCAGATACACTATTTAAAACCATGTAATTTAAAAATTCCCTTAGTTAGTTAGTTAGTTCGAAAAGAGGGGCGTGGTGTTGAGTGGTGTTGAGTGTTCAGAAGGAGAAAAATTCCCTTACTGTTCAATATAATTAAAATATAAAATAAACTTTTCTAAGGTTCATAATTTTTTTATTTCATTCCCAAATAAGCAAATTACCGCGCTCCACCCTGTATAAACAGATAATTTACCGATAAATTACACAGGGATCTTGTAGAATCTTCAATCCAATTTCTAATAAACATGTAAGAAAGTAGTGAAAATATTTTCGATTACGATTATAACTGTATCTGTATCTTTTATAATGGTAATATGTTAAGCGTATGTTTGTTAATTTACGAAAGAAAAACAGAAAAATTACAAATGTAAGAAATTTTTATTTGAGTTGATAAATCAATGCTTGATATTTACCTGCATGTAGATGTTGACCATGGCTACTTTATAAGTGACTACATGGCTACTTTATAAGTGATGAATTTTCAACTACTTTTTCGAGCAAACCTTTTCCATTTCGTAACAAGACCTTTCCCTTTCAATCCATACCATTGATTTTTTGCCTGGATTGCAAATCAAGTTTATATTATAGAAATATTTTTCCCAACGTATGTGGACAACTTCTGGCATGTTGCTAGTTGCCAACAATATCTAACCCTTCAAACTCCATCATTGTTTTTGTCCCCTCTGGGAAATAAATGCCCAGAAATTTTCAAAGTGGTAATGGGAAAACAATATTACGGTATGGCGAATATATTTGCTACATATATCGCTACAATCTACATTTCACTACATGGTAGTGATGACAGCCACCCAAATATATTGTCTTTACCTCCCAGTTCAAATTGAAAGCTGAATTGGTAAATGGCAGGTCCAATACAATACCCTGAGAGGTACCAAAACTTCTGATAAAGGTATGTGAACCATCATTCAAAATACGAAAGTTAGTAACTGACAGAAGATCACTTGGAAGTTTGCCACTAGGAGAGTCTGTAGAATCTCCCCATTAAACAAGACGATAACTAAAGTCTCCTCCAAAAACTATAAAGTATATGAGACGAGGAAATTGACTCGTATGTATTGGGTGGCATGTATACTGAAATAAAAGTAAAATTAGAATTTAGATTGGTAGTCTTTACCAAAACAACGTCTAGCTCACTTGCAAAAGCTATACTCTTAGCTTTAATCATCTTCCTGACACCGACCGCGGCACCACCATAATGATCAGATCTCATTTTATGAAATATATTAAAATTATTGATTTTAAAGGAGGGATCAATGTCATCTATATTACAAATTTCCCAAAGTAAACACACATCGAAATTAAAATTGTTTAAATATTATTCAAGAATATTCTTATTCCATTCGAAACTCTGTATATTATAGTGTACACACCTATCCGCAGACCGAGAGTCAACGAAAGACCATGAAGGGGAGAAAAAATTTTAGAATTAATGTCCTTAAACACTCGTAAACTGGATGCATTATCATTAATCGAAAGACGATCTCCAACAAAAGAGAAAAATTCAGTCATCAAACGTTGTATCTCAGAAACCTTCTCGTTGTTTCTGTAAATTAACGGTATAATAGGACCAGTATTGACGGGTTGAAGAACAGATAAGTTATAGTTCGGCAACACTGGAGGAGGCTTCATCTTCACAACACGAGAAAATCTATGCTTTGTCAACACTTTGTTCACCTCTTGATCGGGTGTTCTCTTATGATTCCCAAATCCATCGCCCAAAGCAGTAAAACTTTCATCATACTCATTGAAGATGTCAAAACGATTCGTGGAGTAATTATTTACTACCTCAGACCTAGAAATTTTCTTGATAGCCATGGTCTTATGGACATTTTTCTCGTCTTCCCATTTAGGGCAAGATATAATGTCCTGCAATGGTAGTGTGCGCGGCTGTTGTGCATGAGATCGTGGGATCGAACTCTGCTCTGACCACCTTAAATGTTCTTTGCTTAGTGACGGCGACACAAGTACTTAGCCATGAAAAAGCTTCTCAAAATACCGTTCGGAACCGGTGTAAAAATGTAGGTCCCAGTTAGTGAGTGTAAAACTAGAACGCGCACAGCTCACTGGTTTGTAAGAAGCTCTTCCTAATCCCTTCATGGGATGTAATGGGAAACCATTTATTTTTTTTATAATGTCCTTCGCAGAATGTGACGTAGAATACACTTCGTATGAAAATCACCCCGACAAACATCAACCGACCCACAACGAAGACAGCGTTTTTTTCGATCTACAGTTATTGACTGTGTGGCCCAGCCTGCCTCAAATATTACATTGTTTTAGCGAGGGATAAAACCTATCCACTCTCATTAAAGCTTTATCAATTCCTCCCAAAACTCCCCATTACGAAATGCAGCCTTGACCGTCTCTGTGCCATTACCCATATTTTTAGCAGTAAATCTTCTTATAAAAACAACTGACTCTGAAGGATCAATCATTTCCATGATTTCATCCTCAGACCATCTACGGGAAACACCCTTAACCACACCATACTCGTAAATGAACATGTTTGGAATGAATTGACTAAGTTTCTCAGACTAAAGATTTAAGAACAGAAAATCATTGGCATAGCGCGCAGAATTAATGCTTATTCTGAAAAGTGTTCGACCAATCGGGATTTCGAATTAAATCTCCAATAGAAGTAATGATAGAGGTGTCAACTAATACTATAAAATCCTTTTCATGGTTATCCGTATATAAAGTCTTTCCTCTTAATACAGTATTATTAACAATCGCGGACGGCAAGGAATTACCGGTGGCAGTATTATATTATTATTATTATCCCTCTCACCAGAAATGTTCAAATCTACACTTGTGCATTTTGAGGTAGAAGCCGGGCCAACACTTCAAATACCACCTTTTCAAGAGATCCCTGAGATGAAGCATCCTCTAAAAGAATTGACTGTACTACTAATGGTCGAAGGGGAATCAAGATCCATATCAGTTCGAGTATGTGAGACATCCGATTCTGCTACAACACTTGCAGTTGCAGATGGAGCAGGGTTTTCCAACAAGAGTTTTAAAGGGTTAAAGGGTTTTCCAACAAGAGGTGTTATTTTATTCTTTGACATTTGGCAAGTAGAAACTACGCCATTGCTAAAAATGGAACGATACACGCTTCAACAACGCATTGAAATTATTAAAATTGGGTCCTTGAAATGCATGAAAATGGGTGATCTTCGTTTCTTAGTTAAATTGTGGTTAAACATCGAATTGTGTTTTTTAGTCATTGTTTAACTATGATTTAACCACCCAATGTTGGTTGGTTAACTTATAGTCAGGACCATATTATTTTGACAATTAAATTACTGACTGTCAAAGTGAGAAATGAAGATTGTATAAAATACATGATTCAGATTTGCGTATTTGTACACATACGTCGAGTGTAGATCATTAAATTTTGCTCCCATATAGTTTTTTTTATAAATTTTTGTTAAAATGACTTCGATTTTATGCATCAATTTCTTATTTTACATAATTATATTTTATTTGTTCCCCTATGTTGTTTTGGTATTTATCCCAAAAAAACACGTTTTTCCAATAAGAATACAAGGGTTGCCATATTAGTTAACAATATTGCGACTTACATTAACTCACCACTGAAAAACAAAACGCAAAGTTAACCTCTAATTAACTTAGATGGTAATGGTAGTGTGCGCGGCTTTTGTGCATGAGGTCGTGGGTTCAACCCTACTCTGACCACCTTAAATTTCTTTCGACGGCGGTCACCTTGCTTAGTGACGGCGACACTATCGAGTATTATTTAGCCATGAAAAAGCTTCTCAAAATACCGTTCGGAACCGGTGTAAAACTGTAGGTCCCAATCAGTGAGTGTAAAACTAGAACGCGCACAGCTCGCTGGTTGTGAGAAGCTCTCCATAATCCCCTCGTGGGATGTAACGGGAAAACATTTAATTATTTTTTAACTTAGAATTAAGATTAAGTAATCCGAAAACTGGCCATTATATATTACTCGGTGGTTTAAATGTCCGACTTTGGCTGTTTAAACAGCAATCAACTATTAACCTAAAAAAATAATTCAGGGTTTAAATAAATTGGGCCTTAGGGAATGCAAGTTAATAAATTCAGAATTTTTAAAAATTACTATTAAGAGCGATTCTAATGGGAGTAGCATTAAAAGACATTTGCACAACATCAAACGCGTTATCATAGAATGTTAACATTTGGTGATGACGTTCCTGTTCGAGAATAAAATATAATAAATTTATATATATTTTTTCGAATTTAAGAATAAGGGCGACACAAAAGGCCGTGGCACTAAGTCAGAAAACTTTGTCTTTGATCAAACGCGTCATCCTAGACTTATAAAATTTGTGGAGTATAGTCTTCATAGGATGTAAAAAGTAACTAGTAAATGCAGGGGCGACGCATTCAAAAACTAGTCACTAGAATTTAGAGAAAAAATTTCAATTATAACGTAGACAATCAATTATAACAAATTGATCACGTGGTAAGTGATGGAAGGCACTCATCCAGTGTAATGGACGTACGAGTGATCAGAGGAGCTAACATCGATTCTGATCACTACCTGGTAGCAGCAAAGGTTCGCACAAGATTAAGTAGAGCGAAAATCGAGACATCGGAAAGCTGCAATTACCAGAGGTAGCCACAGCCGTCTCAAGGAAACTCTCGCAACTTTTGGCACAGAGCCCACTCCCTCCCGATGACGATCCTGATGCGCAGTGGAAACCCACTTCCGATTCTATAAAAACTGCCGCAACAACCGTATTTGGTTTCGAAAAACCGCTTCGCAATAAACCGTGGTACGATGAAGAGTGTCGCATTGCAAATGACGAAAAGAACGCTGCACGTATGGTAATGCTTCAGTCAATTGCAACGCGAGCTGCAACTGAGCGGTATAGGGAGAAAAGAAAGGAGGTAAACCGTCTCTTTAGGCGCAAGAAACGGCAGTGGAGAAAGCGCGAGAGTGAGAAAATTGAGACATACAGAATGAAGAACGAAGCCCGAAAATTCTACCAAAAAGTTAAAAACGGAACTAATGGGCATGGTAAAGACAAGGACGGAAATCTCGTCGCAGATGTGCAGAGCATGTTGGGAATATGGAGAGAGCATTTCTCCGCGCTACTAGTACCTGAGATATCCAATGACGATGGGACAATCGATCACCAAGACGAGGTCAGAAGAGTTATTGCCCGGCTTAAGAACAACAAAGCCGCAGGAGCCGATGGATTACCGGCGGAGCTGTTTAAGGCTGGCGGCGATGAGCTGATAAGGTGCAAGGATAAGGAGCTCATTAGCAAACTTTGGTTAGATGAATGCATGCCCGGCGATTGGAGTCTCAGTGTACTATGTTCCATATTTAAAAAAGGTGACCCGAGTATGTGTGGCAACTACCGTGGAATAAGCCTTTTATCCATAGCATATAAGGTTCTATCAAGTATAATGTGCGAAAGACTAAAACCAACTATCGCCGACCTGATTGGACCATATAAGTGCGGCTTTAGGCCTGAAAAACCTACAGCCGACCAGAATTTCATGCTACGCCAAATACTGGAGAAGACCCACGAAAACAAATCGACACTTATCATCTATTTGTCGATTATAAGGCGGTCTTCGAGAGTCCGATATGGGAGAAACTCTATGAAGCAATGCCCGAGTTTGGTATTCCTACAAAACTCATACGCCTTTGCAGGATGACCTTGACGAACACCAAATCCGCAGTGAAAGTTGGTAAGGATCTTACCGAACCTTGCGATCTCTTCAACATCTTAATGGAGATCATTATGAGACAAGCTGCAGTCAACATGAATAAAACCATCAGCAGCAAAAGTCACATGCTGCTCGCGTATGCTGATGATATAGATATCATTGGGCGCACAATTAGAGAAGTTACTGCGGTTTTTTCGAGAATTGAGAAGGAGTCAGCAAAAGTGAGTCTGACGGTAAATGAGGACAATACAAAATTAATGGTTTCAACGAACAGGGCCTCTACGCGATTAGACCAAAGCGTGAACGTTGATAACCGTTATAACTTCGAGGTAGTGGACGAATTTATATACCTCGGATCTGCCGTGAACAAAAACAACAACGTCAGCCTAGAGATCAAGCGGAGAATTGTGCTTGCGAATAGATGTTATTTTGGGCTAAGCAAGCACTTTAGAGATAAAGCCCTCTCTCGAGTAACAAAAGTCCAGCTGTACCAGACTCTCATTCAACCTGTCTTGCTTTATGGCGCAGAATCCTGGGTCCTATCGCAAGCAGACGAAACATCTGTAGGAGTCTTCGAGAGAAAAATACTCCGAAAAATTTATGGCCCTATAGTGCACAACGGCGATTATCGGCGACGCATGAATCATGAGCTGTATGAGCTTTATCCTGACATTGACATAGTTAAGCGGATCAAGATAACGCGCTGGCTAGGCCATGTCGAAGACCAAGACTCAGCTGGAGAGATCAGGTTGACGAATCCCTGCGTACACTTGGTATTGCCAACTGGAGAAATAAAGCAATAGATCGAACTGGTTGGCGAAATATGTTATCTTCGGTTTGTAAGGTCCCTGACCCTCCGGGGTTGTCCGAGACCGGATAAGTAAGTAAGTAAGTAACGTAGACATTAGCCATGAACGATTTTTGGAAATTAAAGCCGGGTCGACCCAAAGACAAAATTAAAATATATTCTCAAAACAAACCAATAAAAACATATAATTCTTTTAATCCACAATTCGACATTCTGTCAGTTATTTAAAAGAATAATGATGGGATTTTCGAAACTGGAATAATGGATTTCGAGTTAATAAGGAGTGGCGTAAAGAGCGTTCGCGGAATTCTATACATGTATGAAGAAGAACCCATCTGGGAAGCGATTTTCCGACATTCGCTTTATAGAAGTATACGTCAAAAAGAGGCGTGATTAAAACATCTATTAATCATAATTTTGACCAAACTTGTCTAGATAGATTTATTCAAATTTAGAGGATATTTTGGTTGCATAAGAGTTAGGTCGAATAATGAAGGATTATTTGATTTAGAAGTTTGGTGCTTTATCAAGGCCGAGTTAGACTGTTAGAGAAATCGTTGAATATATCAAAATGTTCATGTGGTGAGAGAAGATGGAATAGTGTAAACTTGAGGAGAACGATTGGCAGGCAACATTTTTACAGATCTGTTAGATTTCTCTCATGTTTTGAATTTGCTGAAAAAATTATGGGATCAGCGTTGCATTTTGAATTACACAAACAAAAACGAAGAAAACTGCAACAAAGCTTTTATTTCGTCACTTTTTACAATTGCTTAGTCTTTGTTTAGCATTTGCTGTTTTCTGTATTATATTTTTATTGTATAACTTTTGTGTTTAGTTTGTTACTCCATTCTCCAAAATTAATAGTGTAAATCGAAAGCAGATGATCATACGATTTCTTTCAAATGGTAGAGAGTTTCTGAATTTGAATTTTGTGACCGATTTTTGTTATTTTTTAGTTAATGTATGAGAAGCTCATACCATAGATAAAAAAAACTAATAGATGAAGCACAGGTGTTGGGAAAATTTTAGTGCAATGGAAAATTTTCTAGATGTCGTTAAAACCAATAAATTTTTTTGTTCCCAAACATGGAAAAATAAGTAAGGAAGAAGCAGTAGGAATTGGAGGCATTTTGTTTTCATTTCAGGAGCCGACTTTGTCAAATTCAGCCGATCAAAATTGTCAAGATGTATTTAAATAAATAAATGGTTTCCCATTACATCCCATGTAGGGACTAGGGAGAGCTTCTCACAACTAGTGAGATGTGCGCGTTCTAGCTTTACACTCACTGATTGGGACCTACAGTTTTACACCGGTTCCAGTATTTATTTCAGATTATATCAGGAGGAGTTGTTGTAATTTTCGGCAACAAACACAAGGACAAGAAAAAAATGTATCTGCTGTTTTAACGCTACCACCTGTACGAGATACATCTTGGAATTGATATAAACAACATTTGTCAAGGTCGCACCACAACGGCAAGAAAAAATTGAAATTAACTGTTCTAACGCTTCCACTTGTAATAGATACATCTTGGTTCCCAAAAAAAAGTTAAAAAAAAGTGATATAAAAATTCTACAATTTTATGTCAAAAAAAAAAATAATTTTCATCAAAAATATCACTTCGAAACAAGAATACATTACCGTACTTAAAGTAGAATATCTGATGGCCATCGAATTGCAAAGCCATGTCACCACCGTATATGTCCTAATAAATTGAATCTTCCTCCGGTTTAGCTACCATTCCCTGTTAAGAGTCCTCAAACGCCCTCTAACGGTTTTGACATCTGCGACCACAGAAGTTGCTACAGTTTTTGGACAGGGAAGGTTTTAGATTAAAAAGGCGTTCCGGCATGTTCATCTTTGGACGGTCTTACGGACTTTTTCCTATTATATCCCAACACCAGCCGCATGGCTTTGAAATAGTTTTTTTTTTGTATAAGAATCAAATGCTATTATGTAAAATCATTTAAATTTTTTCAATAAAATTACTTTCACAAATATTTCCCACAATTTTGAATAAACGTCAATGAGAATTATGGGAAACTTCAATGAAAGTGACAGTAGTACAGGACAGCACATAGTGTACAAAGTTGACAACGGACGCGATATATCTATTATTTCCTTTATCTATGGTTCATACTACAAGCTTACAAGGTCAGGAAAATTTTTCTAATTCATTCCATTTCTGTCAGCGAATCGTTCCATTTGCTCCATGAGTCTAACATGGGCTTTAGTGAGCAACTTTTTAAAATGAAGACACGCTGGTACTGAAATCTTTCTTGTTTAAAGGAATTAACAAAATAGCTTGAATTGATTTTTCGAAGCTGAAACTTTAATGCGATAAAATGTAATTATATACTTTTATACATAAAATAAATAAATGGTTTCCCATTACATCCCATGAAGGGACCGGGGAAAACTTCTCACAATCACTGAGCTGTGCGCTTTCCAGTTTTCACTCACTGATTGGGACCTACAGTTTAACACCGATTCCGAACGGTATTTTGAGAAGCTTTATCATGGCTATATACGCGATAGTGACGCCGTCACTATGCGAGGTGACCGCCGCCGAAAGAAAATTTTTTTTTTTTTGAAGGTGGTCAGAGCAGGGTTCGAACCCAGGATCTGATGTACAAGAGCCGCGCACACTAACCATTGCACCACCGACGGCATACGATACGTATTATTGCATTTCCGAGTTCCGTACAAATGTATGCCAACAATAAAAGTAAACAAAAAACTACAAAAACAAAATGCATTTATTTAACTATTGATTTATTTTATTTATTTATTTTGAATTTGTATTTGACAATTGGTGTTCCAAAGAGTATGAAATCAATAAAATTAGGTGTTCTATTGCTTCTATATCCAAGC
Organism: Phaonia tiefii; assembly: GCA_963931995.1. Lineage (NCBI taxonomy): Eukaryota > Metazoa > Arthropoda > Insecta > Diptera > Muscidae > Phaonia > Phaonia tiefii. The sequence continues at coordinate 130,616,920 of OZ008367.1, forward strand.
CAATCCAAGCTTGAATACGAAATCAGAATGACCAGCCCTGAAAACGTGGTGCTTCACAGTGTTCAGACTTCTCACTAATTCTTTGTTGCTATTTACATATTAAATTTATTAAATTATATTTTTACAAACTAAATGAATTCCAAACTCCAAATCAATATTAGAATATGCAAGTTCGCAGTTAGAAAACTTGTGCGTTGACATAGTCGCGTCAGCCCATTTAGCCAACAGTGGTAGGGTATATCTCTGTAACTGTCACTACTGTGGGTGTATTAGGTCTTGGTGGTTCAGTGGGGGGTCCATCGTATCCACCACTATTGCCACTGCCATTGCCGTTTCCAGCATCCTGGGTCGGTGGGGTTGGTGGAGCTGTTGGCAAAAAGGGTACAGCGTTCACGACCACACCAAGTAGGAAAAGACCAAGAATAAAGTACAACACTGCATGGAGAGTAAAAGGAAAAAATTACATAATCAAATTGTAGAACATTGATATTTTACTTACATTTCATTTCTTTATATTTTTTCGACGTTGATGAGAATAATCCAAGATGAACGTTTCTTGTTGTTCTGATGGCATTTCAATTGAGCTGTGCAGCTTTTATAGTTTAACGTTTTCCTTCTTTTATATTTAATTTAATCAATTGCCCTGATCTTTAAGTAAGATAATAATTTTAATTAAAACTTTCTATAAACCGTTTTATCAATTTATTTATATGTTTGGTCGTCATTTTCTAATTAATCAGTGGCCATGATGAAATTTATAAAAATTTTCAATTTTCCAATATTGGTGGATTGGTAATGAACTATAATTATAAATTTTATCGAATATCTCTATCGTTTATTAATAAATTTCTTTAGAATTGTAGAACGGAAGTAGGTCCTCCAAACAAAATGTGTGGTGATTAAACGTGACTAACAGAACACCGAGAACTCGTATTGAAAAAATTAAATGCATATGACAATAAAACATGATAAAAAATTTAATGAATATATACATATGTATGTCTCATTTCTGCAAAGAATGTTTTTCGTTGCGCGGCGACGATAGTACACTACTGCGATTTATGTTCAATTTCTGCAATTAATGTTTTAATACTAGGATGACTATGGTGCCCAGACATAACCCCGACAGACATTATCAATCTCCAAATTCGATTACGAATGTTTCTCCAAATAAGTGCATTTTACAAAAATATAAATATGTAATAACACTGTGATAGTTGTTGGAAAACATTTTTAAGACAAGGAAGGAGAGCACGGTTTTACCCTAATTCGGGTACGAGGAATCGAACTGCATCATTAGTTTCTTGAGTTACAATTACAGCTTCATACAATTTTTTTTTAATTGTGACTATCAGTGTGGATTTTTTTTTAATTTATCGCTTTTGACTCACATTTGACAGCAACTAACTTATATTTTGTTGGTTGTACCGGTAAACTTTCTTCCACAAAGTTGTTCCAAATGTTTTGAGCTTAAACTTTAGGGAACACAGCGTTCCTCTAAAACCAGGTTTTTGAGACTCTTTGATTCAGAAGATCGTCAGAAAAGTAATTTTCCGACTTTCTTTGAGTTTTACGTTCACAAATTTTCAGTAATCAAATTCGCCAAATAAGAGAAAGCCTTACACTATATAACTATATTTATTTACTCATAATTATTTACAATTATTAAATTCCACTTAATTACACGGTACCTGGGTAAGTTAATGAGTAGAAGGGAACTTTGTTTTTAAAAATCCGGTATTAATTGACTGAGTTATTGAAGTTTTAATTAAAACAACAATTTTGCAAAAATGTCTGCACCATTTTTTTCCTGTTCTTTTTATTCACTTTCTCTTTACTAAAGCTTCATGATGCTGGTAAAATTTTATAAAAACAAAGCATAATTCATTTTTGTTTTAATTAAAACTTCATTAACTCAGTCAAGTAATAACGGATTTGTAAAAACAAAGTTGCGTTTTACTCATCAGGAAACGTCCATTTTGAATAAATTCAAGATTATTATGGTTTCTTTATAAAATAATGTGTGAAATCATCGCCGAAGTTGAAAAATGGAGAAAAAAAATTTAAAAAAATATCTATTTGCTGGACAAATACACAGAGACTTCTCATATTTTCTTTAATAACGTATATATCGTTTGAAAGGCCTAAGTTTATTCTTTCCGGTGAGAGAATGAAAATCAACTAACTTACAAGCTTATAAGTGCGCAAAGGAACGCAAAACCGGGTTTTTAACCGGTTTTCAAGATTTTGGGGGTGTTTGGGAAAATTCACAATGCACAAGCATCACCTACTAGAAAAATACTATCACTTCCCAGGTATTTCTACTTTAGTCTTTTTTGGAAGTCTTTTTAAATGAAAAAAATTAAACTTTTTTTGACAACTTTATTACATCCCACTATTATAAACTATATTGGGTACTTCTACTTTGGTTTGTGTCTAGACTAACATTAGGTGGGAATTTTCTTGATTAATGGGAAGTTTTCTAGGTGGAGCGCCTGTAACCAATATACATCTATCTATATAAGTATACTCGTATAAGTATATAAAAATGAGTTTGAGTTTGTTTGTTTGCATTTTTTAGTACCGTATAGACACGGAAACCGTTGGATCGATTTTTTTAAAATGTTCACAGAATGTAGCTGTGTGTTCGGTGGTGAAATAGGGTACTTGAATTTTGTTGGTATTTGAAGTGGCCGTGGCCCCGCAATGTCTGAAGGACTGTTTCACTAGTCGCCTTGAAAATTTGTGTGGGTGCATTTGGCAGAAAAATTCGTGATCCAACAAAAAATTGCCGTGATCGAATGAGTAGGCGTGGCAAACTTGAAACTTTGTACGGCTGTATCTCATGAATTATCAGAGGTATGAATATGATGTTTGGTATATATGTAAGTTGTTTGTACGGTTCGAATTACGTTCTGACGGCTTTTCTAATAGACCAAGGTACTGATGACCTGCTGATAGTCCTTGGCTATACTTGGCAAAGATTGGATAAAGGGGCGTGGCACCGCCCATACAATTGAAACTTAAAATGGATATATCTCATGAACTATCGGTGCTAAGAAGATGAGATTTGGTGTATATAATGTTGGTACAGTGTGAATTACAGCCAGGATGGAATTGGGCGGTGCCACGCCCCCTTTCCAATTATTTCACTGACGGATTTTCTAATATACCGATTGTTATGAAAATTTCACAATGAGATGCTGATGACCTGCTGATAGTCCTTAGCTATACTTGGTAGTGATTGGATATAGATGGTGGCACATCCCATACAACTTCACATTTAAAATGGCGATATCTCACGAACTATCAAAGGTATGAAGATAGGATTTGGTATAAATGTTGTCGGTACAGTATGAATTACAGCCAGGGTGGAAGTGAGATGAAAATTAAATTAATTAATTAAGAAAATTAAAAAATACGTTTCCAGGATATTCAAGGACAAAACACATTTCATAAATTTTAATGTCCTTGGCTCACAAGGACCTGCCATTTCTATTTTTATTCCTAAAAAGAAGGTCGAAATCTATCAGGTGATACCAAGATCGTTACAATCTGATCTCGCATTCGAAAGCTATTCCAACATGAACACAGCTCTCTTCACAAAAACACCGCAGATAGCCAACTTTAGGCAGCTATAAAGGCAGCTATGTGGAGTTTCGACCTAAAACGAGTAGAATATAGGTTTGAAATTTCATCGTCAGGTTTCAAAAGTTAAATTTTTATGTCGTTTTTTGGAATTACCCTAAAGACAAAATCGGAGAAATTTATTGGGGGGGGGGGGTAGACATCTAGATAATTTCTAGCTTTAGGTTTAGGAATTAGTGGGGGGGTCCTTGTCATTATATAATTATAACGAATGTATGAAGGAGTCCTTGGACAAATATGGATGGGAATCCCTGGACTAGATAGGTGAAAAGGAGATGTCTCCAAACTGGGCTCCTACTATGTACCTCGTTTTGAATGTTAAAACTGTACGCAAGTTGTTTTCGATTCGTATTGGAAATGGTACCATGTAAAATTTACGGATCGAACAAAAAGTGTGACCGCACGTTGGCACTACTTTCGAATAAAAATGTTAATTGAGGCGGCAACACTATTTGTCAAATGTTAATTGATTCTTTTAATTTTTAAAGCAAACATTTTCTTGTGAAGAGTAAAAATTTTATAAATCCAACAAATGGATTCTGTTGCGTTGTGGTTTACAAGTAAAAACGAAGGTGAGGAACGGAGAACTCTGCGAGATGGAATAAGGATATCATCGTTGTCGGACAAAAGGTACGATTATATTTTATTTGTTTTGCAAATAAAAATTAACATGTCTTAGTTCTGTAAAGAATTTCAGACTTTCCAAGGAAGCTTTCAACTACGTTCTGGAAAAGCATAACGGATGTGTTACCCCAGTCCACGCGATCAACTGCACTAACACCAGAAATAATGTTGGATATCAACACCAAATTGGTCAAGATAGGTTCTCTGGACTGGCACAGCAAACGGCGTCCAATTGTATCGCCGAAATTTGTGATAATATTGAGCAGGTGTTGTGTCCAAAACACATAAATTTCAATATGACTGACTATGAGAAAAAGTCTTCAAAAAGGTATTTTTATACAAAGTATGGAATACCTGGGGTAATTGGTGCCGTTGATGGAACTCATATTCAGATGGTGCGACCAGATTCAAATGAACACCTCTTTTTCAGTAGAAAATTAAAACGCAGCGTCAATGCAATGGCAGATCGAACTGGTTGGCGAAATATGTTATTTTCGTTTTGTAGGGTCCGAGGTTGTCCGAGACCGGAAAAGTAAGTCAATGCAATGGCGGCATGTATTATTTTAAGTAAAGTTTTAAACTTCCCAATAAAATATATATGTACATACAGGGTGATTCAGGAAGTTCCTTGGCTCATTTCATGAAGAAGAGTCCACTAGGACCTTGTCCGAAAATGCAAGGGTGCGAAATGGCAGCGGGTTCAACATTTTCGGATTGGCGGTCGGAGGGTAGTAGGGTAAAGTTGCTAACTTCTGAGCCAGTGGTTGGATTTTTTTGTTTTTGGGCTTGTTGGAAAGGGATTTAAGAGGCCTTTCAGAATCAATAAAAAGTAGAAAAAAGTCAAATCGCCGAGAAACAGAGCTTTCGGAAAAAATGGAAAAAAAAATTGACATAACCTCAATTTGCTCAGCCAGATGGCAGGTAACTTCTGTTGAAAGATGGCCATACCTCTTACCTTTCCAAAATGACCTAAACGAATCCCAGAGGTCTTACCGTTCCAAAGTTATGACCATTTTACTGAAATGCAAAAATGTTTGTTTTTGTTTTTGGAAGCGAAATAACAGCACACATTTATTTGTTTTTGTAAATTAACACGCTTAAGATTTTATTTTATTGAAATTTTTGGCTGAAGAATCAAACACATAAGGAAAAAAACATTTGATGTTAAAGGAAGTTTGCAATGTAGTTCCCATTTTCTACTAAACACAATTGCAGCCGTTTGCGAACCACATCCGCCACGTTTAGTTGACTCATCTTTTCACGAACTTTCACCGCAGTTTCCTCAATGCGTGCAAGTAACTGCGCACGATTGTGGATCTGCACAGAATACACACAATCTTTCATGTAGCCCCACAAAAAGAAATCAAGTGGTGTGAGATCTGGAGATCGTGGCGGCCATTCGATTGGTCCAGCTCGTCCAATCAAACGTCGAGGGAAATTGGTGTTAAGCCAATCCCGCACAATAAGCCCGTAATGCGCTGGAGCACCATCTTGTTGGTAGAAAACATGATTTCGTACCGCAAGAGGTACTTCCTCTAGGATTTCTGGCATGACTTCTTGCAAAAAAGCCAAATAATTTTGCGAATTTAACCTGGGCGGAAGTACTTTTGGCCCAATCAAGGTGTTGTCGATGATGCCAGCCCAAACGTTGACGGCAAATCGGTGTTGAAATGCTGTTTCTTTCTTGCTGTGGGGATTGTCATGGGCCCATTCGTGCAAATTATGGAAATTAGTTATGCCGTCTCTCGTGAATTGCGCTTCGTCGGTCCACACAATCGAAAGTAAAAACATAAATGCGTGTACATCACGTTGCAACATCTCACGGAAAAAGTTGACGCGTAGTGGCAAATCGGCCGCCAAGAGTTCTTGAACTGGTGTGAAATGGAATGGATGTTTTTTTCTTTGTGAAGGACGCGCCATACTTTTGATTGTGCCACACCAACTTGGACCGCGATTCGTCTTGTGCTTGTCTTTGGGTTCTCGTCTATCGCATCCAAAATTAACTCTTCAACTGCAACGTCGTGTTGTTCATTTCCGGGACCCTCCATTTGTATAAACAACGTACCTTCACGAAATAGGCGGTGCGTCTCACTGAATGTTGTTCGGTTTGGTGGTCGTCGATTAGGAAAACGTAATGCATATTCACGCGCAGCAGCTCTTGCATTACCATCGCAGAATCCATACATGTAATGAATGTCTGCTAATACTTCGTTTGAATAAGTTGCCATTTTTACTAATTCAAAACACAACGTACTCGAAACTGTTGCTGCAGCAGAGATTAGCGTAAACTTTTACTTTTACCAAAATCACTTGTACTTTTCGCGTTCGTAGACACTTGGTGAATGACAAAATTCTATCAATGAATACCTATAAATACTACTTACTTTTTTAGGCACTGATGAATGGACTGGAAAATGGACTGGCAAATAAAATCTTAAGCGTGTTAATTTACAAAAACAAATAAATGTGTGCTGTTATTTCGCTTCCAAAAACAAAAACAAACATTTTTGCATTTCAGTAAAATTGTCATAACTTTGGAGCGGTAAGACCTCTGGGCTTCGTTTGGGTCATTTTGGAAAGGTAAGAGGTATGGCTATCTTTCAATAGAAAAAAACATAAGTTACCTGCCATCTGGCTGAGCAAATTGAGGTTATGTGAATTTTTTTTTCAATTTTTTTCCGAAAGCTCTGTATCTCGGCGATTTGACTTTTTTCTACTTTTTTTTTATTGATTCTGAAAGGCCTTTTCAACAAGTCCGACCACTGGCTCAAAAGTTAGCAACTTTACCCTGCTACCCTCCGACCGCCAATCCGAAAATTTTGAACCCGCTGCCATTTCGCACCCTTGCATTTTCAGACATGGTCCTAGTGGACTTTTCTTCATGAAATGAGCCAAGGAATACGCTAGAGGAACTTCCGGAACTTCCTGAATCACCCTGTATATGGATTTGTTTCAAAAGTAGATTTGTGACCACACTATGCTAATTCGGGCAGTAAATGGATCTTTTGGAGGTGCTTGCCATGACTCCCACATATGGGCCCTTTATGACGAAAGATAATTTTTGAAAAATAACTACATATTTAAGTGGCGACAATACGTCAAATACGTACGTCACGTATTGGTGGCCCTAAGATGTTGAGGTCACTTTCTAGCCGCTTCCATAAACTTCCACATTTTGATTTTGCTTCCGCCGTCTTTAAATATCCCTTTGCCATATCGGGGTGCAAAGCCATAAAATTTATTATGCATTGAAATTGCCACTGTTTTGTGTTTGCACTTTTGTTGGTCAATTCCCTTTAATCAATTTCAGTTATAATTAATGTTAAACAAACAAAAGTAATAAAAAAATTTAATTTTTGTGTCCTTTCGCTAATTCTAACCTAAACGAATAGAAATATGAAGAAACGGACATTTTTAACATTCGCAATCGAGTTACATAGTGGCCACTTTTTCGAACATCGAACAAAAAATCCGACTGTAGAGCATTTTGAATTCGAATTAGAGAATTCGTTTTCTTTTTAATTTTTTTATAGAATCGAGTTAAATAAAGGGGTCCTCCTACAAGCAAGGAAATGTGAGCACTCAAATTAAAGTCATTATCTTTAGGAATTATATTGGGACTCTCTATAAAATTGAAAGCGATAAAATTTTGTTCATATTTAATCTTGCGATAATTTAGTGAGTTATCGATTTATTTTAATTACATAATTAATTAATACTAGCGTTTTTATTAGATAATTTGAAAATTCTATCGTTCTCGAGGTGCATACCAATTTCGAAGGTTTGTTTAAGAGGTTAATTGGGGCTTTCTCTGGGACTGGTTCAATTCGGACTTTCCTGTGACGGAATCAATTGGGACTTATTCTGTGACGGTTTCAATTGGAACCTATTTTGTGACTGGTTCAATTGGTAAATATTCTGTGACGGGTTGCTTTTGATCAGTACGTTGATATATCACACGGTATCTAAAGAGTGTCAGTTGCCACCTCCAATGACAAAGCCATGTTAAAGTTGCCGGTCCTTTTCATACAAAAGGGACGATACAGTGACAGGTACTATCCCTAATGGCCCTATCACGTGACTGGTTCTGTACCGGTCTCATTACCGGTAGGGTATGTACATATGTATTTGTGTGCTCACCTACCAGTTTAAGAAGTAAATGATTATCGATATGTTAAAAGTATTCTTCTTCCTTTTTTGGCATTCTATTAATTTGTTTTACAATTGTGCATAAACTATAAGTATAGGCCTATTCGGAAATGCATCAGCTGATGTAGATGCTTGTGTGATGCAATTGCACCGGATGTTGCATTCACGAAAGTTCTGCGCATCAGATGCAGAGCAGTGATGCATTTACGAACAGACCGATATATATGTTATTTAAGAAAATATGAGAATACTGTGTGTATTTGTCCATTAAACAGATATTTTTTTAATTTTTTCTCCGTTTTTAAATTATGGCGATGATTTCACACATTATTTTATAAAGAAACCATAATACTCTTGAATTTATTCAAAAGGGACGTTTGCTAATGACTATAACGCAAGTTTGGTTTTACAAATCCGGTATTAATAGACTGAGTTATTGAAGGTTTTATTAAAACAACAGTTTTGCAAAAATGCCTGCACAAAATTGTTCGTGTTCTTTTTATGCACTTTCTCTTTACTAAAGCTTCATCATGCTAGTAAAACTTTATAAAAACAAAGCAAAAACTGCAATAACTCAGTCAATTAATACTGGAGTTTTAAAAACAAAGTTGCTTTTTACTCATTAGGAAACGTCCCTTTTCAACTAACTTACAGGCTTATAAGTGCGCAAAGGTACGCAAAAACGGGATTTTAACCGGTTTTTAAGATTTTGGGGTGTGTTGGAAATTTTACAAGCAGATTCTTGTTTCACACGACAGCACCTACAAGAAAAATACTACCACTTCCCAGGTATTTTGTACTGTCGCACAGTGTTATCTATATTGTAAAAGTTTAACACTCTATATATTCGTGTTGGCTTTAAGTTAAATAAAACCAGATAAAATGTATGGTTTAATTATTGTTTTTATTCGTTTCGTTCTTGATGAATTATTTTAATAGTATATTATATTTTGTTTTATAAGTAAAAGTAAACATCCGTTTGGACTTTAAAAAAAGATTTCACAATTATATAAACAAATCAAAGGAAAACATAGTATAAACGAAACATTATGAATAAATAATTGAATTAAATTAAAATGTCAACTGAACTAAAAATAATGAACCTAAATAATAAATATAACAATTTATGGCGACATAATTATTACCATTTTAAGTTTTCATGGTGGAAAAATATTTGAAATAATAAAATTTGCACAATTAGTACAATGTAGACAATTAGTTTGAATAATAGTTTGTATTCGTTATAAAAGATAGTTACGTTAAGAGAAGCAAGGGATTATACATATGTATGTAAAAATAGTTTTTTTTATGAATTCTACAAAGTGTTATGCGCCATAAAATTGTATTTATTATATATGTATGTATATTTTGTATATGAACTTATAATAATTTAATTGTAATATGTTTTATTATTTTTAGTTTTGAACTTTAAATTCTTGTTTTTTTTATCTTTTTGTTTTGTTTTTAATTTGTCTTATTAAAAATTGTTAATTTTATCAACCTGCTGCTTATCTTTTTTTTTTGTTTTCCTTTTGTTTGTAATATTTTGTTTTTATCGTTTTAATTTAAAGTAATTCTAAGTTGTTTTTCTTTTTTATTATTTTAAATTAAATAAAAAATATGTATGTTTATATATGTTATTTTTCTTTTTTAAATTATTAGTGTTTTATGTATAGTATTTCTGTTTAGCTTAAGTAAAATGTATTGTTTTTTTCATGTTAATCGGTTTTGAATTTTTTTTTATAATTTTTTTGTTTTTAATGAACTACATTTTTGAGTGGTGGTAGCTTGTTTTTGGAAACAAAACATAACAAAAAACGTACTAGGTATTAAAAATTATTTCTTACTAAGATCACAATACAGGCGAAATCTTGCTATTTGAAATTTTAAGTGAAATAACAGCTGTCTTTTTGTAGTGAAATTATGTTGATGTAAACTAAATCTCTTAACACTAGATTTCGATTGTAATGTGAACATGGGCTTAGTGAAGTTTAAATGAGAATAACTAATCGAAAAATAATTTTGACATATCAAAACATATAATATATGTGACCTTAGCTGTCAAAAAAACAATTTTCACTTTTTGGTTGATTCGGATGGAAGATGAGATGCTTTTTCACGTGGTGAAAAGCAGAAAATCCTAAGAAGAAGTGTACTAAAAATGTAGAGAAAGAAGAGTAAAAATAAACTGACGAAAAGAGTTGCTTACTTTTAACAGCTTTTTCACAGAAAACTAGTTTTTGCACGTAAGCTCCCTTTTCGTAGACGAGGTCACATATACTAATTTATAATGTAAAAAAATATAATTAATTAGATTTACGTTGAATACAGTATAGTAAATGATTGAAAACATAAGCAGTCATTTATTTCAAGCCCCTGCCGTTTTATAGGTCAATTTAAGAAAAGTTTTTTTTTTGACTCTTAATGAAATAACGGTACACAAAATGAGAATTCAAAATGTATTCCTCATATAATTTTTAAATAAGTAATAAAAACTACACACTTCTTTAAATTTACTTATATAGCACACAGTTCTGATATCACTTTGCGTGATTTATTTTCACTAAAATGATGTTCTGCGCATTACTTTTTTTAAACAGGGTAATTAAAAATAGTCCAGCAAAATGAAAGTGGTTTGAAATCGCATCCTATTTTTAATACGATTAAAATTTGATGTTTTAGAGGAATAAACAGTAAAAATACTCATTTCTAAATGACACTGCTTGTTTTGGTGTTTTACTGCAAAACTTTTCTCTCTTGGGGTTTCTGTTCCTCTATGGTTGTCAGACGATTTCATATTTAAGAGATCTACATATCTCCAATTTCCAAATTGACAAATAATTAAACCACATATGCGTGCAAATAAAACAAGTGCAAACATATCGGCAAAACCACGCCGAAAAACTAAATTTCAGAACACACATAAATCACCTATACCATAATGAATGGCGAGTGATTGTAAAACAGTCTGATACCGTCGCTGTACCTGCAAAATGCGGTAATATCATTTTTCGAAATATTGCTTTATTGTGACGTTCCTTTAGTCATATGCATACCCACAAATCTGTTTCCCGAAATTTGCATTGGTTTAGAATTTAGCAGTACGTACTAGCAAAATCTACACTGTCGAACAAATGTTCAAAAAAATTAGTATTACAAGACTAGTTAGATCAATTGCTGCATTAAAAATGCAATAAAAAATATAGGGTCTGTTCGGAAATGCATCACTGATCTGCATCTGATTCGCAGCACGTTCGTAAATGCAATATTTGACAACTTTGTAGGTGTTTTCTTTGTGTGTTTGAGTTGACAATTGCAAATAAAATGCGCAACAAACAAGAATCTGCATCAGCTGTTGCATTTTCGAACAGACCCATACGGGTCATGCTTGTAATATAAATACAGGGCGTCCGCCGGGAAAGTATACTAAAGCCATTTTGGTAAACATTAGTCTTGACAGTTCATATTTGGCATTCGTGAAGTAGAGACGTGACAAATTTATTATGGAAAAATATTCGATAAACCAACGTATTTTAATCGTTAAAACATTTTATCAAAATCAATCATCGATTACTGGGACGACGAGAAAGTTACGTGAATTTTTTGGGAGAAACAACGTGCCAACAAAACCCACTATTTATCGTGTAGTGAATGATTTCGAAGAGGGTCTGTAGCTGATAGGCCCAAGCATCGACCACAACGTACTGCAAGATCGGCTGAAAACATTACTGCTGCTCAAGAAATTGTTCAAAACAAAACCTCAATTCGACGCCGTGCTCAGGAGCTTGGTCTTCAAATAACAACTTTGGCCACAATTTTGCACAAGGATTTGCATTTGTTTCCATTTAAGATTCAGTTGACACAAGAGCTTCTTCTTCCATTTACGCCGCTGTGCTTAACCCCCCCCCCCCCCTTCGCTGGCTGAAATTGAAAAATTAGTATTTTTTGGAATAGAGAAAACATTTAAAGGTACAATTTTCAGAACGATTTTGATACATTTTAATGAGTCTTTTTGAGAGATGAGTGTTCTCAAAATGTCAAAAAAAATATAAACGTACATTTTTACAGACCAAAAAAAGACTGACTAGTGGATCTTGAACAATATTGCTTTACATTTTTGTTTTTATTGCTTTGATTCAAATTATAAATATCTCCACATAAATGCCGTTCTCCTATTTACGAGGCCGTTTTTTTGCCTTAACATTTTTGGTTTGCTACTTTGAAACGATCGTTCAACAATATTTCGTGTTTTATATAAAAATACATTTACAGCAGTTTTCATAACGAAAATTTAGCTGTATGTTATACATCGCAGGCAGCGAACTTCTTGCTAGCATGCGTTTTTAGCTTAGCATTTAGTTAACACAAAGTTTATTCATAATGCAATGTTTGAAAGCATCTCTACATTCCCCCTTCAAACATATATTTTTTTTGAATTTCTGTCTCTTAAAAAGTCCAGTGAAAATAATTATTCAGCGTTTCCATAATTTGGATTACGTTTATTTACATTCACCATGACACAAAACAGCTATTAGCAATAGTTTGGCAGATCATTAACATGAACTTTACAAGTGTGTAGCCAATGTGTTATCAATAACAAGTCATGAATCAGTCACTTCGCGTTACTTTTGTTGTTTTGGTAGCTTATAAAACGTTACAGCTGTTCGGTGACTACCTGCGTTGAGTTACGTTATTTAATGGGTAGTTTATAAAATGCAGCGCAACGTTTTTGATCACTTCAGCTGTGAAATTGAACACGCCACAGTTCCTCGCGTTAGTTGAAAAAATTTCAAATTTAAAGAAACATTTCGATCAGATGGAAGTATTTTGCATTTCATTGGTTATAAGTAGTTGGCAATTTTGAATGAAATGCAATTGGCGGATAGCTGAATTTTTATTTAAATAATTCAAAATTATATTGTTTACTCATTGAAATTCTTATTTACAATAATAAAATTAGACATGAAAAGCTCAAATAAATAATGCGTTGCAAAACTATTAAATTATATTTAAAAATTGTAGACTCAGTTGATGTTGACATTAATAAACAAAAGAACAAATACATTTTAAATACCGCCAAATGGCATGTGTTTTTGAAAGGACAACTAATTTAATATAGATTGAAAAATTTATTCGACATTGCAACCCAAAATAAAATGGGTTTTTACACATTTTATGTGAATATTGTTGGTATTTGCAGTAGTATAAATAATAGCAATCTTAAAATTTGTTGATCTATTGAAATAGAGCTACATTTTTTAATGTTTTTTAAGAGAACTTTTCTAGTCTATACTTGTTTATATTATTTGGGCAACTCTATAAACCACAAATGTCAGTGACAGCTTTCGTAAGGCGAACGCAAGCGTGAAGTGATGTATAAACAACAATTTTTTGATTTTGGCGTTCACGTTGGCTTTTGCGTTTACGTTCACTTTCGGGACTTTTAGAATACTACCCTAAGTTTTCGTTATGAATATGGCTGATAAATTTTAAAAGTCTTATTTAAGTGTATGGTCAATTGTTCCTTCTAGCAGAGCATTTTCAACTCAATTGATACACATCAGACGGTATCTGCAGCACATCTACAATTAATTTATCATTCAACTTATGGACTGATCATGACCATTCGTGCAAGACCATTTCAATTCAAAAAACATAGTGTCGAGTAAAACAACTTTGAAAGTTTGAAATTGTTTATGAGTATATCCAAAAAGCAAATTGCAAAACAGTTTCACGGCGAGAAATTTTAATAAAGATAGTGAAATATCATTCAAATGAATATTTGTGGCACTTAGTATAAAAGTGTTAAATTTTGCCTTGAGACGCCTTGCACGAAATGAGCGACATGTTAACGTGATCAAAAATAATTGTCATTAAACTAACAGCAAAGACGTACCAGAACAATTTTTCAGTTTGGAATAGTATGTTTTGAGACATAAAAATTTTGGTTTTTTTGTAGGTAATTTATAGACTTTTCTTTAAAATTTAATTTTCTTTTAATGTGTTTAATAAATATAAAATAAGAGATGATATTTTTATTAGGTTTACAAGTCTTTTTAGGGTTTCCTTTAAAATTAGTACATATTAAAATAATTAGTTTACATTTTATAAAAATCTATTGGGTATGTATATTTTTTTTCTATATTCTTATACATATACATACATATACATAATAGGAAACATTATAAATGAAAAAATTATATGTTTGTTTAAATCAAATGCAACAGCTCTGCTTAAATTTTTAAAAAATATAGTAATTGAAGGTCATGTTACAACTTAATTTACGAAAATATGTAAATATAAACCTTTAATTTAACTATTCCAATATGATAGAATATATCCGCAGTTTAATACAAACAACAAAACTACAAATGCATATGTAAGTATCCTTTGCAATAATAGTATAATAGTTTTATTTATTTTTGTACATGAAATTTTGTAAAGGTTAATTTACCATAAATAAAATATAAATAATATACAACAAAGCATTAAACTTATAACGGGTAGATTAAATTTTGTGGCGTGGGGTTTGTATTTTTGTAATTCGTTATATTTGTATGTATTTTAAAACATTTCGCGGGAATGCACAATAAACATGAATTGTTTAAAAAATTAAATATGTACATGTTTTATTTATTTATTTTTCCAGGTTTTTTGTAACAATATCGGGGGATTTTACTAGTAAAATTTTTTTTTAATTTCTTAGAATATCTAGTACGAAAAATGACGCAAAACGAAATCGCCCAAAAAAAATTAAAAATGGGCCAAAAATTTTCCATAGAAAATTGGATCTAATTTCGTATGAAAAAACGCCCATAAAAGTGGGTCATATTTCTCGCTTTTTTGTGCAATTTTTCTTCTTTTTTTGGGTGATTTTTCATTACGAAAAATCGTCCATACATTGAAAATGAAAAACAGCCCAAAAATATTATAAAAAAATATAAAAAAATTATGAAAAATCGCCCACATTCCAATTGTCGATTTTGTAAAAAGTTGGAATTTTTTCGCAACAACAAATGCTAGAATTACAGTTATTCTAGGTGGATGGATGATAGACACTTGAAATTTTGCTACAGTTGTCTCCATAGACGTAACCAGAAACTAGTCAATTGGGGTTCAAATAGTAACTAGAAATGTATATTTCAACAAGCTTTTAACTATCGCTGCCAACGTCCCAGACACGCGATTTTATTTAAAATATTTTTGCCTGCTGCGCTTAATACATGAAAGACAAATTAAAAATTTTTTAAAAAAAATCGCGCGATTTTATTTAATATATATTTGCCTGCGGCCCTTAATACATAAAATAGAAGTTAAAAATTTTTTAAAAAAATCGCGGGATTTTATTTAAAATATTTTTAATTTGTCTTTCATGTATTAAGCGCCGCAGACAAAAATTAAATTAAAAAATTTTGCTGCAGAGCTGAAGTTCATAACTCTTTACAGTTTTTTACGTAAATGCATTTATGTGTATACAAACTAAATTACTAAAAATTAAATTATTGCATAATTAACATTTTGCCTTCTTTGGATTTCTGAAAGCAGTATTCTTGTTATTTTCAAAAAGAGAAATCTTTTTTTTTGTGGCTACGGAAATGGGCGATTTTTCATATGTAAACTTTCTCTGCTTTTTGTACGATTTTTCATATGAAAAATCGCCCATTATTTTTGGGCTATTTTTCATATTTCACTTGGGTCATTTTTCATTAAATTTTGGGTTATACTTCATTTTCATTTTTGGGCGATTCTTATTTTGGGCCATTTTTCATATTTACTTTTGGGTCATTTCGTTTTGGGCGATTTTTCATGCCGCCATCTAGAACCGTACAAAGAAAAATAATAGAACCTCATATGTGCATGATTCATAATAATTTTATTATATCTTCAAACATTTGGTAGAGATTTTCAAATTATTTTCGTAAAAAAACACTTGGTTTCATAGTGAGCACCGCACAGACCGCAATATTGTTAAAACCCATGCGAACTCATTAGCTAAAACAAATCTATAACAATAAAATGTAGATTCTAACAGCCGTATTCATAACGAAAAGTTAGCTGTTGGTTATACATCATCAGCTACTTGCTAACATGTGTTATTAGCTTAACAGCAAGTTAACACAAATTTATTCATAACGTATTACATTCTTCCATCGATGAAATTCGAAAGAAACTACATTTGTATAATGCCACATTCTAATTTTGTAAATGCTACAATTGTGTCACTAAAAATCAACTCTGATTTTGACATTTCCAAGTTGCAATAGTTGCATTTTCCCCCTTCAAATATATATTTCTGTCGAAATTCGCTGTCAGTATACACAGAAAATGGGGGATTTCGGTTTTTAAAACTTTATTCGCGCCATTACGGGCTCTTTCCTCCTAAGAAGCCTAGTGAATCTAAATTATACAACGATCCCATAAATTCGATATTCAAAATATTTTTCACGAACAAAAATGTTTGATTATGCTTATTTACATTCGCTTTGACACAAAACACTTGAAGAACTCTTCCTTTTTTTATCTCACTAAGGGAGAGGGATAAGAACACCTCTGCTTGGAAATTTGAGAACTGTTCATAGATATTTTTTGTTCAATCAGTGCCGCTTGTCATATGAGGTATAACATTTCGTTTGGTCTCGTGACAGTCGGATTATGACAGATATTGACCAAAAACCCATAATAGAATGTTTTATACCCTCACCCATAGACCATAGACGAAATTCGTTTTAGATCTTTTTAAGACGATTGAGCCATGTCCATCTGTCTACAAAATTTTTTGTGGTGTTTGTGCGTAGCTTCAACTCAGACATCGGGTAATAATCTGTTATATTTTACACAACTGTAAAATTTTCTCGGGGTTGCCACACCCATTCTGGTACCTCCCACACAAAAGCTGGGGCCATCCGTAATCGCGTAACCCCTTGTTTACACATGCAAGTGCAAGTTCGAAGAGCACAAAACACTCACACCTTTACACTAATTCAATCGCAATTCATCTACTTGCAGCTCAACTGCCATTAAAATTTGGACGGCAGTAAATATTTGGCACTTGCAGCCCATAGAGTTTATAGTAGAGCCGCCATTTGTCTCATCTGACGTTTCCTTTCACACTCATAGAGAGATGTTTGACGAAAAGTGATATACACCAGGTGGAATTACAATAACTTCTTGCTTTAATTTTTCATGCCATTTTGGTGAAAAAATGTGAAATTTAAATGTGTTTTAAACTTTTTTATTGACTGTTATTGTTAGCATACATTTGTGTTGTATTTAACACATTAATTTTAACACACAAAACGAAATGCCGTTGTTGTTATTTTGTTCGTTGTTTTGAACCATTGCCTCTATCTGGTATTAGTAAAGCAATTCTTTTCAACATCAAACGTATACATCACACGAGGACAAATGTCAGAAATTTGGTGAGTGAAAGATGTTCTCTACCCATATTTACTCTATGGATAAAGCCCTCTCTCGAGTAACAAAAGTCCAATTATACCAGACTCTCATACAACCTGTCTTGCTTTATTGCGCAGAATCCTGGGTATTATCGTAAGCAGACGAAACATCTGTGGGAGTCTTCGAAAGAAAAATACTCCGAAAAATTTATTGCCCTATAGTACACAATGGCGAGTATCGGCGAAGCATGAAGCTATATCCTGTCATTGACATAGTTAAGCGGATCAAATTAAAACGATTGCGCTGGCTAGGCCATGTCAGTAGAATGGATGAAGACGAACCAGCACGAAGGGTTTTCGAAACCGAACTCGAAGGAAGACGAAAAGTAGAAAGACCAAGACTCCGCTGGAAGGATCAGGTTAAGGAATCCCTGCGTACACTTGGTATTGCCAACTGGAGATATAAGGTAAAAGATCGAACTGGTTGGCGAAATATGTTATCTTCGTTTTGTAAGGTCCCTGACCCCTCGAGGTCGTTTAGTGAGGTTAAGTTGAAGTCGGTTCACCCAACTGAAATTTCTGTACTGGTTTCTCAACAATACATAATAGTCCCACCTTGTGTGTCACCATTTAGTGTGTATTACAAAATTGTGGTGATTGTGGTTGTCCACCATGTGACACTTATAAACTAACAACTACAACAAATATTTTCTTTCTCAACGTTTCACCGATTTCCCACCTCTGGTGAATTTTTTATTTTCTTTTGTAGTTTCATAGTTGTCTGTTTCTAAGAAATATAATATTGGACTGTAATGCAAACCGTTCTACCGGATTAAGCCCCGTAGTAGTCACTTCTTGCAAAACTTTCGTAAGAAATTTTGTCATTTATTTTCATAAAGAAATTTTTGTTGCAGAGTTACCATCTTTCACTGATTTACATTGCAAACATTTCATGAATAAATACTCTTCGGAATCTATTTAATTTTTAACTCATTTGGCGTTACTTTTGTGTGGTAAAATAATCGAAATGTCTAAATTCTGGTCACAAACAATTGTTTTCGTTCGAAATAACTTTGGCATAACAACACCGTAATTGGGTTTGCTTACGAAATTTATATTATATTATTAGCCGCTGTCTTTGATTTACCTTGCAAATATTTCATTAATAATTTCTTTTCGTATTCCATTTTGTTTTTAACACAAGTGGTGTTACTTTTGTTTGTTAAAATAATCGAAGTGACAAACTTCCAGCCCAAACAATAATCAAACAAGTGTTTTCGTAGGAAATAACTTTGGCGTAACATCCCTGTACTTGATTTTGCGTACGAAATGTTCGCAAAGAGCAAAGTACCAAGCAAATGAAAAGTGAGCCAAATTTTCGGTTCATGAAATTTTCGATTTTTTTTTATACACATACTTCTTATGGCAACGAAAATTTCATAAAAACTGAATACCAGGCTTTAGAATCAATTTGCATTGCCGGCATGTTGTTCTGTTAATACTAACAATTAGTAATCGCAATTTGGAGAAACTATTTAAAGAATATTAAAACTTTGACATTGAAAACGGTTAAACCTGATATAATTGTAGCAGAAATATAAAGATTTAGGAATATTACCATCGAAAGTTATGACAAAGTGTTGTTTTACAATTTTCCGAATATAAATAAAAACAATAAAAGGTGTGATCTGATTTTCATTTTAAAGGAAAATAATTCTTTGCAATGAAAAATAAGAAAAAAATTCAGAAAAATAAAATAAGTTCAGATAAAATAAATAAATAATAAATGGTTTTCCATTAAATCCCATGAAGGAGCTTCTCACAACCAGTGATCTGTGCGCTTTCTTGTTTTTTACTCACTGGATGGGACCTACAGTTTTACACCGGTTCCGAACTGTATTTTTGAGAATCATTCTCATGGCTAAATACTCGATAGAGTCGCCGTCACTAGCGAGGTGACCACCGTCGAAAGAAATTTAAGGTGGTCAGAGCAGGGATCGAACCCAGGATCTCAAGTACAAGAGGAGCGCATACTACACATTGCACCACCCACGGCCACGGGTGTTCTACATTCACCATAAGTGGAAATAATTTTACTGTCGGAAAACATCCAGTTTTCACGAAATATTTCCAGAAAAGTCATGGATCTTTGCAAATTCTCAAGATTATCGATTTGTAAGAATGTCTGAACAAATTGCATTGAATCTAACGATGCTATATCTACAAATAAAACTCAGCTTGTTGTGAAAGTGGAATACAGACACATCCGAAATTGTCACAATAGAAGAGAGGGGTTGAAATATAAGCTTTTCTTAAAACATTTTATTTATAGAAGAAGAAGACGTCAAGATTTGTTCCTTAATTGAATTTTTACTTAATCAATAATATCATACATAAAAAAAACATAAATTTATTTTCACCCAGCATTTGCAATCGAAACATTTTCACCAATTTTATGGCGAAAGTGGAATCTATTACGTGAAAGCCTTTCACTTCCACTAACAACCAAAAGTCAGTAAGGGGTGTTTAGGTAAGTAAACCTCTCGCTGGGGTTAGTGAAACACCAAATTTAAATGCGTTTGAAAAATTATTTAAAAGCTTAATTCTTTCAAAAATGATTTCTGAGGCCTAACAGATCTTCATCGAAATGTAGATTTTTTGGATCATGCCAGCGGTACTGCTGTCGAGAGGTCATTCGTAGTTTTTCGCTGATATTTTTTTAAGTTTGAGTTGTAATTAATAATTTTTAGTTTTAATGTTCATTAATTAAAAAATTTTCACTAAAAGATAAATTCTTGAAAATTTGTGCCATAGAAACAGAAGTTCAGCTATGTATGAGGGAAAAATTTCGGGCTTCAGCAGAATAACTTCTTGTAGAGCAGCTGAAATTATCGCCCATGTGCCAGTTTTAAGTTTCATTTCACTTTCCTCTTTTATTCCAAAAAAGTGAATGTTACTTGTGATAGCTTTCATGTGAAATTAAAGTTTCGAAATTTTATTAGAATTATCTTATTTCTCAAATTTCACAAATTTTTTGATTTGTTAATGGTAATACTCCATTACACCAGTTTTTGGAATCACCTAGTGCAAGTAAAACACCAAACGAAATGACTATTGGAAAAAAAATTAATTGATCAATACCAGAAAGAAGGATTGAAATGATAAACTTTTCTTAAATCATTTCATTTCTATAGTAAATTGTTCTAAAACTAAGCAACATTTGTAGCAATTTCTTAAAATAAAAAATATTTTAAAAAGATATCAATTAAAAAACACCAACCCGTAAAAAACATAGTTTTTGACTATAAATTCATTATATATGACACATGGTTTTTTATTTTATACTTGACTCTAGACACAAACTTTAACAGACAACCAAACCCGCCCATATTTGCAGCACAGCTTAGAATATGTACACCTAACCAACATACCCAATTTTGTTCAAATACCATTAACACGAGCAGAAATAATGAATTTTTAATTTGTGATTTGTATGGGAGGTACCACGCCCCTTTGGCCAATCCCGCCCATATTTTGATAGTTCATTTTTGTCGTCGCTGCACTGAACCAATTGTCGTAGGTGAAATCAACGAAAATTTTTAGTAACTTTTTAACAACGCTGTTTATTCAAATTTGCCGAAATTTTTGTTAAATTTGACAAAATTTCGTCAATATGAAATAGTATTTGTGTGCGTGTCATTTACAAATACAGTGACAGTTTAGTAATAGCGTGAGCATCATTTGCGAATAGATCAACGCTTTTAGTAATTGTTAATAAATACAGTTCCCGTGAGTAATATTATTTATTAAATTTTGTTAATATTGTTTGCTAATATTGTATTGTTAAATTTACGTGTTTTCAGATACTATTGTCTGAACAGAAATCAATTAGTGACTTGAGGTTATAGAACAAATGTTTTCTTGGAAATACATGTGAATACTGGAGAATATGTATGTAGTTTCATAAATTCTGGCTATTCAGTACATTACCAAGATGTTAAGGATAAACCGTGAATTATCCAAATCAGAATGCATTTGGTATTTTAACAGCAGCGAAATACAATACTATTTGTGTAAAACAGTTCCCACATGATCTCCGCATTGGTTTGGTCAATGATTTATACTCCTGATGTTCGGACTTTTGGCAAAACCTGTTTGAGACAGCCTTGGATTGGAGCTTGGATTCCCGGGGCCCCAAATTGTATGTCAGTATGTATCTTGGAGCCTAATTGTACTTTTATTTCCTTACACACGAATTATTCAACTTCATATAATTGTAATATATATATGCTTTGTAAAATATAGAAATGTAAAAGCAAAATGGTTGTCATATTAAATATAAAATAAAAGAATATATATAAAAGCATTTTTATTGTGGTTCAAAATCGACAAAATATCGTCAAATTGAATAAAACCATTAGTGCAATGTAATATATATTTTTATTCAACTTGACGAATTTTTATCAAAATGAATAAAAAATATTATTCAATTTGACGATAATTCGTCAAATTTGCTACTCAAGAGAAAACGAAAAGTTTACAAAAAAAAGTTAGTCAAATCAACAGCCGCTTTTTGTTAGTTTTTTAGTGATGAAATATCGTCAAATTAACCTACGTTTTCGTTGATTTCACCACTCCATTTGGTTCAGTGTATTAGTTTGCCTGCGAAGTTTCAGATCGATTGGACCACGGCAAAAGGGTTAAAAATCAATCCAAAGTTTTTTCCGGCATGAATGCATGCATACAGACAGGTGAAGTTAATATAAACAATTTAAAAAATAAAAGACAGTATTTAATTTATTTCAATATTGGCAACATAAATATTTGCAAACTAAAAAATCGAAATTCATAACGGTAAAATAAGCAACTGTTGGCTCTCCTTCGATAATCAACCTTATTACGAATGTCGTTCTCGTATTTCGACTACGACAGTTTTGTAAAAGATTAAAGACAAAGTTGCCGTGTTATCTTTAATCTTTTATAAAACTGTCGTAGTCGAAATACGACAACGACATCCGTAATAAGGCTGATCCCCAGACATGAAAAGTAATTGCAAAGAAAATTTAATTATGCTTCATTTGTGGTCAATTGTACCCCGCGAGACCATACATTTTTTATTAAAACAATATAATACGAACATTATTTATTTTATTTTAACGGCCAAAGCCCAAGAGACAAAATTGGAAATGTACGATAGACATTTTAAATTGCTTATGCGGAGCCATATAAGCATCACTTGATACTACCAACAAAAGTGAACGGCCTCGCAAGACATCTGAGCGATCAGACCGAGAAATTTGAAAGTTGATAAAGCAATACCCTTTTTTCTCCTCTATGGAGATCGTAAATACTTTGGAACATAATCCACTGTACTTTTCGGAGAAGAGCCGCGGAAAATGATTTGAAAAGTAATGCACCATGCAAAAAACCAATGCTTAGAATAAGGCATTTAGTTAAACGGTTGGTACAGAGCGTTATTGGTTCAAAGATCATAAAAAACTTTGTTGGTCCAAATTTGTTTTCTATAATAACACTTGCGACAAAATATAAGAACTAGAATGGAAAATATATGCTCAACTGTGCTGTTTAGTGACGAATTAAAATTTAATTTTTTCGGCTCTGATGGGAAGTGTCACGTTCGCCGCAAAATACAGCGCCTGGATCCACGCTTCTGTAAGAAAACTGGTGTTGGGCCCCTTCATGTCATTGGCAGCATTATGGACAGTGTCATGCACAAAAACTGTAATGATTCCGTACGCAGAGTGAAACATGCCAATTTTTATTCGTGTTTCAATACAACAATGATCCGAGACAAACTTCGAAGTTGGTCACAGACTATTTAAAGGTGAAAAAGTTGGCAGTCCTTGATTGTGCCGGCACAATCACCAGACTTGAATCCAATTTAAAATCTTTTTGGAATCGTCAAACGCAAAGTTGGAAGTAGGCATTTCGAAGAAAATCTTATAAAAACTCCAAAAAACGAATGGAAATCAATTCCGATAGAAACAATAACCAAACTCATGAAATCCATGCCGAAACGTTGTCGGTAGGTTTTAGACAAAGGATTTTATACAAAATACTGAAAAGTTGCTTAGGTTTTGCGCAGTTAAAATTTTGGGTATATATTGTTTACGTCACATACTTTACCAGTAATGAAATAAATGAAAAACTGTCTTTTAGTTTTTAATTGATATCTTTTTAAAATATTTTTTATTTTAAGAAATTGCTACAAAAGTTGCTTAGGTTTTTCGCAATACTGTAACTCTTAAAACTTTCTTCCTTAATTGAATTTTTAGTCAATGAACATTTCTTTAATACATAGAAAGTGCATACATTTTATTTCCATCCAGCATTTGCAAGCGAAACATTTTCGACAAATTTATGGCGAAAGTTGAAGTTGGCACATCTATTGCGTGAAAGCGTTTCACAGGGTGTATATGTTAAGTTCATCTTCTGATTCGGACGACAATCCACAAAATTAAACTCTTGAATATACACAGTTTAAAAAATGGGTTTTCCTATAGAAAACTCGTTTACATGGTTCACTTGTTTTAAAAACCGTTAAAAAAGCATATTCACTGCAAGAACACACATAAAATGGTTTGTTCAGTGCACAACTAAGCACAAAATTTCGATCGAGTGCCGTGATCCAAACAAGTCGAGTGTACGAAATTTAAGTCAGACCAATTGCGTACTCGATCACGATTGCCGTGATTTGGCCGCAACAATTTGCGGTTAGTAACTCTTAAACGATTAACAATAATCACCCTGATTACGAGTACGATAAATGTTATAAGGGTGAGTATCTTAGTCCACAGCAATGTGTTCCCAAAGTCCAATAAAAAAATGTTAGGAACAACGTTTATAGAATTAATGCAACCTGGTAAATGGTTTTAGTGCAATTGATCTTGCTAAATATTTGTATGACATAATAATTCCGCTTTCAAATATTCGTTCAATAATTCCACTTTCACCCATGTGCTATCGTCCACCGTGAATTTTATTCACTTGGCACATTCATTTCAATCAGATGGATACACCTTGTTCTACATTCCAAGTGGAATAATTTTATCGATTTTATTTTGGAATATTAACACTATTTTTAAAAAAATTTTCTATCAGAAAACGTGACATTGCTGACAATTACGTTTAATTAAACTGCAAACAAACAAAATCACCTGTTGCGCATAATTAAAACAAAGTTGATGAACAAGAACAAGAACGGAAATCTGTGCAACAGAAAAAAGAACTTACAAAAAATTTAATTTTTGTAATTATTTGATTTTGCTAAAAATTGCCTGGAATTTATTTAATAAATATGTGACGCAATACAAAACACCGTAAATTATCATTCGCTAAATGCATTTTTTTCAAAAAATATATAATTTTGATGTATAATTAATTAATTAAAAAAAACTGTTTCAATATTACTTCCACCGAGTCATAGGAAAGTGAAACCCCTACACGAAATTTTGCGTGAAAGCGGAAGTTGGGAGACGGTCTCCTGAAAGAAACCTTACAAACGCAAGATAGGATATGGGAATTTCTTTCGTTTTACTTTCGCCTTTCATTCCACAAAAGTTGATGTTGACTTTTTTCACTTATTTTTTTAATTTTACTAATTTCTTGATTTGTCAATGGTAATATACTATGGGTACTCTAGTTTGTCGAACATATCTAATAATCAGTAGTTGCATGTAAGACATCAATCAAAAAAATACAACAAAAAGGGGTTGAAATGATAAGCCTTTCTATCATTTTATTTTTGTGGCAAATTGTTATAAAAGAAGATGTAACCCAATTAATACAAAACACTTCGCACTCATTATTTGTTCCCCAATTTAATTTTTACTCAGTCAACATGGGCATGTTCGGAGATGCATCACTGCTCTGCATCTGATGAGCAGCGCGTTCATAAATGCAACATCTGACAACTTTGCAGGTGTTTTGAGTTGGTAATTGCAAACAAAATGGGCAACAAACAACACCATTTCCGAACAAGCTCAATATTGCTGTGCACCGTATGATACTATCATTACGAGTTTATTGACTTCATTATCGAAAAAATCGTCCCTGTTCCTTAAACAGTATCCAGACAAACATAAAACATTTCAGAATATTTGGGTTTCAATTCAGTTTATAATTAGAATGCAAATGCCTTGTGATTTTAGAAACAAACAATTTAGAACAACAATATTTCTTGTTTTAGGACATCACAATTTTCTGGAAGAAAATTATTCTGGAAGAAAATTCTGATTCAAAATGATTCTGTATGCAAAACAGGGCCGATTATCACCAGATTTTCTAAAACGCATTTCAATTTGCTGTCGTTAACTTAACTGTCGTTAACCAGCGAGGGTTTAGGCCTGTTCGTAAATGCATCACTGCTCCGCATCTGATGGGCAGCACGATCGTAGATGTAAACTCTAACAAC
This sequence comes from Phaonia tiefii, assembly GCA_963931995.1. Classification (NCBI taxonomy): domain Eukaryota; kingdom Metazoa; phylum Arthropoda; class Insecta; order Diptera; family Muscidae; genus Phaonia; species Phaonia tiefii. The sequence goes on from OZ008367.1 coordinate 130,643,170, forward strand.
ATTGCAAGCATCAACTAGCAACATTGCATGATGCGCAAATTTTTTGCATATTTGCATCATAAAAATGTCTGATGCACAGAATACGTAAGTTCAAATTTTGCTTATGTTTCAATTTAATTAATATTTTTATTTTATTTTCTTCAGACAACTGACACATACCACATTTTTACAGCTTTTATTGTCAACACGTTTGGATACGGATGAGGAATTTGTGTCGGGGAGGAGAAAAAATTCGGGTTGTGGGATAGAGTAATTAAAAAAAATTAAAGAGGCATGACCAAATTTGAACCTACTCAAGGAACAAATAAATAGGAAGTTCTACAGATATATACATATATTATATAATCATGCGTTTATATGCGGCAGCAGACCCTTTGACTTTGTTGTCCAAAATTGTTTTAAAGCGTAATAAAATAAATGGTTTGCCGTTACATTCCATGTAGGGAGTAGGGAGAGCTTCTCACAACCCGTGAGCTGTGTGTGTTCTAGTTTTACACTGATTGGGGGGACCTACAGATATACACCGGTTCCGAACGATATTTTGGCTTTTTCATGGCTATATACTCGATAGTCTCGCCATTACTAAGCGAGGTGACTGCATTCTAAAGAAATTTAAGGTGGTCAGCGCAGGGATCGAACCCACGTTCTCATGCACAAGAACTGCGCACACTACTCTTGTTTTCGATTCGTATTTGAAATGGTACCATGTAAAATTTACGAATCGAACAAAAAGTGTGACCACACATTGGCACTACTTTCGAATAAAAATTTTAATTGAGACTATTTGTCAAACGTTAATAGTTGCTGGTAATTTTTAAAGAAAACATTTTCCTGTGGAGAGTAAAAATTTTATAAATCCAACAAATGGATTCTGTTGCGTTGTGGTTTACAAGTGAAAACGAACGTGAGGAACGGAGAGCTCTGCGAGATGGAATAAGGATATCATCGTTGTCGGACAAAAAGTACGATTATATTTTATTTGTTTTGCAAATAAAAATTAACATGCCTTACGGCGAGTTTCACACTCGTCATTTAAAAGCTCACAGACATTTTTCATATTAAATGACATTTAAATGACAAGCATCGGGCATTTAAACTACATTTAAATTGAGAATTTTCAACTGTGAAACTGACCATTAGTTTTGTAAAGACTTTCAGACTTTCCAAGGAAGCTTTCAACTACGTACTAGAAAAGCACAACGGATGTGTTACCCCAGTCCACGCGATCAACTGCACTAACACCAGAAATAAAGTTGGCCACAACATTAAAATTCCTTGGACAAGATATCAACCCCAAATTGGTCAAGATAGGTTCTCTGCTATTGAGCAGGTGGCAACCATTCGTTTTCGATTTATTTTTTATAGAATCAAGTTACATAGTAAGGGTCCTGGCTTGTCACCCAATTCGCATATCAAATTTAAGACTAAAAAGTTTCCATTTTAGCGTACTTTAATTCAAACAAAATGCGCACCTGATTGACATCTGTGATGCCAGATGCGCATCCGATTCAGAGCAATGATTCATTTACAAACAGGCCCTATTACTCATTTATAGTTGTGCTTCCCCCTTCCGAATTATCGAAGTCTGTTTGTCAGCCCAATCGTTTAATATCATGACATAAGAAGAACTGACGCAAAAATATTTTACATATGAAACAAAATCTCGATAACCACTACTTTTATATTAAAATGTAATGTTTACTTTTCTTTATTTCAGTTAGTTCAGAATAGAAAACAAAATCAAAAATTTTTAGTCATCATTATCTGTACGTTTTCTTCTAAGCTTTGAAGAAAATTGTGTAATGACTTCCTATATATAATTCTGGTATTAAAAATGGGCTTAGGCAAACGTAATTTGTTGTTCGGTTTGTGCAACTACATCGATTACTGCGACCGATAATTAAGCTTGAACTGTACATGTTATATAAAAAAAAATATTAAACAAAACAAAAAGAATAATAAATATTTAATTACATCATGTTTTTGTGTATTTGTTTGTTGGTTTTTGTTTCTTTCTTTAAAAGTAAAAATAAAGATTTATAAATTAAAAATATTATTATTAAATAAAAAATAATTTCATTTCAATATCATTTAATAAAAAAAAGACCGATTTAAACAGCTTGTTATTTTAAATAAATGATGCTAAATTTTGTTTCCATTGAAAAAAAAATGAGAGCTTGATTGAATTATATATTGTAGTTTTAATAAGTAGAGGAAAGGAAAAAGTGGACAATATATTTAATATTCTTTTTTATTTTAAGGCGCCGCCGTGTTTTTCTCTCTCTTAAATAGCTTTGAACAAGCTCTTAGTCTTTTAGTTGTTTTTATTTTGTTTTTGTATGAAAAATGAGAAAATATGTGTTTAAAAACAAAAAATTCAACAATAATTTAGATTTAAACAAAAAAAAATACTCTTAGATTTTCCTCCATTTTTGTTTCTTTTTAATTACAAATTAAAAATGATTTTTAGCATATGAATAATTTTTTAAATGTGTAATAAATGTGAATGGCGGAATGAAACGATAAATAAAAAAAAGAGCTTCCAGCGTTCTTTCTCCGCAAGCTCAAAAGAGGCGTTTTTGTCCTTATTCAAATGGAAACTTTTGCTCCTCCTCTATAGCTCTGGTAGTTTCTTCAATACAAAAAATGAATACACCTTTTGTAATTTGTTTTATTTTTCTTCCCTTTTTTTGATTTATAAGTTTCTTAAAAATTTTAATAAATACTTGAATCGCTTTTTCGTAATTGAAAAAACTATAAGAGCCACGTATTTTATTTTTTGCTTTCTTTTAGTTTTCTTTAACGACAGTCTCTTAGGGACACAGCGTATACAAAAAAAAGGCAGCTGGGGCAAATAAAAAATAAGAATACACACATGAAAATACTTTGTATTACAAATTTAAAATAAAACTCTTAAAACACTATTATAAAATATTTAATTAAAAAAAAAGGGAACGCTAAAAACTGCTTACGCGTACATCTTATAAAGATTACATTTAATAAAAAGCTGAAACTAAGAGCTGTGTTAAAAAAATCCAAACAAAAACATGTTTGTTAGAAAACATTAATTTTCATTTATTTCCTAATGAGTTGGAGGAGCTGCTGTTGTAGCCACGATTGTTGTTGCCGGAGCATAACAATTGATTGGACGAGGTGTCGTTGTGTTTGTGACCGCTGTTGGTACTGCAGCTGTTTGTGGTGGAGGAGGTTGTAATGCTGGTGGGGGTGGAGCTGGTGTTTGGGGGTGATAGAAAAAAATTAATGGTTAGCGTCGTACACCATAACTGTTGCCCTGTGCCTGTGAATTGTTGGTTCCTCCGCGCATTTGTGATCCGTTACCACCGTTCGAAGTACGATTATCATTACGACTAAAAGCACCACCCATACGTGGTCCAGCACCTCCACCACCGCTAGAGCCCCCACGAGACATATTGTTGCTATTGTTAACAACATTGTTGCCACGCATCATGCTGCTGCCTCCACTACCAGAGTTGGAGAGCGAACGTGGTGGTGGTCCGCCACCACTGGTCATATTACGTTGGTTGTTGTTAATGTTGTTACTCATTCCACTACCACCACCCATATTCTGACGAGGCGGCATATCGATGGGACGAGCTCTTGGTTTTTTCTCTTCGACATTTAGTTTTTGCCCATCTGGTGAATTTTCTGGGAAGTACAAGGGCTATAAAAGAAACCAGTAAAGAATTAAAGTACGCTTAGAATGAAAAACAAAGTCAAGAACTGTTTATTATCAACTTACACAATTAGCCAAACAATTTTGTACCGCCTCGGGGTCATTGTAAGTAATGAAACCATAATTCAATGGATTTCTACCACCTGGAGGAATTTTTCCACTACTTTTTGACAGAATTCTCAAATCGACCACAGTGCCAAATCTGCTGAACAATGATTTGAGTTCATCCTCTGATGCATGATGAGGAATGTTGCCCAAAAATAACTGTTGATTATCGCCAAACTGGACATTGCTCGTGCGACGCTGTTCAAAATCTAAATAAAATGTATTTTCATTAGATTCATTTGTTTTGCGTAACATTGTAAACGCACGTTATAATAAATTTTAGGACAGTTCAAAGACTGTTAGTTTAAATTCCATATGTTTAACCTATCCTTAACTACCCATTAAGACGATAAATAAATAGATAAAAGATAATTTTTGTATTATCCCGTTTTACGTATTCCGTGGTGAAGAAAACTATCGGTGGAATGCTGGGCTTTATACGTTATCTGTATTTTATTCCCAATATTTACCGAATTGAATCAGGGAAAGGCATCACATAGACCCCTGTCATGACGTGGCGACACAACTCTCTCCTTTGTCATATTTACTGTTTCTTCTTTTCTCAAAGGACTAAGTTAAGCCCAGTGTCGGAAGGATATTACTTTGAAAACAGAGATGATTGTTCTAATACTACACTACCTATGCAATCCTTATTTTTACAGTTTTAACTCTTACCTTTGTTGAATCCTTTTGTATTCGAACGTTGTGGCAGTGGTCCTCCACCACTTTGCCCGTTGTTATTATCTTGACGTATGGAAGTACCACCGTTATCATTATTGCGATTACCATACACCGACATTGAGTTGGTATTCGAGCTAGCCGATTGCGAATATGAACTGGACGATATAGACGTGTTTGCCGGGTACATGCTATTATTAGCCACTGATTGCTGCTGCTGTTGTTGTTGCTGTTGTTGTTGTTGCTGCTGTATTTGTTGTTGTTGTTGCATTGCAGCATTAACAAAACTACTGGGAGAGGATGAAGTTGATTTGAAAAGGTTGGCATAGGTTTTGGGCTCATTTTGCTGCTGTTGCTGTTGCTTCGCTGCTTCGTACTTCTCCTGTTGTTGTTGCTCATTAATGGTCTTGAAGTCCTCAACAACTGGAGCTGGTGAAGTTTCAATAACAGTGTTTGGCGATGAAGAAATAGTTTGGCCGCTTGCAACAACATTGGCAGCTGTGTTGGGTCGGGATTGCTGTTCCACATTCGAATTCAAACTATTACAATCATCAACATCCACAACAGTCATGTTTGTAGCAGAGGACAGTGGCGTTTGAGTTTGTTGTGGCTGATGTTGAGGAATAGACTGTTGTTGTTGTTGGGCGTTTGTAATCGGCAGCGGTTGCTGTTGCTGCGGTGGTGGTGCTTGTTGTTGTGGCGGCTGTTGTTGTTGGAGGATATGTGTTTGAATAATGGGTGACTGTTGGTAGTTTTGAATATTCTGGGGCAACACTCCGGTTGCTGCATTAGCTACAGGCACTCCCGCTATTCCAACTGGCGCCTGAGCACTGAGAATAGAAGCGTTGCCAATAACCGGAACAGTCGTTGCTGCAGCTTGCGGTATGACTACAGGGGAAGGAGATTGATTGACCAGCTGCGCTTGCGGGGCAATATTGGCTGGCTGGATGTTTGAGATGATCTCATCATGAGCCACTACTCCATTTAGCTGAGTGACACCAGCAGCATTCGCCTGCACTGCAGGCTGCTGTTGTGGTGGAACACCAGCTGTAGAATTACCAAATGTTGCAGTCGCTATTGGTACGGCAGCGACTCCAGGAGGCGGAGGCAACACAGTCATTGGCCGACCACCTGCAGCAGGCAATGAGTAGTAAACAGTTTGAGCAGCTTGCTGTGCCAATACACCACCAGCGCTAGCCGCCCCTGCAATAACTTGGCCCGGCATTGGTTGTTGCTGCGGTTCATTACCAGCAGCAGTAGCGGTCACAACTTGAGCCTGTTGGTCGTTGGCATTTGTGGCAACAGTTTGTACAGACGGTGCTAATTGTTGCTGCTCATGTTCTTCATCATTCTCCGATCGCGATTCACCATCAATCTCTTCGTCCGAATACATATCTTGATAACGAAAGATATCGTTGTGCACATAGTACTTCTTTGGCGACTGTGCGGCAAGTACAAACGTTTGCGTAAAACGACGCATTGGCTGACCATCATTGGACAACTCACCCGTAACCTGTACAACCACACCATTACCCAGGGTAGCCTGAGCATCTACCTGACTGATTTTAGCATGACAATCGTGAAAATTCAGTTGTTGGATGCGATTGTGGATATTTTTCTGGCCTACCACAAGAGTTGATTCACCGTGTATGAACGAAGAGTTATTGTTGTAGAAACGATGCAAATGATTGGGAGCCTTATTCAACAACGTATAATACTGGCGGACAAATTCACGTCCAACCGATTGTGGCGATGGTTGTTGGGGTTGAGTTGCATCCATTACCATTTCGTTTTTTTCTTTCTCCCTTATCAGACGTGTGTTATTGCAGTTCTCGCTGTATCAATGTGAATGGGATGTTAATTAAATTCCTTCGGAATCTAATCCGTTTTAATAGAACAAAACTTTATATTTGAACGTAGGCTTGGCTTCGCGTTGTTATTTTATTCGTATAGTCTATTTCATTAGTCTAAATGTGAGTTACAAATTCTGACACTAAAAATAGAAGAAAAACAAACTACTATAGTCAAAAATCACAATTAATTTTCTTTGTATTCATATGGTATTTGATATTTCGATGAATGAATTCACTTCAGTAAAATTGTTCAAATACATGTCTTAAATTGTCTTCTAGCTCATCCTTTTCCCACAGACAAAAATAAACTGACCGATAACAGTACCGAAGGGCAGAGAGTGGAGCCGCTGAAGGACGAGTCGGCGCGCCGCCGGCATCTATTTTTTTATCGTCGCACGCGACTATAAATAAGACGCTGCTGCTTCTGTCATTGGCTTAGATCGGATGAAATTCATACATAGATTGTTTTTGGTAAACATAGAAATAATCGTAGTTAAATTTTTCTTCCAAATCTTGATTTAAATTATTTCACGTTCAAATTCAAAGATGAAAAGAATCCGCTAACGTTGGAATACACACACATGAATTTGACATAAGAGAAGCACATCAAATCAATCAATGAATGGTTTCCCATTACATCCCATGAAGGGACTGGGGAGAACTTCTCACAATCACTGAGCTGTGCGCTTTCCAGTTTTCACTCACTGATTGGGACCTACAGTTTTACACCGATTCCGAACGGTATTTTGAGAAGCTTTTTCATGGCTATATACTCGATAGTGCCGCCGTCACTATGCGAGGTGACCGCCGCCGAAAGAAATTTTTTTTTTTAAGGTGGTCAGAGCAGGGTTCGAACCCAGGATCTCATGTACAAGAGCCGCGCACACTAACCATTGCACCACCGACGGCTACAAGAGAAGCACATAAGCAAGAAAAGTGTGAAATCAGCTGTTCTAACACGTTTACCTTACTTATTCTACCATGCTAGAAATACAACTCTGTTATTACCTACTTTCTTTTATTTCAACACGTTCAAGTTTTTGTGAAAGTTTTTTTACACATACTGCTTGTCAACGTTCATGTGAATTAATAGCTGCGACGTCAAAAATTGAACGTGTAACCACCCCCGTGTTACATTGGCCGATCTGCATGACCCACGATGTATTCATAGATGGTGAACGCATAAGCACTGCTACCTGCTTTGTTCGCATTTGAAACCACTTTCGAAATGTCAAATTCACATGTATTTTGATTTTGGATATGTTTGTTTACTTATGTCGTTGGTATATGTGTATGCGATAAGTTTGATGCATAGAATAACACATACATAGATAAACTTATTCCCTCATCTGACGTTTCATTTCACACTCTTCATCGTAGGTTTGTGGAAATGAGAGCAATTAAATTTAAAATTAACTTACACCAGGTGGAGTTACAAAATATGTTCATTTAACTTTTTCATGTCGTTTTGGTGTAGAACTGAAAAATTTAAAAGTAGTTTGCACTTTTTTGTTGACTTTTATCGTTGGTATTCATTTGTATTGTATTTAACACAACTAGTTTGCAACAAAAACACGAAATTCGGTTGTTGTTCCTTTGTTGATCGCTGTATACTATTGCCACTATCTGGTATTATTGAACCTATATTTTCAACCATCCAATGTTTACTTTCCATCGTACCTATGACGTTTAATTTATTGAGCCATAGAATAACACATACTATAGAAGAACTTATTCTCTCATCTGACGTTTCATTTCACACTCTCTCGGTAGGTCTGTGGAAATGTTTACATACACCAGGTGGAGGTACAAAATATGTTCACTTAACTATTTCCTGTCGTTTTGGTGTAGAACTGAAAAATTTAAATGTATTTTGCACTTTTTTGTTGACTTTTAACGTTGGTATTCATTTGTATTGTATTTAACACAACTAGTTTGCCACAAAAACACGAAATTCGGGTGTAGTTCCTTTGTGGATCGCTGTATACTATTGCCACCATCTGGTATTATTGAACCCATATTTTCCACCCTCCACTGTGTAATTTCCATCGTACCTATGACGTTTAATTTATTGAGCGAATAAAACCTTCTACGTATGTGTTATTCTATGTATTGAGCGAATAAAAGCTTCTATGGGATGTGTTATTCTATGGGTACAAATATAATTTGTCGCAGTACGACAACAAATACAGCAAGCCTAAAACAAACTCGTTTTTTTTGCTCAGGGCCTGTATTGAGTCAATTCAGCTGATCGCAAAATAATATAAATGTAAACAAAATTGGAAGTGTGATTTAGAATATTATTGTTTTATTTGATATTTTGAGAGTGTTAAAGTGCGAAAATTAAAACGTTATGTGTTTTTTTTTTACGGAGAAAACATTTCAAAAACAGCACTTGTAGTCGAACGGTGGTTGCAGCCAAACAAAAGTAAACAAACTTTGACATAAGAGAAAAACTCACTCCAGAAAAAAGTTGAAATCAGCTGGGCTAGTGCTTCTACCATTTGTTTGTACCATGATTTTGACGTAAACTATTTTATTTGACGTAAATTGGCTTACACCAGGTGGAATTACAAAAATTTTTGACTTAAATTGTTCAAGTCGTTTTGATGAGAAACTGTGAAATTTAAACGTACTTTGAACTGTTTTTGATATATTTTATTGTTATGTGTTTTTGCACAAAAATGTTAACGCACAAATCGAAATGCCGTAGCTGATTTATTGTTGGAAGGTTTGGTATAATTAAATCAATACTTTCCGACATCCAACCGCCCATATGCACACACCAAATGCCATCAATTTACTAAGAGAGTTGGTGTCTTTATAAGTCATTACTCTATGGTTTACCTTCTCATTCTACCAAGGCCTTAACTAGTGCTGTATAACTCATTCGTGTTTCTTATGCAGCATTCGCACTGACATCGATTTTCTTGATTTTGCCACCTTTGTTGAATTTAAGCAAAAATCTAGAAAACTTGCTTGATTTCCCATACGTTTTGACAGACGACAAATCGGGTATTTTTCTTATTTGGCTGAGAATCAGGAAAAAATGCTAGATTTGCTTGTTTGTTTGCTTTAGGCAACGCTGTTTTATCTCACCAAAGACACCTCTGTTGTTAAAGTACAAGGAAAAATGGAGGTGTACACAGATGTCGAAGATGTAATATAACGACCTTATTGCATTGCCGGCAAAATCATTATTGAAGAAACCAATTTAAAAAAAAATTAATGCAAACGATGGAAAACTGGATAGAAAATAGTCCACAAGAAAAAAAAATTAACATCAGCAGGTGAAGTTTTCGTAGACGCAACAGAAATAATTCCTGCCACTCGTATCACGGCTCTCGATCGAAATTTTCTTACACTGAATATACCTTTTTGGTGCCTTATGAAACAAGCGAACAATGTAAACTGGCTGTAGTCTTTGTCCGGTTAGGAGCGACTGGATGACAACTGTAGCGTCGTTCACTTTGAAGTCCTGGGCATTGAGGATTATATAGAAGTATTGCTTAATTCAAGATCACCTACATCCAATGATTTTATCACTTGCATTGGCAATAAAGTTGAGCACCGCTTTCTTCAAAGCTAAGACTATGATGGGTTCTCGGTAATATTGCAGTGAACGAAGCAAAACTCTTGCTAAGAAGTTATGTACTATTTATAGACAGGACGTACGTCTTTTTTGTCCACCGGTTTGTTACGATCAATTCTGCCTGGTTTGCGACAACGCTGTTTACACGTTTTTGAAGTAGAAAATATCACATAGTGTTGAATCAACGTCAATAGTTTACTATACTCACGCATATCCATGGTACGTAGGTATTTAGAATAAGGAATGTAAGATGCACTCGAACAGATGATTTAAATTTTGTCCACTTCATTTGAAGACTTAATTGTGAAATTCATATGGATTTTGTTTTTGTACTTTATTTTGGTTGTTATACATTTGTGTTTTAATTTTGACACTGAAGAGCTGAAATAAATATAAAATACACGTTGATGTTGGCTACATCAACAAGACCTAATATGCAACATAACCCTTAAGAATCCGAAGATATAGTCGTTTCCAAAACATTCGACAATAGCTAAATAAAGATATTATTATTGTATAGAAACAAGTAACAAGTACCAAACTATGCCAACCCTGACGCGTATACACAGTCCGAATAAACTCATTTATGATGGAGTACCGCAAAATGGGCTGCTGAATAACAACGAAGCGTAGAGTAAAAGGAACAAAAGATAATCCAAAAACTCATCATTGGTTGTACACAAATAAAACAAGTACACAACAATCACACAAATGGCTCCAAAATGTGCGTGCTTTCTTTGAGTTCTTTGAGACTTGAAGAAAATCTAACAAGGCAAAAAATGAGAACTACACGAATAATGGTACAAAGCAGAACATTGACAAAAAAATAATAGGGATAAACGTTTCTCAAACAAAACTTATATATTGTGAGGTTATGTTATGCCGGAAGAAATTTACATTTACGGGTTTTGAACAAAAAAAATTTACGTTAGAGCACAAATAATGCATTGTAGATTCTAAACACCGCATGGTATTAGCAACACCAAAATATTTTAAAAAGAGGAGCAAATTTGAGTCTTACCGAATCCCGATGTGATTAAATAAAGCACTTTGTGTATTGCTTCTTGAAAACTCCTTTGATGTTTGGTGTGGAGATAACTCTAAGGCTGCCGCAGTATAGTTGTTTGGTTCAGAGTAGTTGGTTAGGGTGATGGATGATGCTGGTGGTAGAGATGCACTTCAAAGGATGATTGACCAGTCAATTTTCCAGTTGCTTATTCGTGTACTATACTTTGATTTCTCCCAAGTTTTCAACACACAGCACACAAATGTAAATGCCCACAGTATTTTTTCTTTTATAATAGTACAATTCTTTTTAAAACTATTTTTCCAGTTTCGTTAAATATATCAAACGAATTTTGTAATCTTGTTAAAAAAAAAATTATTTTTGGCGTTACTTATTTTTCCTCTTTAATATTCTCCCCTTCACTTCTTTACGACGTGCTTTGTGTGGTACTTGTGTCGCCTTTCGTCGTACAAATTCGTCTGCTGCTTCTTCTTTCTTTGTATATTTTTTGCAATTCTGCGTTTTTTTCTTTGTATTTGTATGGTTAAAGAAAATGTTGTTAATCCCTTTGTCGTCGTTCTCTAGTATTTCTCCTAAAAAAGTTGTGTGCTTTATCACACACAACTCATATATTTTTTTGTTGAAATCACAGTTTTGTTTTCGAATTATTTCTCGGTTTTTTGAAGTTTCTTCAGTGCAGTGTGTTCTGTTTTTTTTTGTTTTGTATATGCGAAAAAATAATTGCAGTTTAGCGTTGAAATTGAACAAGTGTTGGTTTAAAGTGAACGAACCTCTTTTTGTTCTTCTCCAACTGGTGGGTGTTGTGTCGCGTTTTCCATACCTCAATAAAATGTTCTAAAATGCGTTGGACGTGTACAGTTGTCTCATCACGTGGGGCCTTGTTGTCTCTCTCTCTCAATGGTAATGAGATCGGCTGAATACAATTCAATAGTTTACACCAAAGAGACGATAGAAAGAGATTACTATAGCTAATATCAGTTGGATTTGTTTCAAAATTATGGTGGTTAACACAATGTTGCCAGATAGGTACATAATGGATTTCGTTAATGTTTTATATTTTTTTGTGCAAGCGTTTACCTACTTAATTCGTTGACAAGAAAAGCAGTTAATGCCCGGTATTTCATTTATTGTAAAAAATTGTAACTTTAAAACCTATTGCCCAATTAGACATGTACAATATACCGTCGATGGAGCCACGGTAGCGTGCGCGGCTCTATTGAAATTGTCGGACGAAATTTAAATTATTCACACTGGAATTTGAGCAATTTCGTTGCAAAATTATTATGTTGTTACGAAATGAAAGAAACCAATAAAATAAATGAATAGTACATTACCATTAATGTCGTATTTACACCGCAGTTTGTCGCGACCAGGTTAGCGATAACCTTGCCGCTTACACCAACCAATTTGAGATTAAATTGTCATTTCAGATGGCAACTTTGGGGTTAGATCAATTTGGAGCAACTCCGTGCCAAGACCAAATTAACGAAGACGGCGTATTGTATTGTACACATTTGGGATAGTTTTGAAATAACTGAACCTTTAAAATTGGATCAGTCGGTCAAATCGGGCCAGTCGGTCAAATCGGCTCATATTTTAAACCGATGAGAATCAATATTATCGGCGGCGGCGTGAGGTTCAAAAAATGTTAGTGGCGGTGACGCGTCGGAAAATTTTTGATCGTCTTCCGTCTGCCAAACAGTTGACTTTTTGTGTATGTTTTTATTTTGGTTGCATGTTTTAGTAAAAAGTGTACACCAGTTTAAAACAAGGTTAAAAATTAAACTTAAGTTTTTACAGATTAATATTGTGTGAGTAATCTTCTGGGGTAGCGTTGGTTAACGGAGTTAGCCTTCGAATTGCTCTAACCTTAATCGGTGTAAATGCCGTATAACAAGACAGTTTCACACAGTTTAGTTTTCGGCTCATGTCTATTATACGGCTTATGGCCAGTTTTTCGGCCGGTGGTGATCTTCGTTTCTTAGTTAAATTCTGGTTAAAGATCGAATTGTGTTTTTCATTTATTGTTTAACTATGATTTAACCCACAATGTTGGTTGGTTAACTTTTGGTCAGAACCATATGATTTTGACAATCAAATTACTGATTGTCAAAATGAGAAATGTAAGATTGCATAAAATGCATGTTTCTGATTTGAGTATTTGTACACATACTTTGAGCCTATATCGTCAAATTGTTGCGGTGACATAGTTTTTCACACATTTTTGTTAAAATAACTTCGATTTTATGCATCTATTTCTTATTTTACATAATTTCATTTTGTTTGTTCCTCTTTGTTGTTTTGGTATTTATCCCAAACCAGTTGTTTTTTCCAATAAGAATACAAGTTTTGCCATAATCGTTAACAATATGGCGACTTACATTAACTGACCTTCACCTGGGGTAACAACCTTGTCGCGATGTGGGGGCTTAAGTGTGGCCGAGGCATTAGAATATCCAACGTTGAATGCAAAAACACTTTTAAGGTCAAGGAGGTTGGAAGCAGTGCCGAGGACCTAGAATGGCCAGTTAGTGTTTAAACAAACTGGTTCCTAACAGCTCCCTCCGACACCAGGGCACGGGTCGGTAGTAATAAAATATGTTGCCCGGTCCAACTCACGCCGTCACTGGGGTGGACTGTAGTATATTTACTGGCATACTCGTGGGACTAACATGAATACAAAAGAACTTATGAAAAAACAAAAAACAGGAAAACAGAACAACGATAACAACACTGCAAACGAAACTGATACACGCAACGATACTAATACGACATTTGAAACGGAACACAGGCTAATCCACGATAGCATTGTGAAACAACACCATGAGATCGTTTCGATGATGATGAAAACGCAGAGTCAGGTTCATCATACTCATGGTTCTACAGGGGGTGGTGTCTTGACCCCTGTAGTAGAGTCTGTGGCAAGCACACAAAAAGCCAATGGCAACCAAAACAAGGATGATGACGCGGACGAAACCAAGCGGTGCTGCATAAGCCCTCTGCCTTCAATAACAGGTGGTGACTCCAACTCTGATTCCCAAAGTGATAATAATGAAAACAACATTACCATTTTAGCAACTCCAAAAAATGACGAGGTAAATAGAATGGTCGATGAAGTTAGCGAGAGCATAGCGAAGCTATCTACACAAAAGAAACGACTCTCGGGGGCTCAACGCAGGAAGATTGCAAAGAGAAACCGTTCAGCCAAACTAGCCGAAAAACAGGACGTTCCTAAGGACCTGTCGGTGACTCCCTGGACCTCAACAGAGGCTGAGAAGAGAAACCGATCACCGGAAGAACAGAACAGAACAGGCGCGTAAACACGAACCCTATCCAACTCGGAAGAGGAAGCTGAATGCGAACACAGGCAAAGAACCGCCATCCTACGCAAAGGTAGCAAGAAGGCAACAACTGGACGATCTCTGCTATGCAGTAATTGACAGCGGAAACCCAACTGGCTTAATACCGGATAACCAGCACCAAACCGTGGAGGACCTCGTCAACACGAAGGTAATGGACCACATAATGAAGGCCGAAAGTGGACCTCCCATAGAAGTCGTCAGCAGCGGCTTCAAAGGGGAGGTACTCACTTTACAGCTGGCCTCACAACACTGTGCGGAGACTCTAAAGAAGCTGGTGGATGAAATCTCTGCCCCCTGGGAAGGCGGTAAGCTAGCCCTCGTAAGGAAGAAGGACATCCCAAGGCTGACGAAGGCTACCGTATATATTAAAGGATGGGGCAGCAAGTTTGCATCGGACGCCATACTTAAAGTCATTGGCAAGCAAAACGCAGGACTAGACCCGGCATCCATGGCTGGTCTTAGACCAAAGGTATGGTGTTCTTTGTGACCAAAGCTGTCTACATCAAAGTTGGCAAAGTGCCAATCGGCATGACGACCGGAGGAACACAGCCGGAGGATGCGAAGCATGATTAAGCGAGTGGAGGCACGGCGGAGCAGACACCGCAAAACAAGAAGGAGGAAGTGGCCGAGGGCATCACAAACTCCCAAGAAGACCGGTTACTGGAGGACCAATGTGAGAGGTCATCCAGATTAACCTCCACCGGAGCGAGACGGCAACCCTCGCTCTGTTGGATAAAATTAATAAAGGTAAAATACACATTGCTTTAATACAAGAACCTCGGACCACTGAAGACAAGGTTATTGGATTAAATCATATTAATTACCAACTATTCTATACGAAGACGGATTCCCGTCCGGGAACGTGTATCTTATGCCATAAAAACCTTTGTTTTCTCTTCTCCCCAGAGTTGTCAACATCGGATGCAACAGTACTGAAACAGGGAGATGGGAATATATACCTGGCATCAGTATACTTGCCATATGATTCGCCGACACCACCACCTTCGTCGGAATTACAGCGACTGGTAGAGAGGGCCAAACAGACAGGTAACGAAGTATTAATAGGTAGTGACTCTAACTCTCACCACACGTCGTGGGGTAGTACTAACTGTAACCGTAGGGGGCATACCCTAGTAGAATATTTGAATACTAACGACCTTTTCACACTGAATATTGGGAACAAAGCCACTTTTGTCAACAAGATTAGGGAGGAGGTGTTAGATATAACAATCTGTTCTGAACACCTTAAAGATGAGATTCAAGAATGGAGGGTTTTAAATGAGCACTCATTCTCGTATCACAGATATATTAGATTCAGGATAACACGGCCACCACCGAAACCGATATGCTTCCGAAATAGAACCAATATAAACCAATACTCTAGCAGGGACGAACTAGACGACATAGTGACAAAGACAATGCAAGCACTAGTAAAGTCTTTCGAGGACAGCGACAAAGACAATGCAAGCACTAGTAAAGTCTTTCGAGGACAGCTGCCCACTTCGGGAAAGAAAATCGGCCCAAGAAAAACCCTGGGTTACAGGGGAAATACGAAATCTAGGGAAGAACGTCCGTAGACTTTACAACAGGGCCACGCGTAAGAAATCACCAGTATACTGGGAGGACTACAAGAGAAGTTTCAGTGAATACAACGCAATATTGAGAAAAGCGAGACGCAACTCCTGGAGACTATTCAGTGAACAGGTGGATAGCGTCAACGATATGTCGAAGATGAAAAAATTCCTCTCTAAGACCCACGTACAGGCGGAAACGCTAGTAGATGACACGGGAAAGAGAATGGATACAATGGAACAAACACTTAGGCACCTGATGGATACACACTTTCAAATGGGAACTCGGAACCCACAGGGGAATTGTCACAAGGTGAGAATGTAGTACATCAGTCGCCAATCATTACGGACCAAATGGTCCAAAAAGCTATAAAGAGTTTCTCCCCATATAAAGCGGCGGGACCGGATGGTATTTTTCCGGCTATCCTACAGCATGGGGTTGACCAAATTACAACCCATCTGGCAGGAATTTTTACCGCATGCTTAAAATACGCCTACACACCGAGAAACTGGCAGGAGGCCAGGATAGTATTTATACCCAAACCTGGAAAAGCAAGCTATGCAACGGCAAAGGCTTATAGACCAATTAGCCTCACCTCGTTTCTACTCAAAACCTTGGAGAGAATAGTGGACGACATGGTAAAAAGTGGAATACCGAGCGATATGCTGAAGTTTAGACAACACGCCTATGTCAAAGGCAGATCAATGGACACCGCACTTCATGAGGTAACCTACTACATAGAGCAATCTCTCAATGACAAACTATACACACTCGCTGTATGCATAGACATTGAGGGAGCGTTCAATAATGTCCGGACCGAAAAACCTTATCCAATCCTTAGACCAGTTTATGGTGGACCGGGCATTAAAAGACTGGATCAACCATATGCTAAGGAATAGATGGATAAACTGTGGCTCCCATGATGTAAATATTAGAGATAGAGTACAACGTGGAACTCCACAGGGAGGGATTATATCACCACTCCTATGGGTCCTCACAATACACAGTCTCCTAAGGAAACTTACCGACGAAGGGCTTAAACCAATCTGCTACGCAGATGACGTTATACTACTTCTTAAGGGAAAGAACCCAAACCAATTATGCAGAGAGACTGAGAGGGCACTGAGTATAGCATATAAATGGGCACAGCCAAGGGGCTTAAATGTAAACCCGGACAAAACGGAAATATGTCTATTCACAAGGAAGACGAAAATCTCAGATTATGAAGAGCCACGATTCTTGGGAAAGACGATTAAAATATCCGATAAGGTTAAATACTTAGGAGTAATCTTAGATCGGAAACTGAATTGGAAGCACCACATAGAGGAAAGGGCTAATAAGGCATACATATACTGGTCGCTATGCAGAAGGGCTATAGGGTCCAAATGGGGCCTCAAACCGACTATGACACACTGGCTCTACAGAAGCGTAATCAGGCCTGTACTAACATATGCTTCTGTAATATGGTGGACGGCAGTCGAGAGGAAATGTAACATCGCAATACTGCAGAGGGTTCAGAGAATGTGCTGCATTGGTATCAGCGGTGCAATAAGGACAACCTCGACAAGAGCCATGGAGACTATTTTATGTATCCAGCCAATCGAGATTAGAATCAAATACGAGGCTGCCCTTGCGGCAAAACGCCTACAAGCTACAGGTGAATGGATCAACAGGGATCTCACGTCAAAACACCAACGGATAACTGGGGCCTTAGTCGGGTACACTCAAGATACGAGTGAATCTGACCGAATACCCGAGATAAGGGTTAAGGCGAACTGCGTGACCCTAACGCCAACAAGAGACGCCTGGCAGAATGGGACCCTGACACCAATGCCAAATGGGAGTTACTGCTACACGGATGGCTCAAAGCTAGGAAAAAAAACGGGTCTAGGATTCTTTATTGAAAATCCAGCAACCGATTCCCACCTACGCCTCCCGGATCATAATACGAACTTTCAGGCGGAAGTTCGGGCGATTACGGAGTGTATCAAATGGCTCGGCGATAATACAATCCCAGCCGAGGCAAATATATTCACGGATAGCCAAATGGCAATAAAGGCAATATCATCAGAAACTGTCAAATCTAGAACGGTCCTTGACTGTAAGAAGGTGATAAACGACTACTCTATGCACGGCAGACTCAACATCATATGGGTGCCGGGGCACAGCGGGGTATTCGGCAACGAGAGAGCGAACCTCCTGGCAAAGAAAGCCAGGGAACTCCAAACGGTGAGCCTAGATGGAGCGAAACCCTTTGGGGTGACGAAGGCTGAGTTAAATAAATGGGCGGACTTGGCACATATAGCCCAGTGGAACCGGGAATCAGTAGGCAGGACGACAAAGATCCTATGGGGAGACCCAGATGGATTGAGGACAAAAGGTTTGCTGAAACTGGGAAAAGCCGAAATGGGCAAAATGATGGGAGTCTTAACGGGGCATTCGGGATTACGAGCCCACCTGCACCGTATTGGACTAGTGGCGAACAGTGAGTGCAGGGCATGCATGGAGGACGATGAGACGTTGGAGCACTTCTTATGCCACTGCCCGGCCTTCACACAAGCTAGATCCAGATATCTTTCGGATAGTACGATACCGGACATTACCAAACTTGTGGGTATGGACTGGAACAAACTAAGGAATTTCGTGAATAGCACCGAATTCCTATAAGGGACATAGTGAAGTAGTAGGATAAACTTAGAGCGCACAACAGGTCGAACTTAGCGGCTTAAGTGTATGTCTTACTGACATGGAAAGGTTTAGAGTGCTCCTTCTGAACACTCAACTCCACGCCCCTCTTTTTGAACTAACTAACTACATTAACTGACCACTGAAAAACAAAATGCAAAGTTAACCTCAAATTAACTTTCAATTACAATTAAGTAATCTTATAGTTAACTACCCACTTAAAAACTGGCCATTAATATCCAAAACTTAAAAAAATGTAAAATAACAAAATCGGGAAAATGCATAGTTTCGGAGGTATGGGATATGTAGAGGGTTATGGAGTTAAGGTACCATGTGAAGCTATTGATATTGTCGCTTTTTTGTATAAAACATTTCAAAATAAACTCAAAAAATTATTTTGAATTTTTCGACAACTCGATTTGTTATCGACGTCTTTTGCAATTTCGGCTGAAATTGAGTTAAAATTGCTCAACTTCGCATACATTTTGAATCCACGAAATTGATATTTTCACGACAATTTCGATGAAATTGTAGTATACAACGCTGTTTTCTATTTTTACTCCAAAAAATTAACTTGTACTTGTTTTTGCATGTATGGAAAAGAACGAAGCCGACACAAAATTTCCCAGTGCGGCGCCAGCATAAATAATTTTTTGAAGTTCACCGTCATTTAAGACACATAAAGACGCCTTAAAATGTTAGCCGACTTTACCGGCTAACCCGATTTTAATGGTCCGAGTGACTAAAAAAGATCCACATTTTTACACATCCAACGAGGTGAGCCTAAGGCCCAATTTTTGACTGGTTATTTAAATTGTTAATCAGTTGATTTTGATTATGTTTGATCTGACTTTAAATACGAAAAGAGTTTTTCAGTGCTTTGTCAAATAATCTTACTACGATATGGCACCAGTGGCAAAAGCTAAGAAAAATACGCGGTATTCATGTATTTCTAGGCTAATCGTTATGGCGTTACAACATTTGTACAACCATTAAAATGTTGTACAACCGGTTGTAGCGTATGTAGCCAGCATTACGATGCATCAAACTGGCGCCAGTTGCAAAATTAAAGTGAAGTGATAAAATACAAAATATTTAATGAATAAAAGAGTGCAAATGATACGTTTTTATTGTTATTTAAACCAGGATGGTGATTGTAATTGTTCACATTAACAATAAAGGAGCTTTGTGTTTGTTCTTGTTGTTGTTTTCTGTCAAAATCATATGGTCACATGATTATAGTTTAAATGCCCAACTTTGGCTGTTTAAACAGTAATTAACTATTAATCTAATGGCGGCTACACACGTTGCAACCGATGTACATCGGGCAGTAAGAGAGTGTTGGAGCTTTTTGACGTAGAATACGTCTTACCTTACGGTATGAGGAGTCATGCCAGGTTTTTATTGTTGTAATCTTTATTTCATTGAATTTGAGGAAACGGCTAGATGCATTTTTTTAAAATTTTTTTTGTAGGTAAATGAAGATGTTATCTTTCGTGTGATATACATTTCATATTGGTTGATATATTTCTAGTATTTTAATTTCTCAAATGAAAATTGTTTAAGCACATACACTCAAACATATGTGTGGTGTTTGGTTGAGTGTTTTTGGTTGCTCAACATTGCTTAGGAACATGTATCTAGTAAAAAGTAAAACGAACAGCAAGCTAATGTTGCTTGGCAACATGTATCTAGTAAAAAGTGAAACAAACAGTAAGCTAACGTAATAAAGCTTTTTTGCGAAAGCTTCAATAAAGCTGTTGTAACATTAATTTTGAATTGTAAAGCGTAAAGCTTTCACACAACGCTCGAATGCTAATACGAAGACTCGATAAGGTAAACCTTTTTTAATATTAGGGCGGCCCTCTCAACATTCGCAGAACTTATTTCAATAAAAATATTAATTAAAATACATAAATTAAATTAAGTTTAAAAAAATTGAACATAATATTTTTTTTTTAAACGGACTTGAATCAAATGCCGTTGGTAAATATAAAAATTACAGCAGACAGTTGTCCGAGGCCTTCGGCCACGGACTGTCCCTGCAGGCTGTGTCAGAGACACGGCCATTAAGTTTAACGTAGAATACGCCATCCGATAAGACAGAAAACATATATAACAATAAATGATAAATAATATAAGCAAATGAATTTATTGTTATATATGTTTTCTGTCTTATCGGATGGCGTATTCTACGTTAAACTTAATGGCCATGTCTCTGACACAGCCTGCAGGGACAGTCCGTGGCCGAAGGCCTCGGACAACTGTCTGCTGTAATTTTTGCTACACACGCTACAACCTCCGAACCAACCTTTGAACCAATATCATTTAGATATTATTTTTCGTGTGTAAAGACGAACGCGGATGTTGTCGCTTTACTTGTTGCAAATGAAATTTTGGAGGAAGAAGAAGAATTCCGGCATGTTTTTATAAAGTTCAATAAAATCTCGCAATTCCTTGTCCTTTTCCATTTGAATTTGTTTTGGTTTTGCACTAATACAAGCGATTTCAAATTGAAGCAAACGATGATACTCTCACATCAAAATTAAAGTGAAGAAAAAACAAAGATGTTGTATGACATGCATACACACGGTACGACCGTTGGACCAACATCACCAAAAAATCAAAAATCAATTTTCATACAATGGTTGTACAACTGGCCTACACACGTTACAACCCTTGTACAACTATCAAAATGTTGTACAACCGGTTGTAGCGTGTGTAGCCTGCATAAAAAGTGAATTCAGAGTTTAAATTATGTTTGATCGTTAATCAAAGATGATTTTCCACTCAAAAATTAGTCGCAGATGCATTCATTCATATCATTTCCTAATAAAATGTTGCCCAGGCACGAAAATTTCACTAATGGTAATGTTTGTAAACAAACAGATGTCATTTTGCAACAAAATTGCTGAAATGCCGGTATGAACGATTTCAATTTCGTTCGACAATTTATTTCAACAATTCATTAATCTCGTTTAAACCCGGTACGTGGTGCAATGGTTAGTGTTCATACCTCTTGTACATGAGATCCTGGGTTTGATCCCTGCTCTGTTCACCTTAAATTTCCACCTTAAATTGCCATAAGAAGTACGTGTGTAAAAAATAACGAAAATTTCATAAACCGAAAATTTCGATCACTTTTAATTTGCTTGATACTCAGCTTTTTGCGAAACTTTCATAGGCAAATTAAAGTACAGGGTTGTTACGCCAAAGTTATTTCATACGAAAATTATTTCTAATGTGGACCGATGGTTCTCTGGAGATTGAAAGAAGTTGTTTGCAAATGTTTCAAAAGCAGCATTCCAAAAAACCATTCCATTGAATTCCAATGAAGATCTTTCCATTCCAATGAAGATCTGTGGCGAGATCTGAAATAGCTACACGGTTTGCCAGGAATCGTGAGGATGCATTTGCAAAACATCTTCTTTTTGAAAAAAAAAACTACATCTCTATTTATTGAGATATATGTAGATGGTCTTGAGCTTGACTAATAGAATAGAAAATAACCAATAAAAACACCTAATAAATAAAAAAAAATCATCCCTGATCGGATCCCTGACGGAACAACAGGACAACAACAAAAATCATTTCTAATGATGATCAATGGTTTTCTGGAGATGGAAAGAAGTTGTTTGCAAATGTTTTCTTGTGTGTTTTGCTTGCGACATTTTTCGAACACTGGCATAGTAGAAAATTCACAATTCAGATGAGTTTTCGTTTGCATTTAGTTTGATGACTTTTTCAAAAGCATCATTCCAAAAAACCGCTGATGAAGATCTGTGGTGAGATCTAAAATGAAGTGCGCAGAGCATAGACTAATACATAAATAGATACTTTTATTCTCTCAATAAATTAAACGTCATAGGTACGGTGGAAAGTAAACATTGGATGGTGGAAAACCAGGGTTCAATAATACCAGATTGAGGCAATAGTAAACAACGTTTAACAAAGGAGCAACAACCGAATTTCGTGTTTTTGTGGCAAACTAGTTGTTTTAAATACAATACAAATATATACCAACGATAAAATCAACAAAAAAGTTCATTTATTTAAATTTAAATTTTTTTACATTTAAATTTTTCAGTTCTACACCAAAACGACATGAAAAAGTTAAGTGAACATATTTTGCAACTCCATTTTAATTTTAAATTTAATTCATCTCATTTCCACAAACCTACTACGAAGAGTGTGAAATGAAACGTCAGATGAGAGAATAAAATTATCTATGGATGTATTAGTCTATGGCGCTGAGGAATCATAAATGAAATATTTGCAAGGTAGATCAGAAATAGGTGGTAACTCTCCGCAACATAATTTTCCGTTTAGAGATAAATGACAATATTTCTTACGAAAAATTGTTTTGTCGTTCGTCTGACCCGCAAAATATTTGCTAACAAATCTAAATATATATAAAATAGAAATATAGCAAAATATTTGCTAACGAACGAACAAATGAATTTGTAGGTATTTGTAAACAACACTTTTAGGCAAATTTTGGACAGTGTGAATATTATGTGAACGCAAATGTAAAGACAAATATAAGCAAACATTGTTTACCTTTTTGGTGAAGTTATCAAAGCGTTGTATGAAAATTCGTTTGAAAACAATCAACTTTGTGTAATTATTAACAAATGTATACTTATAAAATGAATATTTAAAAAATTTATTTATTAATTTGTTTATATAATAAATATTTTTGTATAATTGCCAATTATTGTTAGAAAGAAGAAGAAACTAAAGTTGTCGCTTGCAACTGAAATTCATTTTAGGCTAAGACAAACAAGTATAGTACGGGTTCATTACTCCAAATAAACGTATATTATTTTGTGGTAAAGGGAGTTTTTACTTTGTGTAAAAATATCCAATAAAATAATTTTCGGCAGCCTATATTTATGCAGCTGTGGACGTTTAAAGTTAGGAAATGCGAGAGAGTATGACATTAATTGAGCAGTCTGAAGCGTTCCATAGGAAACTTCTTGTATAAAATATGTCAATATAAATAGAAAATATTAGATTAAAATTTTGCACTACTCGTTTAGTTATCAAGATATCGAAAAAAAATACGATTTTTATTTTAATTTTTGCCATAAAAATGGTTGTTCCCATAATAATGAAAATAAATGAAAAAATTAAATGACCATTTTCGATAACTCACTTAGTTGTCTAGATATAGCAAGTTCATATATGAAACACCCAAAAATCTTTTAGACATTTTTCCATAAAAATTAGTTTTACTGATATGAAACCAAATAATAATCGGAAATCGCAAAAATATTTTTTTACAAATTAGGTCAAAATCTATTAAAAATGTATGAAAACCCATTTTTAATATATTTTATGACTTAAATTAGAAGGCTTTTTAAAACTATGGGACCCAATATATGGGTCGCCGTCAAAAAATACTTATATGCTCCGGATACTGATGTTTGTTTGAAATAATAACGTTTGATATTTTTATTTGTTTCATTTGGTTTATTTTTAAAGATACGCCTTCCTATTTTGCAGTATCTTTTATGTGACCACTTTAGATGGACGTTTGTCTGCGATGACGTAGTTAATCAGGCGGCAAGGAAACTCAAACATAAATTCGACCGATATGCCACTATTGAAGATGACGCTGATGGAGGGACATAATCCTTTGGTTGGTCGATGAAGCCACAGTTATACGACGTCAAACGCAAACTGTACGTGCCGTGTAAACAAGAACGGGCACAAAACTTTGGAATTTTAGTGTGGGCCGACATGAATTGGATTTTATACGGTCAGCTAAGTGACATGATCGTAAATTTAGCGATATGTAGATATGGCCATTGGTCATACTCTATTTGGATATAAAAGTTACACCGGCTACTTAGATTATGACTTGATTTGTATGGAGAGCTAAGCGATATTAAGCGGCACTTGAAGTTACCGCTTCCATTTCAGTCCTAAGAAGGCATAAAGTTACCAGTCTGAAAAAATCAGAAAAGCTGTGTTGGATATCGTTATTGTGAGGTCAACGATAAAGAGAAAAGTATACACATTAACAAGAATAACTACACACCATGCGTTAGAGCAAGACGATTATATGTATTTCCGGTTGAAACAGGCAGAAAGTTGCCAGTACGAAAAAATCTGAAAAACAGTGTTGGATATCGTTATTATAAGCCAAAGATAAGGTGAAGAATATACGCATATACATATATTTTGATTAATAATAAAATGCTAACCAAACCGTAATTTAAAAATTATTTTAAAAAAATATTAGATGTGTCGCCGATTTGACCGATTGACCCGATATGACCGACTGAATCAATTTAAAAGGTTAATTTATTTCAACAACATCTCAAAATTTGTACAAATCTGGCAAAACCATAACTGTCAGTTTAAGTTATCTGTTGTGCCGCCAAAGAGTATGGAATTTTAAATAAAGAAGAAAATTTTCTCATGGAGTGGAATGCCAACAAACAAAACGAGTATAGCGCCTCGTTTCTCTGCTCTCTCTCTTACTCTCTCCATTGAATATTTCAATACACGAGCAGTTTTTTGATGATGTTATAGTAATAACTATAGAAATTCCAACCATGTTTAAATAAAATTACATAAAGTATGTAAAAAGTATGAAATAATCAAGTTATGACGCGAGAGAGAAATGCGTTTGATTGAATCGTGTCGACTGTTTTGGTTCTCTTTTACTAGGGTTGCCAAATAGCGCCTGGTTTTTCTTTTCTACTTGTACATCCTTTTTTGGTGCTGCAGTCTTCGATAATTTCTCTAAATATTCTAAGCACAATGTTGCCACCTGAAACGCCAATTTAATTTCAAATTGGGTGGTGTAAACGGCAAAGAATAAAGAACAGGGTTATCGCTAACCTGGCCGCGATAAACTGCGGTCTAAATGCGGCATTAACCGTCGAAATCCGTTAATCTTGGTCGGTGTAAATGCAGTTTAAAGCTGCAATTACTCGTACCAAGATTATCGTTCTTTCGGGCTTGTCAAACTCCATACGAAAAAACGTCGACAATCCCGAAAATGCGATAATCTTCGTAGGTGTAAATGCCTCTTAATTGATGTCACAGTTCTAATAGCCACTTAAATGCTAAGAAACGGCAGTGTGAACGACTTCAATTTTGTTGGGCAATGTGAATCATAGATAAAGGAAATAATAGATATAGCGCGCCCCAGGGGGGTTCTATGCCACAGCTGATCAACCTTAGAGTTGGGAAAACATGCAGAATAAAGTAACAAAGAGAAATAGCGATAGATGATTGGAACTATGTAGGGTTGCTCAATGCGCTTTTCTCACATTTGTCTTTATGCATTGAACCAAAAGTACAAAGCTCATCAACTGAGAGTATTTTTGTGATAATTAAATCGAGGACAAAAGGGATAACAAGTGAAATAAAGCAAAATGTAATGAAGTGTTAGAGTAAAACTGTTTATAGAGATTGCAATTGAAACACAAATTTATTAAAATAAAGATTTTGCTCATTCTGTGTGGGTTGCCAAGTTTGTATAAATTTGTGCTCCAACTTTTCCAGTGACTTTTCTTGGTTTCCGGTCCAAGAAAACCAGCTGTTGCAAACTCTTAGTATATTACTCTATGGCGCGCCCATTGTCGACTTTGTTCACTAGGTGCTGTCCTGTTCTGGTGTTACTTTCACTGAAGTTTCCCATAATTCTCATTGACGTTTATTCAAAATTGTGGGAAATGTGACAAAATTTAAATGATTTTATATAATAGCATTTGTTTCTTATATAAAAATCAATTTCAAAGCCATGAGGCCGGTGTTGGTATATCTATAAGAGAAAAACCGTAACACCGCTCAAAGATGAATATGCCGGAACGCCTTTTTAATCAACAAACTTCCCCGCGCCAAAACTTTGTCAACTTCTGTGGTCGTAGATGCCAAATCCGTTAGGACTCTGAGGACTCTCAGCAAGGAATGGTATCTGAACCGGAAGAAGTACCAATTTATTAGGACTTGGTGTCATGGCTTTGCAATTCGATTGCCATGAGATATTCTGCTTTAAGTAACGTGTTGTATTCTTGTTTCGAAGTGATAATTTTATTGAAAATAATTTTTTCTTTTGATACGAAATTTTAAAATTTTAATGTAATATGTTTTGACTTTATTTTTTGGGAATAAAAAATATTCCATTTATTGCTTTCAACGACAACTAGAAAATTACCTATTACACCATATTTGGGAAATTTTTTGTTCAATGGGATATTTTCAAGATGGAGCTGAAGGCAATAATGATAGCATTTGATCCCAAATGAAATATACCTTGCGGGATGTATTTAGAACAGGTGATAGCAGTAGGTGTTGTAGGCAACATCAAAAGGCATTTTGTTTTGTGGGCCGATGCTGTACAAGACAACACAAACGAATACCAACAATAACAGTACACCAAAAAAGTACATAACCAGAATGCATTTGAATTAGAAAGTGGGGAACTCAACGACATGAAAAAAACTAAATTAGTTGTTCGAATAGTACAACCTGAAATATGATTCTATTTTGTATTGAAGAAATGTCCCACACTGTTGAATAAACGTCAGTGAATGTTATGAGAACCTAGTGGCAGTACTTGACAACGCCTGTGCGATATCTACTTATTTCCTTTATCTATGTTACACTAATATGTGAATGGGAAATAATTAGCCTAACTTATGAAATGTGAACGTATTAATGGTCAAACAAGTATATTACAATAATAAATTTCGGCTTAAACCTAGAATAGGTCGGCAACTCGCTTCGGCTCCAAACTATTACCATTGGATAGAACTTTTAATTTTAAGTAAAAAAAATTAAATAAAAAAATCGGGGGCAACGCCTATTTTCGGAGTTGTGGGCACCCAAAGTTCGGACATACAGGATGGTACTACGAGTGTGGTGCCGTGTTATGGGACCGATTTTACAACTTTTTTGTGTAAAACGAGTCGAAATAAACAAAAATAAATAAATACATTCTTTCGATAACTGCTTAGTTATCCACGTATCGGATTTTTAAAAATATCCAGAAAATATTTTTTTTCAAGCAATCGACTGATTTTTCGGATTTTGCCACACATCGACTTCAGGTACAGAGGGAATTTTAACCCCCCTGCCTGAGCCCGGCCGGACGGCCGGGCGACTAATTGCAATATAAATTTAACGATTTTCCAAAAATTCTACCACACGGTACGAGCAACATAGGTCCCTGCCAGGGCTACTTGGCCCGTAACTCCCAAAATAGGGGTTCCCCCCGATTTTTTTATTTTACTTTTTTTACTTAAAATAGCGATCCCTACAACCAAAAAAAAAAGCAAAAAAATTGGACGTGCCGATCTATACTAGGTCTGTTCCTAAATTTCAACCCTAAAACAGAAAATTAACCATTGTAAAGAGCTTTGTATGACAATAACAAATTCGAGAAAAATTTCAAATAGTTAAACAAAACTGTGTTTTGTCTACAAATACAGCTCCCATTTTGGGCAGTGTAGTTTATAGTGAGTACTTAATTTTAAATAAGTGGCAACTGACATCAGCAAAACCGTGTAGAAAGAGACAGCTATATATTTCATTGATATTCAGCACGTGATTTATATTCAGCCCCGTAAAAAACGAATTTGTAGTATTCGCTAGTGTGTTCATCATCGACTTCTGTCTTTTCCTGCCATTACTATAGTCATCAGCGTTACCGCTCGTGTCGTCGGAAAATTTGGAGAGCTCAGTAAATACAGAAAAAAAATAATTGTGAATTTTCAAACACATTAAAGTGAAAATTTTTATAAAAAAAATAGTTTATCTACAACGTTAAGAAAACACATCACACGATGGCCGAAAACAAGAATCAAGATTGTGAAATGAATGGTGAAGATTTTTCCCAAGACGTCAGCGCATCAAATGAAAATGGAGGTTCTGCCGGTACCAATGGAAACGATACAAATGCTCGCGATGACGACAGGTATTTAATAAAACTTCTAATACTATATTCTGAGGGGGTGACCCGTGAAATAAGTCAAATTACTTTTCATAATGTGTTACGTAAAAATCATCGTGATAGAAGCATTTTCTACTCGAAAACTTAATTTACCCACATGCTACCTATACAATTATGGAATTGGATGAAAAGTTTATTTCTATGATAAAAGGAGACGTGTCTCGGCGAGGCTTTGTTTCTTTGGTGATAGTGTGATGTGCGACTGTACCTCGAAAATAAATTCAGAAATCAAGCGCGCCATTTTTCTTGGTTTTTCGTTTGCATCAGCTGGGAATTTGTCTTCCATGATTTTGCAGTTTTCAAAGCTGAAATTTTTCACAATAATTATACTAAAATGTTGAAAAATTTAAAAGTGAAAATAGTAAGGTTATGTTCCCATTCATTTGGGAACGCATGCTTCATTTCTTTCTAGTCAACTTAATTTTTATTTTTTTTTTATTCCATATGCTCTTTATACTTTCGTTTCAATCGTTTTCTCAAAATGGCGGTTCGCGTTTTGTTACTATTTGTCATCATCACTTTTGTTTTGTATGAATTTTCTCTCTATTTTCGTTTTTACATTCACCGGTAGGGCTTTTGTGTTTGTTTTGTGTATGTATTTGTGTGCAGACATGACGCCGTGTGTGGCTATTAAAAGAGTTGCCAGACAGTCACGCCGCCGGCTGAGATTGTATATATTCATAATAAATACATTCATTTATTTGGTATATACGTTTCGCAGCATAAAAAAATAAAATTAAATAATAGTCTTTTGTATTATGTCTAGTCTATGTCCTACTCTGCAAAAAACAAAATATGTCTTGGTGGGGTAGAACACATTATTTTCAGTAAAAATATTAAAATCGGACAACGCATAAGTTTGTATATCCAGGAGATTATTACGTTTACGTACAAACATATATGCCTTTAAAGGCTTTGTTTGGTTGAAAATAATATGAATGAAATGAATACATTTGCTGCATTCAAAAAGTCGCTTAACTGTTTTGGTATTGCTTTTGGGTTGCAATTTATGTATTCAATTGTTTAAAAGTGTCAAGAATTATAGCCTTCATAAAAAGTAGTCATAGGTTTGTTAAAGGTTAAGAAGGCAAAACCAAAAATAGGCATTTTACCCGCATTAATACACAAAAATATTTTATTTTCATTTCAAGCGTGCCATTCAGTTCGTGGGAAATTTTCATTAGAAATTTTGTCATTTATCTCGAAACGGAAAATTTAGTTACAAGGGACCACATACATATCTTTACCATGGTAGAATTATCTATTAGGTAGTCGCATTAGCAATTCCGTCGTTAAGCTGTCAAAATTAGCCGAATAATGAAAACCACTATGTACACAAAATGTGAAAACTTTTATAAGATTGTCTTACTTGATACAAAGTATATGCTATTAAATTGCATTTTGGTTGAAATTCTTTGAGTTTTAATAACAAACAAAGAGAAACGAAAGTCGAATTTGACAGCTTAGACACGGAAAATATGAAAAAAATCACAAATCAGCTGGCCTGACGCGTTTACCCGATAGATAATTTTACCATGATCTTTACCTTGCAAATATTTCATTATAATTTATTTGTCTGCACTCCATTCTATTTTTAACACGTGTGGCATTACTGTTGTCCCTAAGAATTATCAAACAAATTGTTTTCGTACGAAATTACTTTGGTGTAACAGCCCTGTACTTGATTTTACATACGGAATTTTGGCAGAGTTGAGTACCAAACACTTAAAAGTGAGCGAAATTTGCGGTTCATGAAATTTTCGTTATTTTTTTATTCAGTTCTTGCAAAATTTTCGTAAGAAATGTTGCCATTTATCATTTATCTCTTGCTTGCATTGAAGCATTTAAATAAACAAAATTTAATTCGGTCTATCGGTTATTGTTTATCTGGTTTTTACATAACAAGCACTGAGAACACATAAAACAGGGTCAGTCAACTATCTAATATTGTTTATATCTCCTGATGATGCTACGCAGCGGAGTAGCGAAATATTGATAAGAATAAATACGAATAAAGCAAATCTGACCTCAAGCTCGGAAAATATAGATTATTCTCAATTATTGTTCAAATACTCACGAATATGGTACTAATGGAAACTTCGCAAAATGTTACAGCTTACAATAACTGAAGAATGTTTTTGAGCTAATTAATTGTTTTTTTTTAAGAATAAGGCTGGTAATCTGTTAAGAAAATTCGTGTGTTTTACAGTTGAATGATCCGGTAAACCGTCCTCTAACACAAATACTACACGTAAAGGTAAAGGATAAACAATGCACTACTTGAAGCATGAATGTCTCCCAAACATCGCTTCTATACTATATTTTAATACCAAGTGGGCCTAGTGGAACATATCTGTTGCACCTGCCAGGTTTGGTGGTTCCGGTGATTGCAAAAAAAAGTCGACATATTTGCATTTCCATGGAAGTGTAGTAACGAAGAAGTATCCAATAGTGTAATAAATAGATATAGTTATACCTTCTCCAAATACTTCGACTTTTTCCGCCCATGAGGAAAGTTAACTGACTTTTATACCTAGGGACATAAATACTGTTACAAAATTCTTTATGCCATGAAAAATAATGATTTTTTAAAAAGAAAGTTTATATATTTATTGGTTATATATAGTATACTAAAGCAAATACTCAGTCGAAATGTCTGCCGCCTTTGGCCTTCACGCACGCGTTAAGGCGCAATGGCCACTCATCACGCTCCTTATTCATTGGCCACAGCACGGCTTAAAGCAGCCTTAAGAGAATCAATGTTGGGGTATCTTTTAAAACTGTTCACAACTTGTAATTCAACGAGCTCAAATCAGGGCTGTCTGAGGCTCATCCTTCAGAGGAAATAAAGGCTTATATATTTTTCCTGCACGATCAAAATGTTTCATCGGTGAACAAGATTTTTCTGTCCCAGTTATCAGCGTGCTTCACCAAAAGCCGTTTTTTTTTTTATCTAAGCTGCAGTCAACAAATTTGCGGTACTGTGTTTGGAATCCCAAAGTCCCAAGTATTCTTTAATAAATCGAGTCATCGACTTTTGCCTGAAATTCATCTCACGGGCCAACATTTTCAGAACGGAATTAACTGTAATCTTGATTTGGTGGGCCTGACAACTTGCTGCTTTCGAACTGAGCTTGGGCGGCTCGCCCGGTGGCCGTCTTTGCAATATCCAGTCTCCTTAAAGTGTTCATCCAAGTAGAACCTCTATTCAGTGCGTATGAGCAAACGTATGCAACGATGCAGGAATACTGTGATCATTCATATACCACTTACTATGCTTTTGTTCAGGAATGATCGCATTAGTATGATGTACAAACATTATCACCTACTAATTGGAAGAATATTTCCAAAGGACAAACAATGTATGGTGATAAGTATGTAGTTGACGAATATTAGTATTAACAATTTTCACGTTCACCACTGCATACAGTTGGTGAAGTTTTTGGTATCATACAGTCCCTGTATACTTTCCGAACTATTCGCGAAAATCTCGATTGGGATGCTATTCATACCGAGCGGGCGGAGCGTTTTGCAAATATCGATTTTTTCATTTCACAGCTAAAAAGCGAAAGCTGAAACAACTTTGAATTCCTGTTACAGAATAATACTGCCACACTATGGCATTTTCACCGCAAGTTTTGCCAGGGAGTTAGCGTTTGTTGACAAGAGGTATAGACGAGCAAGAACGGAGGAAAACTGACATGCAAAGCCCTCGCAATTGGTTACAAAGCTTTTTTTTTGTAATTATTCTTTGTGCTATTTCTGATTTACTTGCAATTTTGACATTTGATGTTTATTTCCCTCCACTCTTGCTTTCTGTGTTGTGTTGATATTTGGAAGTTGAATTTATTATAAGTATTTACAAAAGGAAAATGTCAAAAATATTGCAGGCACTAATATGAACTTTCAACGTGTAAACGCACGAAGATTTACTACGCAGCAAGACAATAACGCTATACTGCTTATAGTGCATTCACACTGCAGCAAGATTTTCTCATTTGGAGATTTTAAGTAAATGAACAGCTGATTATTGTATCGAAAAACAGATGTGTGGTTAAAGGAAATCTCCAAACACGAGTTTTCGATTGCAGTATGTTCAGGACTTTAGCTTTCATAAACAATGTGGTAATAACAAGGTATGTTCAATTCTACTATTGGAATGGGTGTAATTCAAGCTGTAACAGTGTTTATGTTTCTTATAGACGAACGGAATTATAAATCTCGAGCAATAATTTTTATTTTATACCCAACGTAATCATTATTTGCTGAGAAATGAATAAAAATCAGAATATAAGCTATCGCCTGAGCAATTAATAAACATCGAATGTAGTCATTAGTTTGGTAAACAAATTATAAAAATTAAACAATAATGATTTTTATAATGTAAATTGTAATTATTACGGTCCCTGTAAAACATTTAGAGGATATTGTCGATAAGTCGCTTAGTCATAGGGACACCATATTTTGGAATTTTGAAAGGTTGTGGAATATTTTGATTTAAAAAAAAAAAGTTTGCCAACAAAATTAAAAACGCACGGTTTTCTGTGAGCTTTTTATAGATCTTTGAGAAAATCGGGCAGTGGCGAAGTCGCCTGCCTCTTCGAAATTTTCAACATTTTAGAGAAAACAAAATTTGTGCAAAATTTGTCTTTTATGTTTGTTAAAAATAGAGTTGAGCCATTGTTCGTAATTGTTACAATAGACATGTTTTGGTTAAGTAGCAAAGAAACGGTTATTTAGCGGCTATCATTATTCTAAAACATGGAAAAGGGTAGAATATGAAAAAAATATAAACGGCGAAAATTGTTCGTGTCGCTCTAAGTCTAGTGTGATTATATATAGTGATAGTGATTATATTAGCAAACGGAGTAACCAAAACATGCCTAATGTTAGATTCAGGCTCGTGTTATCTAATGGCTGAGAACTTTAAGGTTCCACTTCGTTCTGTGTTTCGTGAACATACCCCTATTTTTGTTCTTGTTATTCGACATACTTCAATATTCAATTTAAATTATATCAATCACAATGATTGGATTCGATTTCCTTCCTATTTCTCTAACGTAGGCATTCAATTAACGTATATTAGTCCATATAATGTAATTTTGTATTTAATAATAGTGGTAACAATTGTTAACGTAATAAAATATATACATATTTAACAAAATAAAAATTTAAAAAAAAAAATCGCTGCGTTTTTGTTTTTTCTTTTTTTATGGAAGTCATAGTTTGAAAAGCAAAAAAATATTTGCCTTAATTATTTTTAAGAAATCCAATCATTGTCTAGTACTATTTATTAAGAACATATCTAAATATCGAATGTAATATATGAAGTGAACTGGAAAAATAACTTATGTTGATGGATAACAAGGAGATTACCGACCACCAAGCACAATATACACAAAAAAACTTACCAAAATATAATAAATACACACGCGCACTTACATACTACATTGATAAACTAATACATACATTGTTATATATATATATATACATTTCCTGTTGTGTTTGAGCGAACTAACCTTGTTCCTCTCCGGCAGGTACTATAAGCCATTAACAATCCTAGTAGCTTCTAAGTGTGGAGTCTTAAGTCTTTACAACACAACTGCGTCACGATGTTTGTTGGACAAACATACCCCGATGTCTAACCACCATGTTGTGCATTTGGCGGCTGCCTAAATTGGATTGGGTACATAAGATGATGACCATGACCGACCTGTGTGAGAACGCAACACATCGCCAAGCTCTTACCACTGCTTACTACTGACCGATCGACAACAACCTCCTCCGTACAAGACGATGGTATTTATCATAGTAAAGAATACATAAAAATACACAAAACTATAGTTTTATCCTAAAATAAATAAAAAAAAATTGGATTAACGTTTTCTTGAATATTATTAAATAATTTTTATTGTATATTTCATGTACTTTTGCCGCATTTTTTAATAATGATCTTAGTGTCGAACCGAATAATCAATCGAAACTCAACCACCATCTCGAACCGAAAGTCCACAATATCTAAATAATACGGTGCTTTAACATTTTCTCGAACATAAAATGAAACAAAATAATTTTTGTAACAAATTTTTTGGCCATCAGTTTTGTTTAGCGTTTTCTCAAATTTAACGTAAGAATGACATATTGCGCTTGTCTTGTTTCTCGCATACATTGAAATATATACACTGTGAATTATTGCGAAATACATTGTTATTGTCCACTTTATTCTCGTCTCTTGCTGAAAGATTTGTATTTAAAATTCCATAAAAAATTGTAAGTTTTACTGCTGTAAAAAGTGACCGTGTTTTTCAAAACTAATGTCGAAAGAACGATAAATTACCTACACTTTATAATTTACATTTTAACGTAGAATTTCAAAACTAAATTTTGAAAAAGTTTTAGTATTTTCTCACACAATTATTTTTATCAACCACCTAATAATATACGTTATTGTAATAATTAATTACTGTTTTTTTTCTCTTTGTTAAATTTCAGAAAACTATTTGTTGGCGGTTTAAGCTGGGAGACATCAGAGAGTAAGTTATCATTTAAAAATTTATCAAGTTCGGAAATTGTAATATATTTTACAAGTCTATTGGCAAAGGCTACATACATACATCCAAAGCAAATACATCTTAAATATCTTTGCGTACTATTTCGAAGCTACAGTTTCCAAATTAATTTTGATTTGAATACTGCAAGTACTGCACAAGTAGTAGTTTTGAAACATTGAGATTGAAATTCATGACTTCAACTAATGTCGCAGTAAAATGTTTTTTTTTTTAAATTATATAAATAAAAACTGTTTGTCAAACTGTTTGTTTTGGCCGTGGGTGGTGCAATGGTCACCTCGACACTATCGAGTATTTAACCATGAAAAAGCTTCTCAAAATACCGTTCGGAACCGGTGTAAACCAATCAGTTAGTGTAAAACCTCCCTTAATGCCTTTATGGGATGTAACGTGGTAACCTTAGGCATTCTTGGACATGGACTATTTGAAGGTGGTATAAATCGAAAATCTGTAGACATTTAGCTGGTGGCTAAAGGCTGATGTGGGCAATGTAATAACAATTATAAACACAATTTCTAATTCGATTTACATGCGCTCGAATTGAATACCTAATATTTTTTTGTTATTCGGAATGACGCACACCAAAAACTTGAAAAAAATGTTTCACATTCAACTAAACTCGAAATGGCCGCATGTGCGTATATTTACTTGGCAGCGAAGAAATGGACCAGTTCGTAAATGCATTTTGTTTCGCAATAAAAAACGCTGAAATGGTAAAATATAGTGTTGAATTAAATATTGTTCAATATCTATTAAACATTGGATGATGATGACAAGTCCAAAGAATAAGCATAACCCACTGGTTTTAATGAGTTTTTTTTTATATTGTCATAGTTTGTTTAAATTTATTTCGTCTGTTTTTATTTTTAAATGGTTTCTTGTCGGTGGTGCAAAGGTTAGTGTGCGCGGCTCTTGTACATGAGATCCTGGGTTCGAACCCTGCTCTGACCACCTTCAAAATTTCTTTCGGCGGCAGTCACCTCGCATAGTGACGGTGACACTATCGAGTATATAGCCATAAAAAAGCTTCTCAAATTACCGTTCGGAATCGGGGTAAACCTTAGATCCCAATCAGCGAGTGAAAACTGGAAAGCGCACAGATCAGTGATTGTGAGAAGATCTCCCGGTCCCTTCATGGGATGTAATGGGAAACCATTTATTTTTTTTTTCTATGTAAAGACCACTAGAAACGTTTTGATTTTCACAGTGAAAACTTTAAAACATAGAACAAGACATTCACATTGTAAACGGCCCTTTTCCAATTTTGTTTACATTTTCATTATTTTTCAATCAGTTGACTGACTGCAGATGCTGAGCAGGAACCAAATGCGTTGTTTTTGCTTTGTGCTGCGTTAATAATTACATTTGTACAGTGCTACAATTACAACACATGCTGCTACTACCTGGTAGATAATTCTACCAGGTGGTATCTATGCCACAGCTGATTGACTGTGAAGTTGGAAATTGGTAGAAGGCAGATAGATAAATGAGCGATAAGCAACCAGTTGGCGAGCCATGCAGCAAACTAAGTTTAAATCTGTACCATATTGGCAAACGGAAGACAATTCAAAGTTTTGACGTACTACAAATTTAATATTTTAGAACATATCAGCCTTTCATATAAAAGTCCTAAAAGGCATCAAGTTAAAAACCCCTTTAAAACAAATGGACATCAAGTTTTGCCTTAATGGTACAGAAATAGTGTTTGATACTAATGAGATATAAGTTATGTTTTATGTTGGTTGCTTCGAACGAAAATACGCATTATCTTTATTTCTGCTCCGTTTTATGACCAACCAAAGAGTAAGATACGACAGCAACACAAGCTCGATGAAAGAATTTCGTACTACTTCGACGACCGCAAGATGACGCTAAAAGAGAGATGGTGGACTATTATCTATTGCCCTATGATATATGACCCTGCTCTAATCGAATTATATATTACGCGCGAACAAAGTTATGTTTTAATGACACCTATGAGTTTCTGACAGTCGACTCAGAATAATTATACATTAAAAAAAAAATAGAATTATAATTTTTTCTGTTTAAAAACAAAATCTTCATTATTATTATTTTTTATTATTTCCAGAGGAACTGCGTGACCATTTCAGCAAGTTCGGTGAAATTGAAAGTATTAACGTTAAGACAGACCCACAAACTGGACGCTCTCGTGGTTTTGCTTTCATAGTCTTTGCCACAACCGATGCTATCGACAAAGTAACCGAAGCTGGCGAACATGTTATTAATAACAAAAAGGTTGATCCTAAAAAGGCCAAAGCTCGTCATGGTAAAATCTTCGTTGGTGGCTTGAATACCGAAATCAGTGATGACGAAATCAAAACTTATTTCAGCCAGTTCGGACAAGTAAGTATTTAACAATGTTGATCAATTATTTAGTTAAACATAATAAGCGTGTTTTGGTTACTTGCTTATATAATCGCTTGTTTTGTATGAATAACTTAGCAAAGACTTAACGACACGAATCATTTTCGATAAGTTTATATATTTTTTTTGGCATGTTTTTACCATTGAACCCTTTTGCATATTTTTGAATAATATTACTTCTCCCGTAAATATCCGTTTTCTTTGCAACTTAGCAAGCGATAATCGCTTGTTTTTAACCAAAACACGACTAATGTATTATTATATTTGATCAGAAGTATATTGATGGAAACAACTTGCAACAATTATATTCGAAATAAGCACTGCATTCTTGATTAAAATTAACAAAGAGGTGAGAATGATCGCATCCGTTTTGCACCGCAATCTGGATTACTAAACTGCTTTTAAAGATTTAATGTTGGGAAAACTTTAAAAATCTTGTGTATATATAAGATCTCATTGATCTATTGGATTAATAAATACAAATATTTATCGCGCTTCCAAAATTCGGATTACGATTCGAACGGATGCGATCATTCGACACCACCAGTACTAAAAACAAACTGACGGCCACAAGTTATGTGACTTTATAAAGTTATGTTACTTTTAGGTATTTTTGAGAAGCATTTTAGGTCTATGTATCAGCAATATGTGTAATTATCAAACATGTACAGTTGCGTTCGAAATAATAGCAGTGCACAAAGCAAGTTGAAAGATATAATATGGGTTTGCTTTATATTCTTTTAAGACGTCTTATTTCTTTAACAATACATTTATTTATGGCTAAAGAGTAGAAACTTGAGTTTAAAAATTGTGAATAATATATATGTATGTGAATATGAATAATGTTATACACCCTGCGAAATAATTATAAAGGCATTATATTTCCTTGTTACTCTCAATGTACTCCGTTGTTGGTGTAGAATTTTAATGCATATAGGAGTCATTAAGTATATTATGTCAGAGAATGTAATCATTCGATCTTTTTCACAAGTTACAAGAAAAGTGTGGTGTTCTGGTTTTCAATTTCTTGTGCGCAATATATCCATATAAAGAGAATATGAAAAGTAAACATTATTTGAAGTTTTTTTTTTTTTTGATTTGTTTTGTCTAAAAAGTATTTAATTAGAAAGCAATTAGGTTTGGTTAGGTTTAGGATACGTGACAATAAGAGACAATATACGACTACACTACACTAGGAGGTCGGTCGACCCATTGTGATTGCCCACATATATGAGGAAAAAAGAGTGAATGGAGTGAAGAAAAGGGGCGAGCCTCAGTAATAGTGAACAATTTCCGATAGATAAATAGACGTAGGACAAACAGAATATATA
Source organism: Phaonia tiefii (assembly GCA_963931995.1). Lineage (NCBI taxonomy): Eukaryota > Metazoa > Arthropoda > Insecta > Diptera > Muscidae > Phaonia > Phaonia tiefii. The sequence continues at coordinate 130,681,996 of OZ008367.1, forward strand.
CATACATACATAAGTACATATATACATCACCTGATAAGTCTTGATCAATACATACAATATCATCCAAGATGAGGAACCACAAGTGCAGGTCAAGGTTTGCCATTCCAGATTACCAGTGGGGTAGAAATAACCAATAGACAAATAATCAGATGATGGTATCATCAGCCCGGATCCATAGCAGACGCCGCGAGAATTCCATAAAATCCTCAATGGTCACATCGCGCTAAGAGGCCAGTCCCTCTGTCTGAAACCAACCAAAGTAACGGCAACGTCTGTGCTGTAGAGCTGGGCATTGAATAGAAGGTGCTCAATGGTCTCCACCTCTTCTTCATCACCACAAGGCACGGCAGTAATCAACTCCGTACACAATCCAGTTGCTAGTGAAGCCTCCAGCAGCACAGTGACCCATGAGCAATTAATAGAATTTTAAATAAAAACTGGAAAATTCCTCTCAACATTTGGAAAAAAACAAACAACGGTTTTGCCCTTATATTTATTTCGTGGGGTGTGTAATCTGGCTTTCCATGTTTGTATAAATTATCAAAAAAGACGATAAAAGATCTTACTATTTTGACCACTACTATTATTTTGACAACTACATTATGATGAAAACCAAAACTTTAAAATATTTTTGTAAAATTTCAAAATACATATTGTTAAACAACATGTGTCTTATTTTGCATTTTTTTTTCGAATATGTTGTTTCGAGTATAATGTCGTTGTGTTCTGTACCACAGTACATATTAATGTATCACTCACTAAACTATCTAATATTTTATATTTTACAGATTGTTGACGTTGAAATGCCTTTCGATAAGCATAAGTCCCAACGTAAAGGTTTCTGTTTCATTACCTTCGATTCCGAACAAGTTGTCACAGAATTGCTGAAGACACCAAAACAAAAAATTTCCGGAAAGGAAGTTGATGTTAAACGCGCCACACCTAAACCCGAAACTCAAGTTATTCGAGGTGGACGCGGTGGCGTACGTGGTGGCCGTGGAGGTTTCGTACGAGGTGAGTGTTGTATATTTTGGTTATACATATATATCATGACTGCACTTCTTGCTCAAATTAAATTAAATAATTGGGTTTAGTTTGATAAATTTAAAACTATTTTGCAAATTTTCATATTACTGGTTGGTTAGAGTCGACCACATTCGAACTTTGTTATATCTGTAAAACTTATAAATGTGAGGGAAATTCAGGGCAATTATGTTATAGTTATCGTCGCTAAAATAAAAAATAAATAATTTCCCGTTACAGCCCATGAAGGGACGGGGGGGGAGACTCTTAGGACCACTTTCTCAATGTCCGGTTGTCTTTTATCGTAATGATGAATGTATACTTAAAAATTATCTGGCCTATAACGTTAACAGGAGGTCTAGCGCCGGTTAGTAGTTTATCGGAACGATAAATGCAGACAGTTGACAAACCATTGAAACCAAACATGTTGATATTTGGTTTTCTTAAATTGACGCGTTCTTCCACCAGGTCAACAAGTAAATGTTCCTCGGCAACTGAGAAGTTCTTCCCAGGGTGTCTGATTATTTTCTACCATAATGAGAATAAAATACGCTTTGTGCAAAACCAATAATAAAGTAAACAACTGATATCTTAAAGAGGTGACAACTTATAGTCATACATTTCATAAGAGGTGCCAGCATAAAAACATTTAACATCCTGTTAAATTGACCGGACTATGAGAAACTGAAAAACCTTAACAGGTTTAATTTATCGTTGCCATAAATTAAAGTACGCAATCACATTTTGTAAGATTCGGATAAAAGAATAACTACATAGACGGAAGTTTATCGGATTGGGCTTTATTCTGAATGCAAAACATGGGTTATATACCTGTTTAACGCGAAATATATTTAACCAGATGTCTGATTCTATCTAACGAGAAATGTTATATCTGCACCTAGATATATCCTCATATAACTCCAGACTTAAACATATCTCACACTCGATCCAATTATATCTTGCCGGGACAAATTTGAGATCTAATTGGACCAAGTGGACCAAATTTTGCAGGTGTTGCAATTTTGCAAATTGCAAACAAAATGGGCAACAAAATCATTTGAATCAGCTGATGCATTTCCGAAGAGGCCCGATATCGATTAGGCATGCAAAGATACATTTTTGGGATCTACTCAGATTTAATTATGTCTGCTAAGATCCAAACATATCTACACTTTTTACACGGGTATAGGCTGTTTCTAGTTCAGCACACATTTTGTAATATTCGGTGAATTGCCAAATTTTGGGACTCTTGGGACAGCCAAATTTTTTTATGTAAATTTCATCAATTTCGTCAGTAGTTCCTACAGAGTAGATCAACGTTTTTGAAAAGTTCGTGTGAGACCGTTACAATGCTAAATTTATAGTTTTTAACTGAATACTACAACAAAACATTCTCTGGGAATAAAAATTATAAAAATTCGTAACAATAGTTTGAGATAAGTACAAACAATAAATGAGGGTGGAAAGGTGTAAAATAACTTTGTTTTTAAAAGATAGAAAATGTGGCCATCACAAATCATCATGGGAATAGGAATAGAGAAAGGAATGTGCATTATTGAATCTTTATATGTAATTTTATGATTGATAACGTTGCATTGCATCTAATCAATCAAAGTAAATATATTCTAACATAGACGATGGGCCAAAAAATGTTGCCAACCAAAAGTGAAGATATTTCAACACATTTATTTCAACAAACTATTTGTATATTTACACACTATAGTTCAGAGCATAGATTTATTAATTTTTAGGAATACAATTTGTTTATCTCGAACGAAAGCTTTAGGTTCCATGTTCTAGACAAAAGAAAGTTGATTTATGTTCCTCAAGTTTGTCGTTTCAAGTCGAACGAAAACAACATATTTCGAAACTTTTCAGTACAAATTTTGGTTTCGAATGTGCTGTCAGTTGGGAACAAACATAGAGTCAGGCGAACGAAAATTTGAGTCCAATGTGAGTGACTGATTTTCTTTCAGTCTGAATATCTCTTTCAGAGATAGAGAAGAGGTTGTCATAATTGTAGTGGCTGAAGCATATTCTTATGAAATATAGGCTTTATGCATAAACTATACAAACTGAAACATACAATGGTGTATATAATGATTTTTACTATGTTGTAGTTCAATTGAAAATCATTTTACCGCGACATGTATATTTGTGTATATATACAAGGTGCAACAAAAGCAATGTCTAAATTTAAACTGGCTGCCAGTTTATTTGAAGATGTAGAATTGAAGACATTTGGTTGCAGAAATTATTTCGGTCAAATTCCCACCTTCTGAGCTGATGCACAAAATGAGCTTCCTATGAACTTCGCGAACAGATTTTTTTTTCAAAGTAAATTTCCACAATCGTTTAATTTACAGCGTTAAACGATTCATGATGACTTGCCAAACCATACTGAAGAGAAATGTCAACACAGTTTGACATTGTCAGCTGTGAAACCATAGTTATCGATATCGATAGTTCTCATGTAGCTAAAACAAACACCCTTTATATAATATATGGCTATATATTTCTTGTTTATAGATTATAAATTTTTGACTGAAGTTACTGTAAAACTAGAAAAGACATTTATTAAATTAATCCTCTCAAACTAATTTTTGTGTACGTTTTCTCATTGATAGGTTATACTACATATACTGGCCCTGCATATCCCCATTATGGTAACTACGGCTATGATTCTGGCTATGGCGACTATTACAGTGGTGGCTATTACAATGGCTACGATTATGGCTACGGTAAATACACAAGTTATAACAACAGTAGTACTTCACAAAATTCTCCTAATTTTTACAATAACAATGCAACGCCCAATAATTATCACAAAAATAATAGTAATTATCAACAATTCAAATAAATAAGACAAGAAATATGTGAAAACAAATACAAATAGTAAAATGTATATAATTCTATATACATACATATTTAATAAACATCATCTACTACCATCTACAAAACGAAAAAAAAAAACAACATCCACAATACAACACAATAGTAAACACAAAACTTCAGAACTACATAATCAACTTATTTAGAACACAATTTTGTTCAATTTCAACCGAAACAAACTTCTTGTTATGATGATGATTACTATTATTTTTTGGTATTTGATATTGAGACGTTCATTATTATAAATATATTTTTTTTTAATATAAACATCATACAATTTAAAAAATTTGTTTGATTTTACAAGAAAAACAAAAACAAATCTTAGACAAGTTAAACAAAAAACGTAACGTAATACTTCCTTTCCTATTACGAAAAAAACTATTACTACTTTATTCATACACTATATAAACTATATATACATATATATATATAAATATTTTTGTGTTTTAAATTGTAAAACATTAAATTTGTTTCAAAATATTGCTTAAAATTTATACAAAACATAAAAAGAACGCGAAATTTATTCCAACTTAACGTAACGTAAAAGAAAACAATAACAATTTTTCAATTTCTTAAACATCAATAATTGATTAATTTAATTAATATAAATAAAACTGACGAAGCTAGTGTGTTATATTAACTATGCGTGTTGATATTTTATCCAAACATCAATCGTGATCGATAATCGTATTTTCTAATCAAGAGAAAACTACGAGAGCATAGATAGGTGCGAGAGTGAGAAAAGGGGAAAAATACAAAAGATATTTTATTTTGTAGAAGTGCAAGAGAATAAAAGAAAATAGAAGCAGAAACAACAACATAGAAGGAATGTCTTGCAAAGAACACTTTATTTCCACCCAACTGTTCTCAATAAGCCTTCCGATGATATGCGACACATGTTGGGAGTAGATGAGTAGTATACCTGGAACAAAAATGCATACATACATACCTCATTGTGCCAAACATTTTTTCTACGTTAATGTATATAATAGATGTACCCAACTTACAATAAGATGCTATTCAACTCTTAAGCATTTACTGTAAGGGCTTTCTCTGAGTTTTAAGAAAAAAGTGCCTTCGTGTAATAATGAATGATGGATGAATTCTTGTAAAAGAGAGGGGGTGTTTTCACAGTCGCAACGTATAAGAATATTATTTAAATAACAAAATGCACGATTTAACATTTAGAAAAAACAATAACTTTTCTTAAATTCAAAACAAAGCATTTTCACGAGTTTCGCTTATATTTTCTTTCATTAAATAGAATATATGTATGTATATTCAATACTGTTCCGACTTTTGACTGCAGGACAGGACGCCTTAATTTTGTCACATTCGATTCGAAACAATTTGAACAATTCCGATACACACACATATAGCAAGAACACTGCGCATATGTTCATTTAAAATTTCAAATCTAAATAAATTTTCCTTTTTAACTTTTGTTGAAAACATTTTTTACTCTAATTATGCAAACTTATCTACTAAACCACTACCCCACCCTCAAAATCCCTAATACATAGTTATTTATTTTATAAAAAATATTTATTAGTAAGCATAAAAATTGGCTTAAAGCCAAAAAAAGAAATACCTTTTTGTGCCACTTTGCCAAGAAGTCGGTATTTTTTTATAGGAATTTGTTATAAATTTTTTTATAACATTTTTTTAAAATAGGACATTTTTGATATTGAAAATGCATATATTTTTATTATGCATAAGATGTACACAAAACATTTGTTTTACTACAATTAGCAGCAGCTGGTGTTTAAGGCTGAAACATGTGCAAAAGTTTCTACCAGAAAGAAATTCGTTAAGATATTTTATATTTGGTACATGCTGTTGTGAATGTCGACACCCAAACGAATGGATTTTTTAAAAATTAAACTCCTTTGTTTTTGGTTGTTTTCTTTTTAAACAATCAAAAAGAACAAAAGCCTTCGCCAGCTACCAAACGAGATCCCAATACTATCCATACCATTTTTTTTATAGGAGTAGATGGAAGACCTTTTTATAGGGCCCCCTGTAATACTATTTTGTTTATTTTAACTTATATTTGTACTTGTGTGCAATACTTGTGTAATTGTTGCTAATTAGCTCTTCGATCTCTTCAAACCGTTTTGAATTAAATACAAACAAAATCAGTAGAAGCCCCATGCTCTTGAAAATGGTTCTCTTTCTACGCCAATTAAAAAAAAAAGATATGAAAAACAAACCTTTTATTTGCCTTCGGACAATCAATCGTTGCAAAAAACCTGTCGAAAAAATGTTGACCATTTTTTTTTTCAAACGAGTCTTTTTGTCTCTACATAAACCAACCTGATAGAAATAAAAACCGCGTAAATAGGGCGTTTTAAATTGTTTTTGTTAACCAGCGGTAGACACACTTCGTCGTTAAAAAAGTACTTTACTATACAACCTTAATAAATAAAAGAAACGTGTTGTCTTTTATATGAACGATAAAATTTTAATCAAGATTTGAAACATTTTTTAAATATTAAAATAATACATATATAATTATTTTCTTAATTACTAAACACGGAAGCACTTCACGATGTTTTGGGAAACAGAATAGGTATTTTCAAATGCAAAGTGGAAACAGATGTAATATCAACTACTCGCTGCTTCTGTTTTGAAATGTACCTATAATGAATTCTATTAAATATTGAGTTGTGCCGCCTGATACGTATGTGTAATTTTTGAATTCAGTTTTATTTCTCTCTTTTTGTCTATATTAATTAATAATTATTAACCATTTGATTTATTAAATTTTATATAAAAAAAAACGATTATAAATATATGTTATCTCCCCCACATTATGTAACACCACTATTATAAAAACGAAAACAATCAAATATTTTTTTTAAATAACCTCCATGCATGTTACTCAATGTTATTTTCCCAGCCTTATTTTAAAATCTAAGTTAAAAAAAAAATAATGAAAAAGAAAACGAAATGTTTTAGTAATTTTTTTATCCAAACACAAATTATTAAAATCTTAAACATTTTTATTTCTTGCTTAAAAATACATTTCATTATTTTATTATTTTTTTTAAACAAAACAAAAAAAAAATCTTAAAAACATTGTAATGCCGAATTTTCAAATGTTTCGCCTCACACACACCAATTTTATTATATACATTTTTTCAATACTTTTTTCCAACAAATATAAATCCACGTGAAAGTTTTTTCCTTTGCATATAAATATAAAGATACATTTTATAAATCTTTTTAACCTGGTTTTTTGTGGTTAATTTTCTATTTTTTTAATTTTCTTTCCGTAATTAATTTTTAATCGTAATTTTTAGTTTAACTTTTGTTATGTAGTAGTTTTAAATATAATTTTTGTCTTGAATTCTTTTTTCTGATTAAAACCAACATTATAGTTTTAGTATTTTTACTACTTTTTTTGAATTTTTTCCCTAACAATAATTATAAAAGAACGTTAAATTTTGAAATCGTTAATACGTTTATTGATAGTAATTTGTTTTTGTTTTTCTGAAATCAAATAAAAATAAATATCATACACTCTCTTTAATACACATAAACGTCTAAAATCGAAAAGAATTATTGAAAACCAATCGCCCTTTGATATAAATCTTATAAACTGCGCGTTTATGGTGAGGTGAGACATTTAAACACACAAAGAGGAAAGAATTAGCAGCAGCAAACACTTTTGCAAATCCATTGTGAAATCGCAATTGAAATCAAAAATTGTAAACCTTCAAAAATCAAATGTTTATTTATTTTTTGAAGAGCTCTATATTGTTGTGTGGAAAACAAGGTAAAAATCCAAAAATTTTTGTCAAAAACTGCATTGAGGAAACATGAGAATATTAAGCAACAATCTTATTTAGATACATATAACAAAGTTATTCTCCTTTTATAGCAAAGAATGAGTGCAGCTTCTTAGCGCTCGTTTATTTTTTAATGTGTAAACAACAAAACACCGCATAATTATTATGTCATAAAGAGTTTCAAAAGATCAAATCATTGTTTTTATAATAGATACGAAACAAAATGCCTTTAATCTTCTTATATTAGACATGTGTATGTATTACAAAAAAAAAGAGCAAATAAAAGTAAAAACCCCACAAAATCATCACTCTCTTCTTTTGGTTTCTCATGTGTTTTTAACAATCATTTACAGATTTTCATCTTTATATTTCTCATAACAATTCGCTTTTTCTACTTATGTTTCTAAACTCCATTCAACTTTCATCAATAAACATTTTAAGGGGTAGTTTTACGTCAACGTTCGGTAAAGTGAAATGTTGGAACATAGTTAATTCCAAAAGGCAAAAATAATAGTTTTTTTCTATTCTAATGCGTTTACTTGACAACAACTTATCATAGTGACATCGTTGGTCGTCGATCTTCTGCTTTTATAGTCGTTTTTGATCTTTTGCTTTTCTAATGCAGAACACGGGAAACTTATACAAAAGTGGAATATACAATAAACATAATTAGGGTTTCACGATGTGGTTGGGTCCTGGAAACGTTTCCCTTTGTCAACAACAAAATGTGTGGGAAAGAAATTTACCAGAGTGATTATTTTTTTATCACAGAATAAACGGGAAAATGGAGGATGATATAGCAGCATGTCGTATTGGTATTTAAGTTATTTGCCTTTATGTGATATATTGGAGGCGGCAAATATTTCCATTTTGTTCAGAATTTTTAGAATTTGTTTAATTAAAAAAAATCGTTGAAAGTGGAAGACGACTTATAAAAACAGCTGTTCATTTCCCCTTTCGTAGTGTTAACTGAAAAATAAGTCTCCGATATTGATGTTTGAAAATGGAATATATTTCCCATTTTGAAAATTTACCTCGCTGGAAAGTTTAACCAATAGCCTTTCTTATTTCTCAAAAACTTCACTCAAATTGTAGTTTTGTTAAAGCGTGCTCAGGTATACAAGTATACGTTTTCATTTCCATAAGCAGTTGATTTGAAAATCTCGTTACACCTGAACGCGGCTTTAATTTGAAATTTTTTGACTACTGTACTATCATCTGCCCTCTCTTTATCGTTCAGAGTTGCCGTCGTCATGTTTGAACGCTCAGTAAACTGGTGTCGTTGTTTTAGTCAGGAAGTGTCACATCTTCGAACTTCAGGGAAACTCATAAGCAAAAATTTGACATCAATTGAAGCTATTTTATAGGCACCATTTACGTAAATGTGTTCTCCAATAGCCATGGTCCTTTTCAGTGTATGATTGATGCGCACATTGGAATATGTAACAGTCAGTTATATGATGAGCAAAAAAACTACTAAACACGCAGCACAAAAAAGACTGATGCCGATGTATAAATAAATGGGAGTAAAATTTGTTATCCTCAATAATACATTTTTTAAACTTCAAAAACCTTTTCTGTATATTGCACTGCACGATTTTGTCTTTATATTCTTCGCAATTGCAATTCACAAATAATATTACAAAGTTGTTCGATGTTTTGGCATTTGTAATTTCAAATACTCATTTCTATCAGCGTGCGAGTTAATAATACTGCGCAGTTTATTGTTTACATTTCCGAAAATCGGCGATGAAAACTGTTAGAAATTTTAACGTTGGTTCGTTGTTAAGCTAAACACAGCATGTGAATGAACATTTCCAGCATCACGGATATATATAGTTTCTGTTCGGCTCGGTTAGGGAATGATTAAATGAAAAATAATTTAATGTTTTTTTGCATAACTGGAATATTAGTCTATTGAAATTTAAGTTCCCCTTCAAATCAGTCACTCCAAACTAGTGAACTACATGACATTTCTTATATATATGTACTATGTATACACATGTACATATGTATCTTATGTCAGATTTGGAGATCGTTACCCTTCGTTGGTCTATACATTTCGATTAAGTCAATCAGGTATGTGATGGAAATCGATTGATTTAACATAATAATGATGTTATTTTTGCAATATAATTGACATCAATTAACTTAATTTTATTTTTTCGGTATTTATTATTATGAGTGAAAACTAAAATTGCCGAATATTAATAATTATGACCTCGAACTCATTATGTTTTTTAAAATTGAAGGGATAAGGTCGACTTATGACAAAAATATTCGTTTGAATTATCAAATTGAATTCAATTTTGGCTTGATCGATTTCCATCACATACCAGAATATCTCTGTTCATGTTAAAAAGTGAACAATTTGATTTTGTTTTCCTGCTTAGGAGTTGATTTTTTTCCCATTTGCAAGAGTTTATTAGTTATTGTATTGTACTATTGTTTTTTAATAAACTGGTCCTTCTAAGTTTAATAAATAAGCCTCTAAAGACGCAACATAAAAAAAGGGCGCGACATTTGCGCATATTAAGTATTGGAGAAAACCATAACAATGGGTTTAATAATGTATCAATTTTGCTATTATACCAAATGAAACAGGTGGGATTTTATTCTTTCCGACTAGACATCAGTTTTAATAGTAAATGTAAGTGCTGCTGCTAATTATTTCTTTGTTAAGGGTGCACAAATCCCATCGAAAGTGTTGATGTCGCCCCGTATACCAAGGTTTTTCTAATTACAATTTTGACCGTACTTCTTTTTGGTAACAAAATACTATAAGCAGTTCAACAAACAAGTAGATTCTCTATATATCAGTTAACGTAAATTCTTGCACTAGTTTCTTATGATTTGTTTTATTTACTTTTTTTGCTTTTTTCTCTGTACAACTACAATTTTAAAAATATTAACTGAAAACCAAAATAAAATGATTTTGCAATACAAAACTGAAAAATATCAAAACAAAAATGTGCGAATTGAAAATTACTTGAAACACTCACCTAACATTAAACAAAAAAGACTATGGCTATAATGGAGGTTATGATGGCTATGGTGGTGGTAGCGGTTACGGTGCAGGAGGTGGTGGTGGTGGTCGAGGTGCTGGTGGACCTAGAGGCGGTCCCAAAGGAGGTAGTATACTCAATTCCCCACATACGTCTTTTAGAATGTTACAAAAAAAAATGTACAGATTGGTTTTAAAGTAATTAAAAAACGGTCAAAATTACAAAATTCTAATTAATTAATTTTGTTCAAAATTTCTAATATTGTACGTTTGTTGTAGGACTTCATATCTATACATCTGCATATGATCATAAATTAAAGTGTATACAGTTGGACAACAAATATATTAATTATATCTATTATTTGTTTACTATATTTTTTAAAGGCGCTGGAGGTGGCGGTTATCAATCTGGCAAGCAAAGAGGGACGGGACGTCAACCTCGACATCAACCATACTAATTTAAACTTCCTTACTGCATTAACAAAAAATGCAAAGATTAAAAAGTAATTTTTAATATAAACAAAACAAAAAACACAATACAAACCTAAGCAACTGATGAGAAAGTCTTTCTTAAAATACAAAACAAAAAGGCGTTATGCTATTTAACAGCATAATATATAACACTATAAAATATCGTATTGAGTATAGTTTGTTGTGGTAAGTACAATAAATTTTAATAACTAAATTTAGTTATTCGATAATTCAGTTTAAATTTCCCTAAATCCTGTCATTAATAGTTAAAATCCTGTCATTAAGTTTTTCAAAATGAATGCTACCGTGATCCACACATTTTGATCGAAATATTAATCACGGATCACGGCATTGGTTATCGAATCAAAAATATTCAAAATATCACTCGATAGCTCAGATTTTCGTTGACCAAACGGACGTGCAGAATGTGAATTAGTTAATTTTTTCTTTAGGAAACAATACTTTCTCAATGTCCGATTATCTTTTATCGTAACGATAAAGAGCCGTTTAGCCGAATTTCATTTTCTCAATGTATACTTAAAATGTAACCTGCCGATAACGTTAACAGCAGGTCTAACGCCTGTTAGTAGTTTATCGGAACGATATATGCAAACAACTGACAATTGTTAACGACAGTTGTTTTGTTTTCACGTTTTGATTTAAGTATGTGGTTTTCTAAAATTGCACGAGGTCAACAAGTAAATGTTTTCGGCAACTATGACGTTCTTCCACTGTGTTTTTTTTTTTTGATAGTTTTACGTTGTACGTACAGCTGATATCTGAGTGACAAGTATAGTCATTAATTTCATCAGAGTTGCCAGCGTAAAACATTTAACATCCTGTTAAATTAGCCGGAGTATGAGAAAATAAAAAACCTTCACATGCAGTGTATCGTTCCGATAAATTAAAGTACGATTTAGTAAGCATACACTTTAATCGGAAATTGAGAAAATTATCCTTAATGCATTATTTTAATGTTTAAATATGCATTAATATAATAATATTCATGCGAAAAATCATACTTGACAATTTCCACACAAGGAAACAGGAGAGGAGGAGCAGAGGAAATTTTTGTAGAGACACGTTAATCACGTTAATTTGCATTTTAAAAATGTTGATAAACTTTGTGACCCTTTTCCTTTGTAAAATTCGTTTTTGTTTCCCTTGGTTCACTAAGTATCAAAAAGCTATATTCAAAAACCTAAACATACGTAAAAGTAAGTTCAGTGTCAAACTATAAGTAAATACAAAATTTCGATCGAGAGCCGGTATTCAAACAAGTCGATTTTACGAAATTTTAGACATTATGATTGTGTACTTGATGATGATTGTCGTGATTAGGCCCCACCCAGCATGTTCTATTTATATATGACCAGTTTGTATGAGGACATAAACGATTTTAAGCGACTCTTCATACAAACTGGTCCAAAAGGTACAATCCGAAACCAAGGCAATTGGTATTTTTTCGTAGTCCCCGCTGAACTAACCAATACAAGACGGTTGCAAAATTAGATTAGTGGGGACAACGGACACGTAAAAAAAAGAAACACATTTTTTGAGGGGTTTCCTCCTTTCTACGTGAAAAATTGATCATTTTATGTTAACGCGAATAAAATCGTATACAGTACATATTCAAGCTTAACTTTGTATTCAACCCCTGGATTATCAAATAGCCTTAGTATCTATAAAGATTACACTATTGCAAATACTACATATTTATGTTTTTAATTCCAATTTTCTTTCAGCGTTCTTTTTTTTTTACAAATAATTTAAAGCAAAGTCGTCTCTTATTTGAAACAGTTATCACATTCATCCTGCTACATCTGATCCACCACACACACACACACAGAGTAATTGTCCCCCAAACCAGACACTCGGAAGGAATCCTTTATAATAAGTAACGACAACTGTGCTACACCTTTAATATTCATTGTACGTATATGTTCAAGTTGACACTACAAAACCAGCAACAAAAAGTACCATTCCAGATAAAGAAAAACAATTACAATTACATTAAACTCTCCAAAAAAAAACCTCCTCTAGACATCTATCAATCAATCACCCCAAACCCTGCAAGTTCATAAGATTCCAGAAATCACAACTTCATTTCTCCCTCCTTATTCAGGTTTTGATCTTCACAACAATACTATTTTAAATTTTTTGCTACTACAGCTTAGTTATAAAACTATTTGTAATATTACTTTTAATAAAACAATACCTTAATTATAAAACGCAATTTTTTTTCATATATTCGGTTTACTACAACTTAACAGCAAGGTGTGCTTCAAAAGAAGTTTTTTATTTTTAAAAACATACTGAAGAAACCCACCACATATATATACATATACAACATACAAACGTACATACTATATATATATATATAAAGAAACCAAACTCAGATCTTCCTTTGGTCCAGTTCATTACTCTTTCTTGTGACAAGTTCATACCCTTTAACTGCTACATACAAGTTATAATTGAATTTTAAATACAATGCGCATATTTTGTGTTTTTTAATATTAAGTTCCAATCTATTCATCTTCCTTCAACTTTATTTCTTTGGCAATATTAAGTACCCCTTTCTATATACATAATAAACATAATATAATATTTTATTATAATTATTATTTTTTAAGAAATTTATTGTAATTTTTCACATACACGCGTTAGAACAAACAAAATAAATGAACAATTGATTGATTATATAATACCTTAAACTAAACAAAAAAAAAAGAAAAGTAATTTATTGATGAATAATTTAAAAAAATTTAAGATTCTAAATTGATCGAAAAAGGCAACCAAACCACCAAACAAATATTTTAGTATGCAATTGTCTTTTGCTCTTTCGTAATTACAAACATGGACAAATACGAAAAATATTTTTTAATCATATTTTGTCTGTGTAATTGGACATTAGTAAATATTATCTATTGTTCGATAATTGTATAGCTTCCCCCTCACTTAATCTTACAAAATGTTCCTCCCTGGAAAAGTAATTCGAGTAACAAACATGATGAGATGAAGCACTATATTCTTAACTGTATGTATTTTGAACAACATAATGATTTATTTTCCTGAAGAAAAGAAGAAATATATTTAAAAGAAATCATAAATAATTGAACAAGTTTTGTTTTATTTGAAGTGTTGTGAGCATAGACTAATACTTATAGTCACCCAATTTATTACATTTGGCCTGGTGTGATATTTACGTTCGATGTTGGAAAGAATTGCTTAAGGCCATGACTTATCAGATTTAGTCTTTGGATCTGTCAAAAATCGTATGTGTGTTTTGAAAAAATAGGATAGTGTGGATTGTATGCGAATAAGTATGAAAGAGAAACGAAAATAATTTTGACAGGTCTGTTAGATTTGCTCATGTTTTGAAAAGTTGCAAAAAATTAATATTTTCTCTGCGATCAGGGTTGTGTTTTGGGAGACAGCTGATAAGAATAACAACAACGCCAGCTGATACAAAATTAGACGCGTTATTATTATTATTTACAATATATTTTACAAATAAATTTACAAAATATGGATTAAAAGGCGCCGGATAACTAGATCATATGCACCTGTAGTTTTTTAAAAGATAGGAGAGTAGGCTGTTTGAGTGAGGTATACAAAATTAACGATGTTGGTAAACTATGAATAATCTAAATGTCAAGGTCACCGTGAGCTCGGAGGGAATCGCGAATTTTAGGAAGCATGCGCGAAGTAGAACAATCAAGTACCTTTATAAGGGGTTCGTTAATTCTCGATAAGGGGCACTCGGATAAAATATGGCGGACGGAAAGTAAGTGAGTGCAAGTTCCACATCTGGCTTGATCTGTTCGTTCATAATAGTGCTTGGTGTTAAATATGGTTTTGTTGACCCTGAGGCGGGACAAGAAAATACAGTCAGCACGGGTGAAGAGTTTATCGTAGTCCGGTCTAATGCCGGATGGGTTGATCGTACGGAGGAACACTTCAGAGTTGTTCCACTGATTGAAAATCTTAGCAGCTCTAATGGAGTTATACGGTGACGTGATCGACTTAGGGAAGCAGGGTGGTTCGGATATAAGAGGTTGGTAAAGGGCACGTTTGGCAATTTCGTCTGCTCGTTTATTACCCTCAATGCCTATGTGCGAGGGAATCCAGAGAATAATCACTTTGTCCCTGCATGTAGGAGGTAAGGCGTGATCGAAAATGCCCTTGCGGTTAGCACTTATAGCCTTGGCGACACTGAGACTGTCGGTACAAATTAGTGCTCTTCCCGGCAGGCCTGAGGCAAAAGTCATAGCAGATATGACAGCAGCCAGTTCTGAGGTAGTTGTGCAAAAGAATAAATAATAGTTGCGCCAAAGAATAAATAAATGAATATGTCGAAAAATATTAAAGTGAGTATGTTGTAAATACAAACGAAATCAAAATATCAATCCAAATAACCAACGTGATGTTGAAAACATATGGTTTTGCATCATTTTTGTGTGATGGTCTGGCATCCGCAACACACTTGGACCGGATTTTTTTCAAGTGTGATGCGATTTTCTTCAAGTGTGATAAGATTCTGTCAGATTATTTTTTGAATAAATCGCATCACTATCTAGGATAGTGAGTCACGGCCTTTATAATACCAGATAGAGGCAATGGTCCAAAATAACAACAACGGCACTTCGTTTTGTGTGTTAAAATTAATGTGTTAAATACAACACAAATGTATGCTAACAATAACAGTCAATAAAAAAGTTTAAAACACATTTAAATTTCACAGTTTTTCACCAAAATGGCATGAAAAATTAAAGCAAGAAGTTATTGTAATTCCACCTGGTGTATATAACTTTTCGTCAAACATCTCTCTATCACACCGACCGCATCAAGAAGAGTGTGAAAGGAAATTTCAGATGAAAATATTCTCTCTAGTATGAGATTACTCTATGGTTGTGAGTATGCGTAAATGTGTGTTCACGTGTGACGAACCACGGCGGGTAATTTATAATTTATATGTGCAAGGTATCATGTTGAGTTGGAGCTTTGAAAACTAAAATTTTTTTATTTTAGATAGTTCATATTTATGTGTTCTTTAAAAATATAAGAAAACATATTTTTTCATTTCTTTTTTAGAACAAAAAAAAGTGATATATTCTTCATAGAAAATATTTATATATGCAAAAATGAAAATTAAGTTTAATTCTTAATCTTATCCAACTAAAATATGTAATTAATAATATATTGAGTTGCCCTTGTGTATAAGAACTTGTTGTAGCCTGCGTGGCATAGAACTCACTAAGTTGCTTGAACTGGACATGTCAATTTTCTCCCATTCCGCCAATATTGCTAGTTTTAGTTCGGGACTTATGGCTGGCCACTCCAGTAATGGAATATTTCGGTACTTAATAACATCCCTTGTGAGCCGAGCAATGTGGATCGGGGCGTTGTTGAAAAGTCCAGTTATCTCCATATAATTCGCCAGCCAAAGTCAATTAAATTGCTGTCCAACAGATCAGCATATGCTTCCGTATTCATTTCAGTTGGGACAAAACATATTTCTGACTTCCTCGTGCTCCAAATGCAGCTCATATCATAAGAGATCCACCACCGTGGTTTCGCTTGTAGCACGTTTGCCGAGGATGTCGTAAATCTCTCCAATATTTATGGTGACAAGCAGGTCCATCCAAACTAAATTTTTTCTCATCAGTAAATATAACGGTTTCAAATTCGTCCTCCCAAAACTTGTATTTTTCTGTAAAAGCAATACGCGCATTTTTATGGCGCTGGGTTAAGCGTGGTTTGGCCATTTTGCTTTGGAACATCGTCCTTTAGCAGTTGCTATACACGCTGTCTCGTTACATTTAGACGCAATTCCACCTTTATTTCCCTACAACTTATATTCTCATTAGCTGCTAAATGCCAAATGCGCCGCTTAGTCCTCTGGTCTACATTTGGGATGCGTCCACTGCGCTTAATACAACCATAGTTTTCGGGGTCTTTGGGGAAATTCGAAACTATTGTGATGCCAATTTACCGCGGCTGCAATCTAGCCAATTCCTTTACCTGCAAGTCTCATTCCAACAATTTTTCCGCGCTCCTCATCCGTAAGTTCACTTCCACGTGGCATGTTTAACTAGAAATAAAACTGAATAAAACGTTTCTTAGAATATATTCATAACGATCACTTTACTCACGTACAGAAAGATATTTTATACTAAACACACGAGAAAGATAGAGTTGTTCACTTTAAAGCAGTAGTCTTCGTTCATATTACCCAGCTAACGAAGTTGTTCGGGTATTTATTTATTCTCTTCGTGAATATTACAACCAGGGTTGCTGAAAGAGAAAAAAATCATACCAAACAGCTTCTTTATATGTACCAAAACAAACTGTATCGCTAATCTACATTTCGTATAAATACCTATTTCTTTTCAGCATTTTTAAACAAAATAGTTAATGAATATGTGGGGTGTTGAGTGGGAACCACTTTTTTTATTTTCTATGAACACATTTAAGGAAGCTGAGTACCTTGTATGTAATGAGGTACGTCAGATTGACATATTTTAATCTTTATTCGATTTAAGTTTTTTGAAATTCGTTTTTAAATTTTTTTTAATTCGCACTAGATCAAAAATACTCAATATTCATTAATTTCATTATTGTTACAGCTCATAATTTGTTTCAGTGTAATACTCTCATTTTAAGTATGTTTCTCTTTGTGTAGACCACTGCTTTAAAGCATAGGTCGAGGCTGTAAAAATGTGTGTGTGGATTTGTGAGCGCACTGGGATAAATTTGGTGCTACATACAGTTGTGGCCAAAAAACATTAGCAACTAAGTTGTCTTAATTTAATAAAAAAAATTTTCCTACATACATTTACATTGTACATACATTTGTATTTTTGTACATACATTATTAGTAAATTCATTCATTATATTGATGGAAAATAAATGGTCCCACTCAACTTTCCGCATTGCAAATTAAAATTTTATATATGTATATAGCGAAAAATAGCGACGTCAACCTGCTTGGTTGAAAGCTACCATGCTACTCATAGTAAAAATACCAAGTAGTCGCAGTAGATACAACAACAATTGTGGGCAACAACAACAGGCATTTTGTTTCTGTTTAGGCTCTCCTCATGTCAAAATCAACACACGTATACCAACAAATAAATGTAAACAGAAACAAAACCTTTGAATCTGACAGAAGCGGCCACCTAAACAACGAGAAAAAATTTAAATCAGCTGTCTACCGAGTTTACCTTCTCATTCTACCATGATGCTACTGAATGAAACATGTGTGTTTACTTTTATTTATTATGCTCCATGGTAGAAATATAATGGTAGATGCACTACAAATACAACAAGCAAAAAACAACAGGCATTTTGTTTTTGCTCAGTGTCTGTGTTGTGTCAAGTCAGCTGATAGAAAAATGATGAAAATGTAAAAAAATTTGCAAAAAGTGCCATTTAGAAAATGATTGAGTGTTATTTGATATATTAAAGTTTTTAAGTGTGAAAATTAAAACGTTTCTATGTAATTTTTGCAGAGAAATATTTCAAAAACAGCAGTTGCTGGCGAACGGGGGTTGCAGACAAACAAATGTAAACAAATTTTGACATAAGAGAAAAACTTACACCCAGTCCAGAAAAAAGTTCAAATCAGCTGGGCTAGTGCTTCTACCATTTCTTTGTACCATGTTATGCTCTTAAATAAAAAAGTAAAGAAAAAAATTTGGCCAAGTACTGGTTAATAAATTGAAATACATTTTCAAACATAAAACTTTTAAAACATTGAAAGACAGTTAGGAAAAAATTATACAAATTATATGCGAATGTCAGATGAAACATTCAATGAGTATTTATTTCTTATTATTTATTTATATATTTCTTATTATTTATTTATTGATTTATTTCTTTCGATCAACGTTCTTGAGCTCACAGCGTATGCGTTTGCTTGATCAACGTCAAGAAAAAATGAACAGCTTGCCCTCACACGTACCAACAGTTGATTCAACTTCGCCAAATTATCAAAAAATTTTGATTTTTCATTCAACTGACGACCAACTAACTTCAACTAGCCCTCAAACGTACCAACAGTTGATTCAACTTATGACAGGTTGAATCAACTGTTGGTACGTCTGAGGGCAGCATTAGTTGATAGTTTTGTTCATAGAGTAAATATGGGTAGAGAAAATCTTTCACTCACCAAATTTCTGACATTTGTCCTCGTGTGATGTATACGTTTAATGTTGAAAAGAATTGCTTTACTAATACCAGATAGAGGCAATGGTTCAAAACAACGAACAAAATAACAACAACGGCATTTCGTTTTGTGTGTTAAAATTAATGTGTTAAATACAACACAAATGTATGCTAACAATAACAGTCAATAAAAAAGTTTAAAACACATTTAAATTTCACATTTTTTCACCAAAAAGGCATGAAAAATTAAAGCAAGAAGTTATTGTAATTCCACCTGGTGTATATCACTTTTCGTCAAACATCTCTCTATCACACCGACCGCATCACGAAGAGTGTGAAAGGAAACGTCAGATGAGACAAATGGCGGCTCTACTATAAATTTACTCTATGGGAACGCCACTGCACTTATAATTATTTTCTATTGAAATGCAAACTTACAGCGATAATCATAGATAACGGGACTACAAATAAAGTCCAAAAGAGAAAAAAGTATATGATAAAGAGAGAGGGATATTATCGAAAAAATTGTATATGGTCGGCATTAAATTACAGTTAGTATTCAGACGGAAAGAAAAAAAAATAATTTTGCACATATAAATATTTGACAGAGGTACATATACTGTGATGAGAATCGCGCGATTTGCAAATCACATGAGAATTGGAAATCGTGCGATTTATTTCGTCATGTGCTGGAGCTCACGCGTTTCACTTACGATTCGAAAAATTAAAACATATTTTTACTTTACGTTTCCAGTGGCTTGATAATTATTATTTTCCGAGGGAAATGTAGTTGCTTGAGCTGATGTATCAATAGTAGGAGCTAATTCTAGATCTCCAGAATTATTCGAAGGTGATGGAAAAACTGAGTCAGGAAACATAGATGGAATAACGATATCATTTCCACCATATATGTCTAATAATATACGTGCGGAATGATTGACATCAATATATTTAGATTTCGAATTTAGAATTCTGATTTGATTTTTATGTCTCCTTAAAAATTTGTTTCCAACTTGAACCAAGTACATTACATTACCAAGACGTTTAACTATTGTACCATGTAACCATTTTTCGCCCTTACTAAAATTCTTGCATATAACCATATCGCTTATTCCAAATTGTTTTGGTTTTGTAGTTGTTACCGAATCAGTGGAAGGACTTGTTTGTGGGCTTAGCAGCGATAATAAAGTCCGAGGTTGTCGACCATGTATTATTTCAGCAGGTGATTTGCCATCTTTATTAGGTGTTGTTCTATATGTAGATAGGTAACCTAACAGTGAGCTTTCCAAATCTTTTCCACTCTCCAGTTGTCCGTTAGATGCGGGATGAAATGGTGCTGTTGTCAGGTTTTGAATGCCATTCCGTTTACAAAACTCTTTGAATTCCTGTGACGTAAATTGAGTCCCATTATCACTCACAATTGTTTCCGGCAAACCCTCAATAGCAAAAATGCATTGCAGAGCTTTAATTGTCTCGATTGATGTAGCACTTTTAACTTTTACCACATACGGAAACTGCGAAAACGAATCCACAACTACTAACCACATATAGTTTTTAAATGGACCGGCGTAATCAAGGTGAATTCGTTGCCAAGGTGAGGTAGGTTTTGGCCATGATGAAAATATCTTAGGTGGAGCAGAGCTGTACAAATTTACAAATATCTTCATCGATATTTGGCCACCAACAGTATCTTCTACTTATTTGCTTCATTCGAATAATCCCCCAATGACCTTGATGAATCATAGTGAGCACTTTCTGTCTCAAACTTTGTGGAATGACAATACGACTATAGTCGGTCTGCATAATTAAAACTCCTTTGTGTTGGGTTAAGTGGAATCCATGACGAAAATACGGAATTAGTTCCTTGTCAGCAACATTCTCAGGCCAACCGTTCATCACATAGTGCATAACTTTACGCAAAGTACTGTCCTTTTCTGAACTTTTTTACACTTGCTTTGAGTCAATTGGAAAATCTTCTAATTGTTCATCCATATGTACATCATTAATTTCAATAAAATTATCGAACTGTTGGTCTCCAGTATATGGTAATCTAGATAAGGCATCTGCGTTAGCATGCTGTCTTGTACTCTTGTATTTTATATCATAACAGTAAGCAGATAAGGTCAACGCCCATCTCTGTAACCTTTGAGCCGATGTAACATTAATGGTCTTTGATGGATGAAATATAGACACAAGAGGTTTGTGATCAGTGACTAAAATAAATTTGCGGCCATACAAATACTCATGAAACTTCCGGATACCAAAAATAATCGAAAGGCCTTCCTTCTCGATCTGACTATAATTCTTTTGGTGATCCGACAATGTTTTTGAGGCATAAGCAATTGGCTTTTCCGATCCGTCCGGAAAAATGTGCGATATCACGGCTCCAATGCCGTATGAAGAAGCGTCCGTTGCTAGAACAATAGGCAAGTTTTCATCAAAATGTACTAATTTAGCTAACTCTACCAATTGCTTCTTAAGATTTTGAAAAGCACTGTCCTGTGCTCGACCCCAGTAAAATTTGTGGTCTTTCTTACGAAGTAAATTCAATGGGCCACACACTGTTGAATAATTAATATTCCCCATAAAAGAGTTCTGTAATATTCTTGGGGCGAGGAAGATTTGTAATTGCTTCAGTTTCCGATTCTGATGGGTAAATGCCCGATCCTGTTATAATATGCCCCAAATATTCCACTTTAGGTTGAAAAAACGAGCACTTAGCTAAATTACAACGAAATCCGCTTTCTTTCAACCTTCTGAATAACTCCCGCAAATTATTCAGTTGTTCCTCTTCTGTTTTGCCAGTACATATAATGTCAGCTAAGTAATTTACACATCCAGGTATTCCACTGATAGTGTGCTCAATTAATCTTTGGAAAATGGCTGGGGCACTGGCTACACCAAAAGGTAGCCTTTCGTACTGGTAAAGCCCTAATGGTGTATTGACCACAAGAAATGGTTTCGACTCCTCATCCATTTCTACTTGCAGGTATGCATCTGACAAGTCGATTTTCGAAAACTGCTTTCCATTTCTAAGTTTGTGAAATATATCCCGAATTCGTGGTATAGGATATTGCTCAACATCCATCAATGGATTGATAGTGACCTTAAAATCTGCACAAACTCGAACTTTCCCATTCGGCTTAGGAACAATCACAAGTGGGGAAGCCCATTGACTATATTTCACAGGTTTCCATATACCTAAATCTGTCAACCGTTGAGCTTCTTTAAAAAATTTTGGTCTTGCATCGGGTTTCAAATAAATATGTCCCTTCATAGTCTTAGATAAGCCCAATCCTTCAGAAAAAAGTTCAGCAAATTCGTCACACATGTCCTTTATATCAAGATTTTCGTCCATCTTGAAAATCTGCACGTTCTGGAATTGATCATACCAATTTAATCCAAAAATGTTGGAATATTCATTGGAATTTGCAACAACGAGATCTAATCTTTTATGTTCATCTTTTATTCGCACATCGACATTAATTGAACCTAAGACTGGTATTTGAGTATTCCCATATCCGAAAAGTCTAATAGCTGTAGGCTTCAATTCAGGATTGCCCAATAAATTGTAAGCATTTAAACCAATTACAGAACGCATAGCCCCTGTATCAAACTGGAACTGCATATCTTTGTCATTAATTTTCACACATACCATCATTTTATTTCCCGTCCTAACAATTGCTCTATCAATGGCATCGCATATCAATATTTCATTGTCCTCATCAACAGTTTGAACACCAGTCTTAAAATTAGATTTTGACTTATGTACATACCGGAGCAATACTTACTTGATACAAAGTTTATGCCATTAAATTGCATTTTGGTTGATATTCTTTGAATTTTATTAACAAACAAAGATAAACAAAATCGAATTTGACAGCTTACCGATGGAAAAACCACAAATCAGCTGGGCTGACGCGTTTACCCGATAGATAATGTTACCATGGTTTCAAGGCATGTCGTCAATAATACCAGATAGAGGCAATAGTACACAACGTCCAACAACGACCGTATTTCGTGTTAGTGTGGAAAAATAGTTGTGTAAATACATTGGGACTGTCCGTGGAGGTGGAAAGTTTCTGATAGTCATTCACTTGGGAGTGGCCAGAAATGATTCCTTCATTGGACAGTCCAAGCAGCTCACTACTTCCACGCAGTTTTCCTGGGCAATGGCTTTATCTGAAACCTCCGTTAGCTAGCTGGCGAAAATAAATGAGCAGCCTGACTGGTTATACGATCACTGATGAGTCTCATGCTTAGTAGGTGACTGATGTCATTGAAGCTCATCAAGCAGAATGCAGGGCTCCAGCAAAGCAGTTGATCTGCTGTTAAGTCAGTTTGCTGGAGATAAAGACTGCGGTAAGGAGTCGTGAGATTTTTTGTTTGTTTAACTTTTATTTAATTATAATTGTAATATTAAATAAACCCCGCAGTGAATATCTCAAGTCGCAGCCAGCGACATCGATAACAGCAATTTTCACAAAACCAAAGCATGGTTAACCGGCCGAAATTCGTTTAACCGGTTTCGGTTTTATATACACTAATATCAACCCAAAAGGCGTGATCAATATATCGTCACCTAAAATCCAAAATG
This sequence comes from Phaonia tiefii, assembly GCA_963931995.1. Lineage (NCBI taxonomy): Eukaryota > Metazoa > Arthropoda > Insecta > Diptera > Muscidae > Phaonia > Phaonia tiefii. The sequence goes on from OZ008367.1 coordinate 130,705,946, forward strand.
ACGTAACAACAAAATTTCAAAATTTGCTTTCTGATTGATTACCATATGTTTGAATATACATGACTTGACAAAGTTTTAAACACCTAAGTTCAAAATCAACGATTTTATTAAAATGATTAAATGTTGAATTTTTTGATAAATCCACGTTTTTTCTTTGAACTGTAATTTTTTATAAAATTCCGATGTACATATACTTACAATTGACTACTACATATCCCCACAAACTTTTAGACATCTACGATCCATAATGACAATTTTATTCACAAAATTCCAACTCTATATCTAACTATTTTTTGCCTCTCCTGTAAAGTGACGAAAATGTTGTTACGTCTTTTTGAATTTTAGGTGAAGATATGTAAATATTTTCAAGGAGATAATCACACATGGTAAAATTATCTATCGGGTAAACGCGTCAGCCCAGCTGATTTGTGGTTTTTTCATTTTTTCCGCCGGTAAGCTGTCAAATTCGAAAACAGTTTGGAAACAAAACTATTACTTTAAGGTTACCGATAAAACAGAGAGCGAGATATAAAATGTCGGAGAGAACAAACGAAGAAGAGAAAAGCCGTAACTACAAATTACGTAGAATTTTTGGAATTTAATCTGAAATGAAAGAAATACCAAACTTTAAGATAAAATGTTAAAAAACATGAGCGCTTCTAAAAGTAAAGTAATTACACATACCGGAGGGAGCTGGGATTTGACAATCAAGTAATATTTGCAAGTAGTGATGCCAATTTATGTCTTTTGGGGCGGTTTTATCACTTTTCGACCTTGCAAAACGCGAAAATATTTCAATGGCGCTTTTTTGGAAAAACGCGTAATGTGCACGCGTTTTCAGTTTTTATTTAGCCATTTAGCGTATTTTGTGTACATTTTGCTAGAGAATGTTATTTTTTTTTGTATTTTGGGCATTATCGTTGTATTATGACATTTTTGTTGCTAATGGTCTTGAATAACTGTTAATTTATATTGATTCATTAATGTGAATGACGGTCGAAGTATTTAAAATATATATTCATCCTCACTGACCACACATACTAAGTTTGCTTCTATTTTTGTATTGGTTATCGCCCAAAAATATCGCAAGGTATGCGAAGCAGAATCCACTTTTAATCCTGTAGATGCAAGAGAAAAAATGTCAGACAATGCTGGTTCCGTTAAATCTGCACTCCAAACATCGTTTTCTTCGCTTTACCATCTGATAGGATTTTCCAAAACGGAAAGTTACAATTTAATAAAAACAAGTTGCGTGTGAGACATCAAAGTATAAACACTCGTTCAAATGACCGGCGAGGCGTCGGTGATTGCCGCGAAACCGAGAGTTAAATTTTTCGATAACTAGCGCATACATAGATCAAGCTGAATTCTGGCTTATTGCCATAGATCTGCGACTTATGGAAACCCCACAGGAAAAAGTCTAACTTGCTACAATACACGGTGTCCGCGGCCATTTCACGTCGTCTCTGTTTGAGATAACCATAAAATTGGTCACGCAGAATGCCCATTATAGCATCAGCTGTGTATCAAATAGCAACATCCGGTTGGAACCACATGTCGTAAACGATAGCGCTCTTATTTGAGGTTGACAGTAATGCCTTCGAAGAAGAACTGGCGATGATGCCTCCGGACCATAACCTAGACAAAAAATATCATTGTCTGTGTGCATTGCCAATTTGTAGTCTGGTATCATTCTAAATCCGGCAATGCTTGTTTATGTACCGGTGGATTCAAAAATGGTTGTCGCCAAAAGGGAACACCCATTTTGCCCGGCACTGTAACTTGCCATGTTGATTTATCTCTATTGTCTCAAAAATTAATAATTTTGCTCTGTTATAAATAACTTATAGATTTTGATTGTTAATAAAATGTATACGTTACCCAGCTGTATACTTATTTTTGTGATACACTGTACATATATAGGGAAAATATCTCGCTCACCAAATTTCTCACATTTGGCCTAGAGTGATATGAACGTTGGATGTTGGAGAGAATTGCTTTAATAATAGAGGCAATGGTTCAAACCATAGAGTAATATACATACATAGAATCTGCAACAGCTGTTTTTCTTGGACCGGAAACCAAGAAGTCACTGTAAAAGTTGGAGCAATAGTTATACAGACTTGGCAACCCATGCAGAATGAGAAAAATCTTTATTTTAATAAATTGGTGTTTTAATTGCAATCTCTATAAATAATTTTAATCTAACACTTTATTTCACTTGTTATCCATTTTTTCCTCGATTTAATTATCACAAAAATACTCTCAGTTGAAGAGTGTGCAACCCTACATACTTCCAATCCTATATCGCTATTTCTCTTTCTTACTTTATCCTGCATGTTTCTTTAACTCTAAGGTTGATCAGCCGACCACTAACTCAGAAGTTAGCAACTTTACCCTGCTACCCTCCGACCACCAATCCGAAAATTTTTAACCCGCTGCCATTTCGCACCCTTGCATTTTTGGACATGGTCCTAGTGGACTTTTCTTCATGAAATGAGCCAAGGAATACGCTGGAGAAATTTGTCCGGAACTTCCTGAATCACCCTGTCTAAGGAAAGTATACTGTTAATCGATTATTTCACTAAACGTCATGAAAAATTGCACATATTTTATATGTTTTGACATTTCTTGCCTAACGGTAAATAAATTGCGGTAGCTGTCGTCAAACGAATTGTCAAAAGAATACAAATTATTGGTGTAGAAATGCTGCGTTTAACCATATTCTTTAAATATTCACCTATATGTATTCAATATTAAACAAATTACAAATTTATATCTTCTACAAAGTTGTAGTGCTTAATATCATAGATAAAGGAAATAATAGATATAACGCGACCATTCTCAACTTTGTTCACTAGGAGCTGTCCTTACAACTGTCACTTTCATTGAAGTTCCCCTAATTTTCATTGACGTTTATTCAAAATTGTGGGAAATTTTTGAGAATGTAATTTAAACAATTGAAAATGTGACAAAATTTATGTGACTACATAATAGCATTTGTTTCTTATACAAAAAACTATTTCAAAGCCATGAGGCCGGTGTTGGGATATCAATAAGAGAAACCCCGTAAGACCGCTCAAAAATGAACATCCGGGAACGCATTTTTAATGTAAAAACTTCCCCGCCCAGAAACTGTAGCAACTTCTGTGGTCGCAGATGCCAAAACCGTTAGAGTGTCGGAGGACTCTCAACAAGGAATGGTAGCGGAACCGGAGGAAGAACTAATTTTTTAGGACATAGACGGTGGTAATATGGCTTTGCAATTCGATGGCCATCAGATATTACATTTTAAGTAACGTCTTGTATTGATATTTTTGTTGAAAATTTTTTTTCTTTTGATATGAAATTTTAGATTTTTATTGTCATATTTTGTGGCTTTTCTTCGAGAACAAAAAAAATCCCATTTATTGCTTTCAACGACATCTAGAAAATTACCAAGTACACTAAAATTTTCCAACTCTTTGTTTAGTTTATCTATGCTTAATATACTTAACAATATTGTCAAACACACTAATGAACATAAATGACATTTTGGGTTCCAAAATGATTGTACCAATTCAGAAATATTAAATTTTCGCTTATAATTTCTATACTATTAACACAGGAATGTAATAATATTCTCCACAGTTGTACAACTTAAGGTTTTCGACAAAATTGCCAAATACATTAACGTCCAAAAATGTAATATATGATCTCAAATGGACGCCTAATACAAAAATATGGTTGTTTTTTTAGCGTTTTTGTTCATAATTGACATATCTTTAAAAGCTTTTTCAAGTAACCAAAACAACAATCGGGTGACCCTATAGGATGCTCAAGTAACAGTCCTATTTACAATGTTATCATAAGGGATAATATGTAGCGGCTGCTGAATCGGCCATGATATCAGGAGTACAGATGTTCAGGATAGCACTAAGTGCAGTGCCTGATGTCGTGCCCATTGCCCCACTAACGCTAATCAGTACTGATCTTTGAATTTTCATCAAGGAGTTCAGAATATATTTCTTTTCGAGGGACCTCCACCAAACTACGGTGCCATATAGAAGTATTGAACTGATTATTGCCGTATAAATCCACATGGTGATCTTAAGAGATAGTCCCCAGCGCTTTCCTATCGCCCCTTTACAGCAGTAAAGAGCAACAGACGCCTTTTTCAACCTCTCCACCACATTCGGTTTCCAAGACAGTTTTCTGTCGAGAATTATTCCCAGATACTTGACCTTTTCCGTCAACTGTAATTGCACCCCATTAACTGACGGCAGTTCAAATGCGGGTATTTTATATTTCCGAGAGAACAAGATAAGCTCGGTTTTAAGTGGGTTAAGCGATAGTCCGTTGTAAGCGGTCCAGTTCGAAATCAGACTAAGTAGGCTGGTTGTACGAATGCTAAGTAAATTGAGGTTTCTACCCGTACAGATGATAGCAATATCATCGGCATAGGCAAAGCCCTGGCATTCGGCCCTATCCAATTCAAGAAGCAGTTAATTGACAGAAGTTAACCATAATAGTGGAGACAGAACACCCCCTGCGGTGGCCCCTGTTAACGTTCCTAGCAATTGTAACCCCAACCCATTCAGCTTTGACGGATATATCCACCAGAAGCTTTCCAATTAGGCGTGTCACTAAGCTGTCGACTCCTAGTTTCTGTAACAACCTAAGAATCGCCGAAGGTAGAATGTTATTGAATGCTCCCTCGATGTCCAGGAAGGTCCCAAGAGCGATGACCTTATTCTCAAGAGAGTTTTCTATTATGCTGACTATAGAGTGTAGAGCCGTCTCAGTTGACCTGCCTTTGATATAGACATGCTGAGAACTCTATGGTAGATTTTGTGGAAGATTACTTCGAACATGAATGTCCAGTAATCTTTCAAATGTCTTAAGAACAAAAGATGATAGTCCTTTGGTTTGACATGAGAGCATTTGCCCGCTTTCGGGACGAAAACCGCTTTGGTTTGCTTCCAAATGCTAGGAATGACTCCCAGCATGAGGCAGCCCCTGAAGATTGCCTCCAACTAACTACAAGATAGGTATAGTGCCTCCTTGCGCGGGAATTATCCCGTCAGGTCCGGCTGATTTATAGGGCTTAAAGCATCTAATGGCCCATATCAGATTCTTTCTGCTCACTATTGACCTAACTTTTTCTATGCTAGGTGAGTTTCCGCCTAACTCATCTAATCTCTAACTCATCGTCATCGTTGGGAAAGTAGGTATCCAGTAGAATTCCAAGAGACTCTTCAGACGAATACGTCCACGTTCCTTCGTCTTTCACTACGAACCCCGCACACGGTGGGCTTTTAGCGAGCACGCATCTTAAGCGCGCAGTTGGTTCCCTCAATGGATTCACAGAAATTTCGCCAGGATTTCCGTTTGGCCTTCTTTATTTCACCTTTATATAAATTAAGACTAACCTGGTAAACGTCCCAATACCTTTTGTCGCCGTTCTTTTTGGTCTTTGAAAAGCTGCATAATGGACGATCTTAGATCCTGAAGCTCAGCGTTCCACCAATGAGGTTTTTTGGTACCCTTGGCAGCATTATAACCACTGGTCTTACAGGATTAATTGCGCGTGTTCCTGCAAGCATCTCTGGCACATTAGTCGGAATATTCGGATGGTTACCTAAGAGTTTCCTTAGGCGCCCACGATAGGCGTCCCAGTCCGTTTTGCTATAATTTTTAAAAACTTCCTCTTTTAGAGGTTCGATATTTATGTGGAAGTGTAGATATCTATGATCAGAAAATGAGTGATCAGAAAGTGCGCTCCAATCGGATACAGTTACATAGTCGTAGCCAAGTAGTAAAGTTAGGTCTAGTACTTCTCTCCTAACCGAAGTTATGAAGGTCGGTTCCTCGCCTCTATTACATATAGTTTCGCTTATAATGAAATTAAAAAGAGACTCACACTGATCATTGGTGCCGGTACTCGGCCATATTGTGTGGTGCGCGTTGGCATCGGCACCTATAATGACGCTACAATTCCGTCTTTTTGCCTCCGATACAATATTCAGTACGGTCGTGCGCCATGTACGATGAAACTAGCCAGATGTCCCGCTGGCCGTTTTCCAGCGAGAGGCTGATGGCGGTTGTATCGCTATCACTAAAATTCTGCAATAAAAGAGCATTAAATTTGTTTTTAATGAGTATGCAAGATCTTGGCCTACCTGGGATTGATAGGACGAAGGTCCTGTATCCATTGCACCTGATACCACATATACGATCATTGACCGTCCATGGTTCTTGTATCAGGACCACATCGGCTCCACCCTTCGCAAGATGGAGAATGAGGTTGGCAGGCAGATGCTGCCTTACTGCGATGAAGATTTATCTGCAGGACTTTCATCGTCTACAGGATCTTCAACTCCGGGTACCTCGAACACGGTTGTCTCGTGATCACTCTCGCTAGTGATGGATCCATCTCGGAGCCATGCAGAGCGGCCCCACAGATCGATGATGCTGCCACTGTCGTCATCCAATAGTACTTCTTCAGCATCTACCGCAGTTTCAGGATGCTTTCCAGCATTTACAGCTGTGACTTCCGACTTCGACTCGGCCTGTTTGCCACTCAGCGTATCCACTTTGTATACCCTGACGGGTACACTCATGAACCCATACCGAATTTGGCCTTTGGACTCCTCTAGGGGTTTTAAGGAATAATGGTTCAGGAGGTTCCTACAGGATCCCCAACCTTGACCACTTTCAAATCCTTTGCAGGAATGGAGGGATTGCAGTGGCTGATGATCTTCAGGATCTCCAGTGGGTCAGTAGGTGAGTTTGACGGGACCCAAACCCAATCCCTTTGTCTAGAAGGCATATCCTTCCTATCCACGGATTTGAGTTTGGCCCCCGGCCAATCGCGCTGCTCGTTCGTCAGAGCTACTTCCCTGGAACCATCCCGTGTCTTCGAAGATTGGCACACGACGAGGGTTGTCGTTGACAATGTCCATGAACACCGTTAGAAGGGCTCCTTCTACGAGGTGCCATTTATCTTTGGGGATACGTCCATCCTGGTAACCTTCATCCAAGACGCCAATGATTAGGCTGTAATTCGCGACATCATTAAAGGACCTGCCGAGCACTGGGTGGATTTAATGGCTCTTAGATGAGGGACCAGGTTTTGTATCCTCCTCCCCTGAACGCCGTCTTTTAGTAACAGCCAGTGAAAGCTTTGTTCCTACAGACTTGGACCCCTCATAGACGTCCTTAGCCCACTCCAAGGTGTTTACCTATGCAGGAGTGAGTGCGGCGACTGGCCGTGCAGAGAGTTGATTAACCAATCTAGTGGCCAGTCGAAGATCAGCTCTCCGCTTCCGGGAGGGGCAGAGATTTTTGGTTTTCCCCGCAGTTGGGGAGGGTTGACCACCGCCCGCGTTATTCGCAGTTGCAGAGGCCCCTTGCGTGTGACCGCAGAAGACTTACGAGCACTAGTGCTCGAAGAAGAGCCCGTAGGCTCGGGGGAAGTCACAGGTTTTCCTGTGGCCGAAGACTTTTTAATATACTCGTTCATATTGGTGTGGCCTCAACTTGTAGCCGCTATCTACGTCCGTAATGATGCAATGTGTTCAAAAAGAGGTGACCCGTGGTTGCCTATGAAGCAGAGAGTTCCACGCGAGGGTTGACACTCCGCCTTATGGGTCAGAGTGTTCAGAGCCAGGCCGAACCAAAGAGGGAGTCATCTCAACCTCACCATTACCACCAACTTAACGGTGACGGATTTCGAACGTACTACAAGACTTGCCGGGGTTTAAGGAGGCGGAGACGAACGGTACCTTAGCCACGAGCCATTTCGACAGAGTGTCACCTCTGCCTACTCAAGTCGCAGAGCACAGAACAACAGCTCGAGGGCAGAAAATCAAATAGTTACGAAAATCGTAAACCAGGGTCGTAGCAGAGTCTGTGCCAAAGAGGAAGAAGATCTCTTAGAGTAACCCAGGATGCACCAGTGACCTTACAAAACGAAGATAACATATTTCGCCAACTAGTTCGATCTTTTACTTTATCTCTTCAGTTGCTAATACCAAGTGTACGCAGGGATTTGTCAACTTGATCCCTCTAGCGGAGTCTTGGTCTTCCAATTTTTCGCCTTCCTTCGAGTTCGGTGTCGAAAACCCTTCGTGCTGGTTCGTCTTCATCCATTCTACTCACATGGCCTATCCAGCGCAATCGATTCGCTTAATTATGTCAATGTCGGGATAAAGCTCATGGTACTCGCCGTTGTGCACTATAGGCCCATAAATCTTACGGAGTATATTTCTCTCCAAGACTCCCACAAATGTTTCATCTGCTTGCGATAAGACCCAGGATTCTGCGTCATAAAACACGATAGGTTGTATGAGAGTCTGGTACAGCTGGACTTTGGTTAAAAGTGATTGCTTAGCCCAAATTAAAGTAACTTCTCCAATTGCATGTGACTTTTGCTGCTGATGGTTTAATTCATGTTGACAGCAGCTTTTCTCATAATGATCTCCATTAAGATGTTAAAGAGATCGCACGATAGGGTGTCGCCTTGCCTGAGGCCTCGATTGGTTTCGAAAGGTTCGGTAAGTTCCTGCGGATTTGCTGTTCGTCAAGGTCATCCTGCAAAGTCGTATGAGTTTTGCAGGAATACCAATCTCAGACAAGCGCCCGCGTTATTCGCATTTGCAGAGGCTCCCTTGAGTGTAACCACAGAAGACTTACGAGTACTAGTGCTCGAGGAAGAGCCCGTAGGCTCGGGGGAAGTCACATGTTTTCCAGTGGCCGAAAACTTTTTAATATTCTTGTTCATATTGGTTTGGCCTCAACTTTTAGCCGCTATCTACGTCCGTAATGATGCAATGTGTTCAAAAAGAGGTGCCCCGTGGTTGTCTATGAAGCAGAGAGTTCCACGCGAGGGTTGACACTCCGCCTTATGGGTCAGAGTGTTCAGAGCCAGGCCGAACCAAAGAGGGAGTCATCTCAACCTCACCATTACCACCAACTTAACGGTGACGGATTTCGAACGTACTACAAGACTTGCCGGGGTTTAAGGAGGCGGAGACGAACGGTACCTTAGCCACGAGCCATTTCGACAGAGTGTCACCTCTGCCTACTCAAGTCGCAGAGCACAGAACAACAGCTCGAGGGCAGAAAATCAAATAGTTACGAAAATCGTAAACCAGGGTCGTAGCAGAGTCTGTGCCAAAGAGGAAGAAGATCATTTAGAGTAACCCAGGATGCACCAGTGACCTTACAAAACGAAGATAACATATTTCGCCAACCAGTCGATCTTTTACTTTATCTCTTCAGTTGGTAATACCAAGTGTACGCAGGGATTTGTCAACTTGATCCCTCTAGCGGAGTCTTGGTCTTCCAATTTTTCGCCTTCCTTCGAGTTCGGTTTCGAAAACCCTTCGTGCTGGTTCGTCTTCATCCATTCTACTCACATGGCCTATCCAGCGCAATCGATTCGCTTAACTATGTCAATGTCGGGATAAAGCTCATGGTACTCACCATTGTGCACTATAGGCCCATAAATCTTACGGAGTATATTTCTCTCGAAGACTCCCTCAAATGTTTCATCTACTTGCGATAAGGCCCAAGATTCTGCGTCATAAAGCACGATGGTCTGGTACAGCTGGACTTTGGTTACTCTAGACAGGATTTTATCTCTAAAGTGATTGCTTAACCCAAAATAACATCTATTCTCAATCACAATTATACGCTTGATCTCAAGGCTGAAGTGTTTGTTTACGGCAGATCCGAGGTATATAAATTCGTCCACCACCCCAAAATTATAACGGTTATCAACGTTCATCCTTTGGTCTAATCGTGTGGATGCCCTGGTCGTTGAAACCATATATTTTGTCTTGTCCTCATATACTTCAGACCCACTTTTGCTGACTCCTTCTAAATTCTCGAAAACACCGCAGTAACTCCTCTAATTGTGCGCCCAATGGTATTTATATCATCAGCATACGCGAGCAGCATGTGACTTTTGCTGCTGATGATTCATGTTGACAGCAGCTTTTCTCATAATGATCTCCATTAAGATGTTAAAGAGATCGCATGATAGGGTGTCGCTTGCATGGTTTCGAAAGGTTCGGTTAGATCTTGCGGATTTGGTGTTCGTCAAGGTCATCCTGCAAAGGCGTATGAGTTTTGCAGGAATACCAAGCTCAGACAATGCTTGGTAGAGTTTTTCCCATATCGGGCTATCGAAGGCCGCTTTATAATCGACAAATATGTGATAGTTGTCGATTTGTTGTTCGTGGGTCTTCTCTAGCATTTAGCGTAGCGTGAATATCTGGTCAGTTGTCGATTTTCCAGGCCTAAAGCCACACTGGCATGGTCTAATCAGGTCAGCGATAATTGGTTTGTCTTTCGCACATTATACTTGACAGAACCTTATATGCTATGAAGACTCGGGTCACCTTTTTTAAATATGGGACATAGTACACTGAGACTCCAATCGCCGGACATGTATTCATCTACCCAAATTTTGCTAATACGCTGATGCATGCACCTTATCAACTAATCGCCGCGAGCCTTAACAGCTGCGCCGGCAATCCATTGTCTGGTCTGGTTTCCTTTGCGTCTGGTTTCGTACGATTTTCGCTCTACTTAATCTTGTGCGAACCTTTGCTGCTATCAGGTAGTGATCAGAATCGATGTTACCTCCTCTGATCACGCGTACGTCCATTACACTGGATGAGTGCCTTCCATCAATTACCATGTGATCAATTTGGTTCTTCGTTCTTGCCTTTATGTTGGAATCTTGTACCACTAATGACCATGTTTTTTGCGGCGGCAAAGTCAATCAGTCTCATACCGTTGTCGGAACTATCAGTAAGTAGACTGAAATTGCCAATAGTTGGATGAAACACATTCTCCCTTCCTACTTTTGCATTAAAATCTCCTAGTATAATCCCAGTATAATAAATGACAGGGATCATACGTTTCCTCTAGGCGCTCGTAGAATATGTCATTGGCATCATATTTCTCTTCTGTCGCGGCATGCACACAAATTAGGGAAGTATAAAAATATTTCGCTTTTATGCGGATTGTGTGGCTCACAGGATTGAACTTAGAAACTAGATGTCGCAGTCTTTTTCCAACTACAAATTCGCATCCAAATTCATGTTTTTTCTCATGGAAACTGTAGTATATGTCGTAGTTTCTTTTCTTGTGCAGCCATATACTGTCCATCGCATTTCCTGGATAGCGGTAATGTCAGCCGGACAACTTTTGAGGACATCTGCCAATTGGATACTAGCACTGGATCTATATATAGTTCTTACATTCCAAGGGCATATCCTTAAATCGTGGTCTTTATAACGTTTGCGGGGGTCGTCAACACATAGGGGTTGTTTATGTTTTATATTTCGTTCTTGTATTTTCACTGCCATTATGAACTGTTACCTAGTGCCAGGATATTTGATTGCAGCCGCCCATTATGGATCAGACGCCGACCAGAATGCAATATGTCGAATTTTCTTCTTTTGGTTTCTATCCGTCGTTGGCCCATATGTTTGGCTCATCCGCCTTCTAAGGGCAAAAGAATATATCCGATAGTTTGATGAGCTTCAGTGACATCAGTCACCTACTAAAACTGAGACTTAACGGGGATCGCATAACCAATCAGGCTGCTCATTTGTTTCGCCTTCTCACTCTAGCTAGCTAACGAAGGTTTCCGAAAAAGCCACTACCCAGGACATACTGCGTGGAAGTAGTGAGCTGCTTGGGTGTTTCAGCAGATGGGAACTGACACAGGGTAGATCTCATAGTACACGGCGTTAAAGGCAGCCAAACACCCAAACATGTATTCCGGAAGATGGTTCTACATGCACTCTGTCGATGAACGCCATAGTGAGGCTCTCCTTCAGCACTTCACTAAACGCCTTCGGTCCGCGGTTTCCGGTTACCTTGCGTCGTTTAAACTGACGGATTTAAATGTTTTCGGTCTTATTCGTTGCCCAGTTAATTGACGCCTTTTGCTTCCCTGTGAGCTCTGTGGGATCGACCTTAGGCAGCAGTTCTAGACTGTACCGGCTAAGCGTCGACCATTTTCCGTCCGTGCGGCGGATTTATTCCACGACTATAGACAAAGCCGTGCGGCGTCTTTATTCCACGACTATAGAGATAATTCCAGACCTGTACTAGTCTTTATATTTATAGTTCATTATATAGTTGTCTAGTAGAATGCACGTGTCGTTTTCGTTTGTTACGTTGGTTTTTTATTGCTTTTAGTAGATGCAATTGTGTGGGACTTGAGTTCGACCGCACCGTAGTCTTTTACCCATGTTCTGTAACTTATGTGAACATTTCTCACCTCGAGAAAGTGTAAAACAAATAATTCCACCGTTTCTCGATATGTGAGTAAAAACCATAGAGTAATTCCTATAAAGAGAAAATTTATCTCATCTGCCGTTTCCTTTCACACTCTTCGTGGTGAGGTCGGTGTGATAGGAGCTAGTCGGCTTACACCAAGTGGAGTTACCAGAACTGTTGACATAAATTTGTCATGTCGTTTTGGTTGAGAACCGTGAAATTTAATCGTATTTTGGACGTTTTTGTTACTTTTATTAATAGTGCACATTTGTGTAGTATTTAACACAATAATTTTAACACCCCAAACGTAATACCGTGGTTGTCTTCATGTTGGTTGGTTTGAACCATTACCTGTATCTGGTATTGTTAAAGCAATTCTTCCTCAATCCAGCATTCACACCCTACCAGGACAACTGCCAGAAATTTGTGAGCGAAATATTTTCTCTATATATTTATTTCCCTATGATAAAAACTGTATCTGTAACTCAAAGCGAGAAACAGCAACACTGATTTCGTTTGATAATAGGCGTGTCTTGGTTATACCGCTTGCTTAAATACTAAATTATTTTGTATGGAGACCTAAGCGGCACTTGAAGTTACCTCTTCCATTTTAGTCCTAAGCAGGTATAAAGTTACCATTCTGAAAAAGTGAGAAAAACAGTGTTGGATGTCGTTATTGTGAGGTCAAAAATAATGAGAAGTTATGAACATTTTTAAGAATAACTACACAGCATGCGTTAGAGCAAGACGATTCTATGTATTTCCGGTTTAAACTGGCAGAAAGTTCCTAGAATGAAAAAGTTAGAAAACCAATGTTGGATATCGTTATTGTGAGTTCAAGACAAGGAGAAGAATACACATATTAAAGAATAACTACAAATCATGCGTTAGAGCAAGACGAGTATATATTTTATAATAGCGGCATTCATGCAAACGTGAAAGCCGAGAACTTTAGCTCAGCGCAAGTTTCCCTCGCACCGTTGCATGAGGCACCAGGTAAAGTTGCTCAGCGTAGTTGTGCTCAAAACCATATCAGCTGACCAAGATGGATACATAAGGTGGTAGCAGTAGCAATTGCATGTATTATGTATGTGTACTTTTTCTACTGTTCTAGTGCTATCACCTTATTTATCCAGCCTAGTCAGATGACAACGAAATGTCAAAAGTTTACACGTTTCGCCATCCCACGTTTGTGCAGCAAATTTGCCTCGAAAACTTTCCACTTTTGAGCAAGTCGCTTTGTATGGGAAACTTGTTTGTTTTGACGTTTGCTGTGCAAGTTTACGATGTTTTCGAGTTTACGAGGTTCTTTCGAGCTTTCATGAAGACCACTAATAAGCGATAATCGCTAGCTTGTTACGAAAACATGCCCATTGTAATATTCCAGTCAGCTGTCAAAAATTAAATTAAACAAACAAAGCATGGTACAATAATATGTTCATGGTAAAGTCGTAAGAACAGCTGTTTTAATTTTTTTCATGAGGTTCTTCGCTTCGGCTGTCACACTCACATGTATTTTGTTTTTGTACTCTTTCGCAGCTGAAGCGAATAGAACAAAAACAAAATGCCTGTTGTTGCTGCCTACAACAACAACACGCGCTGCTATTACCATGAAGATATTATTGTACCATGAAACAAAGCTTCAAGCCACGATGTATCCAGTACAGGTGGAAGCGTTAAAACAACTGATTTAATATGTTCTTTGTCGTTGTAGCCCGGCCTTGTCAAATTCAAATGTATTTTCCCGATATTTTTAACTTGGCTGTACTGGTCAACAATTTTCAATGAAAATTAAACAATATTAATTTCAATTTTCTCCAACGTTTCTCCGGATTTTCCCGGCTTCTTCAGGGAGATGTTTATTTTGATTTTTAGCCACAGTCAAACTACACTGTCTATGATCAAATTATAATTGGCGCTATTTTTGTCTATGTCCTCTTTGTTGTTTATTGTTTTGTTTGCTTTTTGTCTTATTCGTAAACTTTCTAGTGTCATTAGTTTTCTGTGTTTGTTTTCTATATCTAATATTTTTGTGTTATCAAAGTCAGGCGTGTGTTCAGTGTCTAGTGCATGTTGTGATATTCCTGTCATCGCTTTTTTCTTTTTGATGTCCATTTCGTGTTCTGCCAGTCGTACTCCAAGTGTTCTTTTTGTAATACCAATGTAGACTTTGTCGCATTTGCTATTTCCCACTCCTTTACATGGTATTTCGTATACTACGTTGCATTGTTGTTTTTTGTCGATTTTGTCTTTGGTGTTCGTGAATATTCCTGTGTTTGATTTGTGTGAAAATATTATGTTATTGTTAGGGATTAATAGTTTTAGTGATTTGTTGTCAGTTAGATGTATTTTGTTTTTGTACTTTTTTGTTCAGTATTACTGTTCGGTCATGATGTTGAATTTGGCAGCGTCGGCCCTCCAAGCAAATGCAATATTCCTGTTGTTGTCGCCATTAATTACAACAACACCTTCTGCCATGCATCAAGCTTTTAAAAAGGAAATCAACCCCAAATTCTGTAGCTGTTAGCAATATTTACATTTTAGTAATTTATACTTATAATTACTTACTTATCCGGTCTCGAACAACCCCGGGGGGCTCAGGGACCTTACAAAACGAAGATGCCATATTTCGTCAACCAGTTGTCTCCAGTTGGCAAAACCGCAGGGATTTGTCAACCTGATCCCTCCAGCGGAGTCTTGGTATTCCTGTTTTTCGTCTTCCTTCGAGTTCGATTTCGAAAACCCTTCGTGCTGGTTCGTCTTCATCCATTCGACTGACATGTCCTAGCCAGCGCAATACCGTTATTTTGATCCGCTTAACTATCTCCGTGGCCGTCGGTGGTACAATGGTAATGTGCGCGGCTCTTGTGCATGAGGGCGTGGGTTCGATTACTACTCTGACCACCTTAAATTTCTTTCGACGGCGCTCACCTCGCTTAGTGACAGTGACACTATCGAGTATTTAGCCATGAAAAAGCTTCTCAAAATACCGTTCTGAACCGGTGTAAAAATTTAGGTCCCAATCAGTGAGTGTATAACTAGAACGCGCACAGCTCACTGGTTGTGAGAAGCTCTCCCTAATCCCCTCGTGGGATGTAATGGGAAACCATTTTTTTTAAACTATGTATGTCAATGTCGGGATATAGCTCATATATCTCATAGTTCATGCGTCGCCAGTGTTCACTCGAGAATGGAATTGATATCTATATCATCTGATGGTTTTATTCATGTTAACAGCAGCTTTTCACAAGATGATATCCATTATGATGTTAAAGAGATCGCACGATAGGGTGTCGCCTTGCCTGAGGCCTCACTTAGTTTCAAAAGGTTCGGTAAGATCCTTACCAACTTTAACTGAGAAATTTAACTGCGGATTTGGTGTCCGTCAAGGTCACCCTGCAAAGGCGTCACCCTTCAAAGGCGTCGCCATGCAAAGGCAACGTAGGCAACCCACGTTGGGCGCCATTATGTCAGTATTGCCTATCGCATTATGTCTTAATATTGCGCTGAATGTGTTCGTGCACCTATTGCGCTGACGAGTACCTATACGATCTTTGCACACACAAACAGAATTCCGGACATAAAAAAGAAACAGAGCCCGAATAATACTATCAAGTAGTCTCACAAACAAAAAGGAACAGAATTACCCAGAGACAAAGAACCCGCTCAGGTCGATTCCAATAGCCACCTTCACCATCAATACGCGCATCATTCACTTTTTGCTATTCTATAATACGTTGTTGATATGATTGCTAGAAAACATATGTTATTAGAGATGTGCAAACTGAAACATGTGTTTCTTTCACATCATATGTATTCTAAAATACTCGTGTCACTAATTTATATGTAATTTTCGTTCGACGCCAATATCCGCGCGTTTACCGTTAATCTTGATCGGGTGGCACCCGGGTTAGAAACATTAACAATTTATTTAATAATTTAATTAGTCGTAAGCATCACAGCCGTGTCTCCGATTTGATTTTGTCTTCTAATTCTGATAAAATATATTTGAAGGCCTTGTTAATCCTAAAATATTTTCTACAAATTTTTTTGGGATTAAAAAGGAGCTCTACCATTTTTTTTACAAACATACCTGATGTCATTCATTGAAAGTATTTCCATCGTGTTGTTTCTTAAGTTTTTAAGGACACGTCGTAGATTTCCCGTGTTATCAGTAGCATAAAACGTAATGGAATCCATTTTAAATAAAAATGTGAGTTTTGCTTAAAATTTTTTGTTAATGACGAATAATTTTTACAATCAGCTGATTACACCTACAGCTGATTTAATTAGTGATGCCAAAAATTTTACAATTTTTATCGATAAGTCATAACGAGTATTTTAGAATGCATCGAAAACAGAGTGTCGAAAGTGAAACGTTGCCTTCATCGAAATGAAGCGCGTATTTAGGAAGCGACCTGGCTGTCTTGGAAGAAGTTCAAATGCAAATAAACTCATCTTGCATTATATGGGCTGACTGATGTTGTTGCCAGCTGGTGGTGCCCTTCCTTATGAAGCCCGCTTAGCGTCCCGTAATACTGACTCTACTTCAGTTTCCCAAAATCGCCGAAGTAACTTACCCCGAAGACCCCACTACTCCATTTCGGTCGTCTACTCGACCATATTCACAACACGCATTACTTAAAACGTTACAATTCAGACTATTATTTGTTGGCAACGCAACCAAAATTTCCGAAACTTAAAGCTACTAAACTTAACTGTCATATGGTTAATGAGTTAAAAATTCAACAATAAATGCCCGATGGGCGAAGCGAACTTCTTATGGCCAGTTTTTAAGTGGGTAGTTAACTATCGGATTACTTAATCTTAATTCTAAGTTAATTAGAGGTTAACTTTGCGTTTTGTTTTTCAGTGGTGTGTTAATGTAAGTCGCCATATTGTCAAGTAATATGGCAACCCCTGTATTCTTATTCGAAAAACGTGTGTTTTGGGATAAATACCAAAACAACAAAGGGGAGCAAACAAAATGGAATTATGTAAAATAAGAAATAGATGCATAAAAACGAAGTCATTTTAACAAAAATGTGTAAAAAACTATATAGGCGCAACAATTTAACGATCTAGACTCAAGGTATGTGTACAAATACGCAAATCTGGAACATGTATTTTATACAATCTTCATTTCTCCCTTTGACACTCAGTAATTTGATTGTCAAAATAATATGTTTATGACTATAAGTTAACCAACCAACACTGTGGGTTAAATCATAGTTAAACAATGTATGAAAAACACAATTCGATGTTTAACCACAATTTAACAAAGAAACGAAGATCACCACTGACTGAAAAACTGGCCATTAATGGGTAAAAAATTCACAAAGAAACTTGACTTTTAGCTTCATTTTTCAACATTTGTTTTCGTCTTACTCACTATTACAAATTAAATTTACTTTACTCAATAACTTAAAACTGACTATGCATCAAGCCAAAACAACAAAACGTAATTTACGGGATCTAGCCGAATCGTACAGGCTAGGCTCCGATAGGTTGACTGCCTTCGTGTGGCCGCGAGACGAACTGAAAATGGACCCGTGCCCTTACAATACGATGATTAATGACTGCCTAGGCTCCTCTTCTTTAAGATCGGCCTTTGCGATAACCGAAACGAACTTAAACTAGGACGGCCTAGACAAACGCGCACGATTTATTTATTTTTATGTATAATATAAATACATAATCAAATATAATATAATAAACGTCAAATTAAAGTCATCCGTCGAAAAATGTCAAAGTATGGGGTACGGAAGCAGGCACAGAACGCTTTCGGGCTTATGTTTGCTCCCTGTAGAAATTCATTTTAAAACTCACTTATTATTTGGGCTTGACTTCAGATTATAAACTTAATTTAACAGGTTGGCCCCTTCATGGGTTAATACTATGCGATTTGTAATCACTTTTATGCAAACTTTAATTCGTTTGCCAATTTCCTTATTCTAAAATGATTCTGGCTTTCATTCACTTTTATATTTCCAGACTTTCAAGTATTTTCTCATTTATCTAGACTCAAAAATTATTTCCAGACTTCATATATTTGGTTCGATTTTATTTTCTTAATTGTACTGCCATTCGTAGGCTCAAATTTAACATTATTTCTTATACGTAGATGGTTTTTGTTTGTTTTACAAATTTTCACTTGCGTTTATGTTTCAGCTTTTATGTCTTTTTCATGCTTTCACATTTTAATTTATTTCTTTTACATTTTTAACTTTGCTTATGGCTTATTCATGGCATAAAATTTGTTTAACACTCCGTACTTAAACATTGTAGACCCTCTGCAGGGCTAGTGTAGAGGTGAACTGAACTTAGCACTTAAAGGAGGTTTGACCGTCCGAGTATAAAAATTAAAGGACTGACTTACCTAGGCCACCAGAGTGGCTTACTTGACTATTGCATATCCTTGATGATGCTGATGATGGTTTTTATCTGCTGCTAATGATGATGATGACGAAGATGTATATGAATCTGGAGCTGAAGCTGACGCTGAAGCTTAAGGCGAAGCTGGAACTGAATATGCACAAAGATTCGTTGGAGAAGATTGGTGGTGATTGAGATGGTTGCAAGCTGGAGAAATTAGGCTATTGTTGTTGTTGATGGCTTTTGCAATTGTCGCTGAAGAATGGACGTGACGGTGGCGGAAGATGGCGGTATTACAGCTGAGGCTGGCGATGATTTGACGCAAAAAGACGACGGTATTTGTTAGCCGAGAAAAATAAAATGCAAAATGTACTGCCCGAAAAGGCTCAAAATGACTACGTCACTGAAGACACGAACAGGCCATGAAGGCTGCGCCAAATAAAAACTAAAATAGCGCAGATTTTGGGCACTTTTAGATTGCGCCAAGCACACTCGTCGCTTAAGCGATAGGGTGACCCAATGTCCCTCCGGACAAAGCGCCTCCCTTGAATTCCCGTCCGCCTGCGGTCACTAATTCCGATGGTTTCGACGGAGGGACGAAGTTTCGCACGGTAAACTATCGCAAATTTCGAATTAACCGTCTGCTGAATTCTCCGGGCCAAAACCTACTCGGGCCGGACAGACATCGATTCTCCCTAACCCACCTTTTGGCCGGAGAACAATGGGGCACGTGTATGCGCACGTTCGGGGTTTACGCTTTCCTTTACTGCTGAAATTGCTGGTGATTTCTCGCCACAATAGTTTTGGGCAAAGAATTTAGCTCTTTTACACTTTATTTGTTGTTTGATGGAGGAATTATTTACAAATTTCGTTAGACGATGCAGACTTCACTGGTTAGCTGATTTCACAAGTGATTTTGCCAAGATAAAAATGGTGGTCGTAAAATAGCGCGGCCTAGCTGTCGCCGTTAATGTTCTACGTATATTCGCCGCTTGCTGTGTCTGTCGAGAAAAAATGTATGTGCAAAATAAAACTTGTCAGTCACACATGCATTCACTGCGGGCGCTAGGGTGTCGAGAAAAAATGTATGTGCCAAAAAAACTTGTCAGTCACACATGCATTCACTGCGGGCGGATAAAATTTTACGACGTAGTACAATCATGACTGTGGCGCTAGGGTGCCGATGGATAATCGTCGATGTTGGATTTATACCAGGTGGTGGTTGGTAAATTTATCGCCGATAGGGCGCCGCCACAAACCCAGCCATCCTGATGACGACCTCGACGAAGGATGGGAGGGAAACCTACCAGCGAGGATAAGTAGTACATCAGGTTTGGTTATCGTGCTGCCAACACCTGCAAGACCAGTAATCATTCCGAGGAATGACTCAGGCGCACCCAGCTGGAAACAACACTTCAGACTTCCCCCTAGCACTACATCGTCCGTGCCAGACTTCCTTCTCTTGATTCGATAGGAGTTAAGCTCCTCTCTATGTTCTCCTCTACTCTGCGATCCCCTACAAACGGCGTACCTACGGGTGATTCTGTCCTCTCGAAACCCGAGACAAAATCCCTATAAGATCTTCCATCTGCTCTTAGTTCTCCACTTCGCGCGGATTTTTCTCTCCGGACAGATGGACAATAACCTGGTCCTTGATTCGCTTAAGGAGGCGGATTTCCTTACTCCCGGACAAACGCTTCTTTACCGACTTATAGAATGTAGAGAATGCTACGCAGTCCCTTATCTCCAATATACGCAATGCGGCATTTCCGCTATCGCATAGTCTTCCGAAACGGTTGTGCAGTTCAAATTTCAGACCTGATGATTTGCACTCGACGATCATTTCATGCCTGTTGGGGTAGGCGATCATAGCCGATGTTTCGATTATGGTCCATTCCTGCGAGGAAGTAATTATTGCTAATTGGTCTCGCAAATCCCAAAACTCGCGCTCGGGGTCTCGGGTACAGGTGTCGCATCGTTACTTTATCGAACTCGTATCCCTGAGCATTGGTCTGAAGAATGATCTCCTGATAGCGCGCCTTGGCTAGTTCCTGCTCGCGGGCTATATATGCATTCTGGCATTGCAGCTCTTCCAGCCGGCGCTCTAGGCTCGAGTGCCTTCCTCCCACTGCCGGATTTTAACTTCCGTCGCCTCTGCCTGTCGCTTTAGGTCTGCCACGCTGTACTCCAGCCTCCGGAACTAGATTTGGGTGGCCATGAGCTCAGCCTAAGATCCTCCATAGACGATTGACTGCGCAAACGCCGGTTCTCCTCCAGTATCTGCACGATCTTGGCCTGGGCTGCTTCTGCCTCGCGTAGGAGAGTCACGAAGTGGAAGTCATACTGCACTTGAAGACCCTCCAGTCGGGTATGAAACCTAGCCACTTCGACTTCCTCTTGGTGGGTGCGGACATCGCGCCTGAGAGTTTCCAGCTCTCCCCAAGCTGCCATTGCTTCTCCAACTCGAAAACGCGGATATTAAGTACCATTTCAATTTCTCACTTAAATTCCAAATTTAGCAATGACAATGTTGCCACATGTTCAATTTCAATAAATGACAACAAAAAGTTGTCTTAGATAAATGTTATCATTTCTTGCGAATGATAATGTTATCAAGGAGAGACTCAAAAGCAGAAATTTTCAAAATGGCTTACACATTTTAAGTTCATTAAAATTATTTTATTTAATGATACTTTTATATCTCTAAATTTGAAGGATAGATTTTTATTTCCGATTGAAATCAATATTAGTATTACATTTTTCACAACAACGCGCGGTGAATGTTATACATATTGATCATGGTAGAATTATGTATCAGGTATATTCGTTTAAACAGGTGACTGAATATTTTCCATGTCATTTTTCATTTCACTTGTCGAAGTCATATATGTTTTATTTTTATACTTTTTTGTATTCTTGTATTGTTGGTATATATTTGTGTAGACTTTGACAACTGAAACGAATGAATGAAAATAAAATGTCTGTTGTTGCTGCTTACAAATACAATAACATCTGCTGCTACCATGTCGTGTTGCCGTATCGCATTTTTTTTCACCCATTACACCAAATGTTGCCACATTTAAGCAAAGCAGCGATAAAATAAGAACTCAGTCGCTGTCGCCTATTAATTTTTTTGTTGCTCCACGTGGCTAAGAAGATCATAACAAAAAAATCCAATGAGTGTTCGAACTCACGGGCGATGTGTTAACACCTTTTTGTTACACGGTACCTGTTCGATTTCTATGAAGTAAATGTTACATTGGAAAATAAAAGACAGCGTTCAATCATATGATGACGTTACATTTAAATAATATTAATACTTAAAATTATTTAAAGACCAATGCAAGCACATGTGTCATTATTTTCTTGCTTAATACTTTTTGTTTTATTCCCACAAAAAACAAAGAGAGTACAAAGCAACAGACACATGACAATTATTCGCTGACGCTACATCAGTGTGTGTTTTTGGCGTAGAATACGTCTTACCGTACGGTATAGGGAGTCATGTCAGATTGTTATTGTTGTAATCTTTATTTCATTGATTATGAGGAAATGGCCAGATAATTGTTTATTAAAAATTTTTTGTAGGTAAATGAAGATGTTATCTTTCGTTTGATATACATTTCATATTGGTTGATATCTTCCTAATATTTAAATTTCTCAAATGAAAATTGTTGAGTGTTTGAGTTTGTAGCGTGAACACAAACTATGCTGCTGTTTCAGTGTGGACACAAACCTTCGGCTGTTGTTTTGATTGATGAAATATTGAAATTTACTTCTGTATTTAAGTGAAACAAAATGTTAAATGTGAATTTGAATTTAACATGGATATATAATTATAAAAAATATATGAAAAAATTAATTCATACATTTTGGCGTAGAATACGTCTTACCTTACGGTATAGGGAGTCACGTCAGATTGTTATTGTTGTAATCTTTATTTCATTGATTATGAGGAAACGGCGAGATAACTTTTTTTATCCTATTTTTCCTATCATAAGCCCATATTATCAAAAGTAACTTTCAAATAATCAAATTGATTTGCGTCTGTTATTTATCATTTATCCTTACTCTTTTAATTTAAAAACATATTTATCCTATTTTTCCTACCATAAGCTTATGTACATATATTATCAAAAGTAACTATCAAATAAATAAATTCATTTGCTTATGTTATTTATCATTTATTGTTATATATGTTTTCTGTCTTAAGGTGGGTACTATGCTGACTTTCCACGGTGAAAATCCATATAAAAAAAATGATCGTGAAATTCTAGCGAAATTTTTCCACCAGACAGTACTATGTTCATTTCACGAGGAAAAGTTGTTGTTTTTTACAACACTGGTTTGCAAGCAGATTTCTTAGAAAAAAATAACAGCGGCAAAAGTAAGTACATTTTAAAATATTTGCATTTAAAAGAGATAGAAAATTATAAATCACAGATATTTGATTCTACAAAAATTGTATTTGTTTCAGGAAAATTGACTGCCGAAGTTTTGGCATTCAACGGATGCCGTTAAATATCACAAGCAATTGACAAGGAAATCAAAATCATTGGTGGGCATTGGACTCATCAACGACCACATCAATTATAGTTAATCCGCACAAATGCAGCACCAACAATAATTATTAGTTTTGAGTCAATTCCAGGAGGCGACAAATGCTACAATTCAGCAACAACATCAGCAGATGCCACACCACTACCTTCCATACATCACAACCATCCCCATCAGCCAATTTCATTTAGTAAATAAAAATGCAGGTTTTAGGTAAAGGATGTGGTATACGTTCGGCGGCCATACGCACATTTTCAAATATGCACCTTTTAACTTTATATACACTACTCGTGTATTTGAAAGGTCAAAAATGACAATATTCTTCAGCGTGATCAGTCTTCAAAGCGTTCCACAACTGAAAGAAATCACTTAGGTTCTGGTGACTCATTTCTAAGTGACGTTTATGAGGACAGTATTTCCACGAAAACACAAGGTTTAATTGTTTTACCCAAAGTCAGCATAACTATGCTACAGTCATCTATAATCGAAAAATTTCTATCGGTGGCGGCTTTAGATAATGTCCAGGTAAGTTGGCAACGAAGCTGTTAGAAATGTATATTAAAAAGCTTAACTATGGAGAGAAACTAAACATTTATACCACATTACATTGTATTCCTTAGGATCTCAGTTGTGTCTCCCTTCTGATATTCTACATTGAAGGCGTTTCTACTAAATTTCATTTGGGCAAAACCACATGGGCCTCAATGCATAATGTTTACATACAACAAACAGTCCAATCGAACAGCCATAAAAAAGGTGGCATTATGAAAGGCTCGCGGGCATTATTGGCTATCTTTCATCGCAATCTAGACCCGGCAATGTACAAGGCGAGCCAATTCTTACAGAAACATCCGAGAAACAACTTGAAGAGATAGTCATATCGGACACATCGAGAGCTGAAGCTGCATGGCGTTTGTTAACCAAAAAAGCGCCAACACCCAAGACGCCTAAGGAGTAATTTCAAAATGCATTGGAAAATATAATTGTAACCGAA
Organism: Phaonia tiefii; assembly: GCA_963931995.1. Classification (NCBI taxonomy): domain Eukaryota; kingdom Metazoa; phylum Arthropoda; class Insecta; order Diptera; family Muscidae; genus Phaonia; species Phaonia tiefii. The sequence goes on from OZ008367.1 coordinate 130,730,157, forward strand.
CGTTCTGAATCAAATATCGATAATCGTAAGGCCACGCCTAAACCTGTAGATGAAGATATGGGTAAAGGTAAGATACCACAACCAAAAGCGGACGGCTTCGATAAAATCCTCAATAAGGAAACGGATAAAACATCGTCATGTGTGATTGAATTGAAATCGGTTTGGCTTATTTTTGCTGTACCTCCTTGCGTGCCCATAACAAGAAAAATCGATTTAACACGTTTAGATTGGAACCTCTTAAGTACCGCTTCGCCTGCAATAGCAGCTTGGACGAACCCCAGCAATAGATTGCCTATTAAAATTCTATCTCTACTAAAGGCTTTACATTCAAGACAAACAGCTGTGGCGGCTTGCTTAATGGCAGACGCTTTGGAAAATGAGAAAATTCAGTGAAATCCAAAAATTAAAAAGGTAAGTGTGTAGTCAGAGGAAGATATTGTAGTCAAAAAACTACACCTAGACACTGGGTTTCCACATAATCGTAAATCGTCTTCAAATTCAGAGTAATTCGATTAGGCGAGATTTTTTTTGTACAGTAAAGGTTGTTGAGCTGAAGCGGAAATATTAACTTGTTGCTAAAGAATTACACAGCGACATAAACATAACGATGATAGCGTTTTCTTTATTTATATATTTTCGTTTATTATATTTCGTTGTTTTTCATTGCAGAGCCGTTATGCCAACCATTATACTTTACTCTCGAAAACATTGCAAGAGGATCCAAGTTGTCACTTATGCTTTATTATGCAAAAATTGGTATAAAATATGGTGTCGAAAGAGTTGAAAGAATTTTTAAACAAGGAGATGTACCACATCTCAATACACTAAGACAGGTTTGGCGGACACATAAACATTTCTATTACTTTCCTTTTTTAATTGAATTTTCTTTAGGGCATCATTGTTCTAAGTCGTCAATGGAAGAACACTTTACAATCCTATACTCTTTGAACATCAATATAAAAATAGTTGTAACACTATTTCACCTTTCCCGCTCACTAATTATGTTTTTGTACTTTTATTTATGTATTTGTTTAAAATTATATTTGCAAGACTTCTTAAATTATTTGTCTGTAACATACATGGTTTTTTTTAATTTGCATTGGATTTAATTTGCATTACTTTATCTAATGCAAATGGAAAACAATTACAATTGTTCGCAATGGCAATTAAAAATTTTTGAATTTGCATTTGCTCAAGCAATACAAATGCAGGTTGTGGAATCAGATGCCAATTGTAATGAAATACGGGATTGCTTTTAATTATTTTGAATTTGCTTGACTACTGCCAATTCTGTTTTTAAAGTTTTTTGTATGTAGATGTTTGTGGCTTTGATAGTTATTGCCTCATAGTATTTTCAAATTCCTGTACTGTATAAATATTTGAAAACCAAAACTGGCAGATATGATGGAAATGCTTTAAAAATAAGTACAATTGCCAATGGTATTGAAAGTTTTTTGAATTTGCATTTGGACAGGAAATTTAAATTAAACAAGAAATTATAATTGTCATATAATTAATTTGTCCCATGTATGGTCTCTAATAATATTATAAAGAGGAAATGTTTGTGATTGAACAAATTCTTTTACCAGTAGAACGTTATCTCTGAGTTTTTATTTATTTATTTCCCCCTCCCCCTTTAATTCAGGACGAAGTGTGCCGGGTTTGCTAGTTTATTATAAAGTTTATTAAATCTTACTCTAGTAAGCTACTAACCAACTTAAATATTTATTTACTAACACAAATATTTAAAGTTTGAAACATGTCAATATTGCAAAAAACTGTGCAATCAGTTAAAATTTGTATTAAATTGTTATAGACAATGTGGTACAGAATTTCACATTACCTGTCTAGGACGTTCCACATTACCCTCCAATTTTCAAAATGATGGCTTTTGAGGTAGATAACTTCGGATATTTTTGAACCCCATTTTATATTTTGTCACTACGAAAAATTATTATTCATCTTATGGAACCTAATATGTTTGTTGATCGATTGGAGTGAATTTATTACCAAAATTATATTTGCTTAATATTAAAATAAAGTTATATTCGAAAAATCTGAGGTACCTCAAAAACCATAATTTTGAAAATTGGAGGGCATTGTGGAACGCACTGAGCGTGTTTTGTGGATTTCTGTGCTACATTATCTTTGATGACAATTTAATACAAGTTTTAATTGATTGCACAGTATTTTTTAATATTGGAATGATTCAGTTCTTGAAATACCTTTTGTCCTTCTAGCTTGACATGTACATATTGTCACCTAAAATCCAAAATTACGTAACAAAAAAATTTCAAAAATTTCTTTCTGATTGATTACGATATGGTTGACTAAAATACATGATTTGACAAAGTTTTAAACACCATCTTATTAAAAGAATTAAATAGATGAAGTTTTTGATAAATCCACGCTTTTGTTTTGAACTGTAATTTTTTATAAAATTTCGATATACCTATACTTACAATTGACTAAACTGCATATCCACACAAACTTTTAGATAGCAATAGCAATTTTATTCCAAAAATTATCGAACTATTTTTTGCCTCCTCTAAAATGATGAAAATGTTGTTACGTCTTTTTGGATGTTAGGTGACGATGTGTAATTTGATGCTGTAGATGTAATGTTTTATTTTTTTTATTTATTTATTCACACTTCTACTTGTAAGCCTTTCGGCCAATTCACATAAATTACAAAACAACTACTCCATTTATAACAAACATTATATATTTTCATTAAATAAGAAATTGCATAGCAATTATTTATATCTCTTAATTAAAACCCAAGATGAAAAAAGGAAGTAATAACAAAGTTCAGTTAGATATCACATAATTCATGACTAATAATAATGCTGAGTTCTCATAGGTGTTTTATTCGAATTCAAATAGAAAACAACACATAAAAGAATTGTTTCCGAACAACACATGATCTACTGAAAATATTATAGACATTATTTAACAACTTGAATGCTCTAACATAAATGTATCATGAAACCATACTCCGTTTAACAATTACCGGAGGCAAAAATAAAATATAAAAAATATCAAAGGAAGAATTTAAAAAAAGAAACATTGTCGACTACTGGGTTATTTCTCCAAAGTATTGAAGAAGCTGTTCGCGATAAGTAGCGGTATTGAAGTTAAATACTCGTAATGTATGTACAAGGAAGTAAGTTGAACAATCTGGCTATTCTCACCTGAAGGGCCTATTCATATAACTCCTCGCTCTAGGAATTAACAATTGATTGATAATGAACGGCCAAATTTAAACAAATTCGTGAGAAAGTTAGGATATTGATTTCTGAACATTTTGTATAACTACAACATACATCGGAAATGCATAAAATTTGAGAAACTACAACCCGAGAATCGGATAACAGCGAGTTACATGGTCAAAAAGTATAAATTTTCGTAACTTTTAATATAATAAATCAAAAGTTATTAAAATTGTTAAAAAAAATTTTGTTTGTTTTGTGCTGCATATCAATTTTTTTTCAAGAAAATTGATTTGGGTTTCACAATCTTGTGGTTTCAAGTCGAATGAAAACATAAAACTATTCAGTACAAATTTCGATTTCTCTATTTCGAATGTGCTGTCACTTACGAACAAATATGGAGTCAGGAGAACGAAAATTTCGACTTAGAGCAACCCAATTTGAGTCGAATGTGAGTGACTGATTTTCTTTCGCTTAGGTTTTCGTTGGAGATAGAGAAACAGGCTATAACTGTTTATGCCGCATATCCATACGTTTTTCTGTTAATGTTGAGTTTAGGTCAAACTCTCCGATCGGGTCCAAATTTTTAGCATAAATTAAACTTCTTATTGGGATTCCAAAGGAATTTGTATTTTTTTTTATCGGTTGGACCTATTTCAGGAGTTATTTCGGTTCTATATATGAATATGGACTTGCCTATATCTCCGCAATTTGTAATCCAATTTGGACAGTATGTATCAGAGCTGTACACGAATCATTAATTTTTGAATTAATTCGCGAATCATTCATGCACTAATTAGCAAAATTTTGAATAAATTCTTTTCACCAAAAAAAATAATAGAATGGAATTTGAATCAATTCAAATGAGTTCGGCAAGAATGAATTGGAATTCAATTCCACTTCAAATGAATTACCAAAATGAATTGCAATTCTTTTCCAATTAAAATTTGAATTGGCAAAATGAGTTGCAATTCATTTCCAATTCATTTGAATTGATTTTGAATTAATTCAAATGAATTAAAAAAGTGAATTGAATTATTTCGGTAAGTTTTTGCAAAAAATTCAGTATTGTTGCAATAAGAAGTTCAATAACTGCGAAAGTATTATACGTAAAGAAAAGCATTTAAAATGCCCAAACGTAGATCTCTATCAGATGATAACTTTGAAAAGTTATTATGGTTGAAAGTGTGCGATGCATTCTAATGTAATCTACTTAGCATTTGTTTTATAACTAAAATAATACCAATATTAGTTATTTTCTTAATTTCTTCTTTAGTTCTGAAAGAAAATACTATGCTGTAAAATAAATATTGTAAAATATATTACTAAGTGTTTTTCGTTGGGCGGGTTTCAAAAATTATTAATTGCTTCTTGAATATTGAATGTGTTTTGTCGTTCACATATGTCGAAACCAAAATAACTAATACTTGTAGAACGAAACTCCAAACACCATGTTTACTTTGATTGATTGCAAATCATTTTTAATTTCATTTATATGAATTGCAATTCATTTTTCTAATTCATTTGAATTAATTCAATTCAAATGAATTGCAATTCATTTTGCCAATTCAAAATTGAATTGGAAATGAATTGCAATTCATTTTGCAAATTCATTTGAATTGGAATTGAATTCCAATTCATTCTTGCCTAATTCATTTGAATTGATTCAAATTCAATTCAAATCTTTTTTTTTGGGAAAAGAATTAATTCAAAATTTTGCTAATTCATTATGAATTGAAATCAAAAATTAATGATTCGTTTACAGGTCTGGTATGTATACCATTGGAACATTAAATGAAATACCATTTATGTGCGCCAAACAAATTTTTTTCTGTTACTGTTTTTGTTTTTATCTCCGTTCGTTATTATGATAATGTGGCAAACCAATAATGAACTATATTTTTTTCACTTTTGTATTAAACATCTGATGTATAAGCTCAACAGTGGCGTTCGCAGCAAATCAATATTCATTAAGTGTTAAAATTGCTGATATAGAGCAAAGTCGATGTTGGATATCTCAGATATGAAAAGAGATATCGTGAAACGAGTTTCCGATTTAGAAGAATATTATATATAATCCATTCCGAACTTATTTGTTTCAAAAATGGTCGGTGGGTGAAACCAATAATGAGGTGACGACATAATAAATCAACGTATTTTCTGAATGAAATTGACATCCAGTTCACCCTATGCAATATCTTATTGGAAATTTTAGAAAAGTCCTAAATATGTTGAACAATAAAAAAGTTATGATTTATCCGACCTTTCGTATTATAAATATTATATATTATAATATATACATAATGTTCGAACGTTTGGTCGTTGTTTCGTCATCCTGTTGAACAATATAACTCTTCGAATACATAAAAAATACGAATACATATGTTTCTACTTTCAAGCAAACTGAAATCTAACACCTTATGTTAATATTTTCTAGTAAGCTACACAAATACGGAGCTGTAAAATAATAAGTATTTAGTTTCCGAAATAAAGGGGCATTCCACATTTCCCGCATATTCTACAATTCCCAAAGTTACTCTACCTCATATTTTCCAAATATAACTTTTTTTAATATTACCCAAACGTACTTATTGTTTGCAATACATTCACTTTACCAATTGTTTGTAATACATTCACTTTACCAATTGATCAACAAACATTAACAATTCTTCGTAGAGCCACAGAATAGAAAATATAGCTTTAATATTCGTTTCTTTCAAAACTTGAAAATGTTTTTATTTATTTAAGTACTAGTTGAAATCCAAAATAAATGTTATGTTTTTACAACATTGATACAAAGTATTTTATTATTTTGAACGCGAGCGAACCACAGACTTGCCATTCATGAGAATTTGTTGCATTTTTACTATTGTTGATGTTTGTCGGTATACCATCGAAGTTCGTAACACTATCATGTTTAAAATTTTTTGGTAATATTTTTACAAATTCATCAGCCACATAAAAAGACTAAGTCCATGCTCATAAATGATAGGTCTATGTTACCCTATAGAAAGTTTTGGGCAAAAAATCAGCACCAGGAGCAGGCAAAAAAAAATCATTTTTATTTAAAAATTTATCGATTTTCAAAAAGGTGTACCACACGGTACGAGCAGCATAGGTCCCTGCGAGAGCTAGTTTTCCATTTTCTCAAATTCTTTAATTTCTTTTTAATTTTGGTTTTTTTTAAACAAATTTTTGCCTGCCACTGGTCCTTAACTTCAGCCAACGTTTGAGTTTAAAATGTATTTTCAACTTGATATTTATTTTTGCTGAAAACACAATAACACAAATGCATTTCTAATTGCCGTTGGGTACTACTTCCAATAAATGACTCATAATCATAGATGTGCTACATATTCGTCACATAGTATGAGGCGAGCTGCGTCTTTGCATACTGAAGACTAAGCATCGCCAGTCCTTCTGCTACATTGGTATTGCGCCATTATCACAATGTGTGTATTATCACACTATTTTTTTGTTTCCTAGGGACGTCTTCCTCCGAGCTGTTTAAATCGGTGCTCGTTATGTTTCGTGCTGAGAATTGCAGCAGCTGCCGTCCTTTTTCTGCCGCACTACCTTTCCGATTTTTTTGGTTGAATGTCGGCATATTGGACATTGCAGCATTGGTGGCAATTCCAACCAGATCGTGAATCTGTGTAGAAGTACAAGGGGGTTTCAGCGAGAGTTCAATAGACTGTTCATGAGTGTGCTTACCTGGAAAGTTGGCCAAAACAACACAGTTGGAATGATAAGAAGTACCACAGGTGGAACACATACGTAAAAACCTTGGTGGAGCACGTAAACAAACAAATGTCGAAACGCCTAAGAAAAAAAATGTTGTGTCGATTTATGTGTTGAAAAGTTTCAAAAAACACGTCGTTTCTGTGTTGGAAAGTCAAAAACACGTACTCAACTTTCTTTTCAACTACACAACACTAGTATTGTTTTCACGAGGAAAAAAATGCCTAGGCGTAATTTTTCCTCGTGAAAAACATAGTACCCACCTTTATCGGATGGCGTATTCTACGTTAAACTTAATGGCCGTGTCTCTGACACAGCCTGCAGGGACAGTCCGTGGCCGAAGGCCTCGGACAACTGTCTGCTGTATTTTTTTTTCGCAGTCTGACAATCTGTGTTTCGCAGTCATACAAATCTGTGTTCTATATAGGGGTGGGTCACCCCTATCATTTAGGGGTATGAAAAATAGATGTTGGCCGATTTTCAGACCTACCCGATATGCACACAAAATTTCATACAAATCGGTCCAGCCGTTTCGGAGGAGTTTAACGCCAAACAATCTGTGTGATCGCAGTCGGCCAAACTGTGTTTGGATGTATTCACTTTGTGAATTTAGTCCCTTACCGCGCCTATAGATGTTAACACATCAAAAATAACAAAACAATTGTGTGTTGCCCCATTCATCAAAAGTTTTTATCGACATGGATTAGTGAGTAGAAAATAAAAATTGTGTAGAATCAGTGTTTCCTGTTTAGGTTCATGCACCATTCACTTATTTTATTGTGTTTTTGCATTTCCTAATACAATTTTGGTTATTTTTCCCAGGCACGAAAATTTCACTTATGGTAATGTTTGGGGTGGCCGTGGTGCAATGGTTAGAGTGCGCGCCTCTCACACATGATATCCTTGATTTGATTCCTGCTCTACCCACCTTAAGTATCTTTCGGCGTCGGTCACCTCGCATAGTGGCGGCAACACTATCGAGTATTTAGCCATGAAAATGCTTCTCAAAATACCGTCCGGAACCGGTGTAAAACTGTGAGTATAAAACTAGAAAGGGCACATCTCACTGATTGTGGGAAGCTTCCCCAATTCCTTCATGGGATGTAATGGAAAACCATTTATTTATTTATTTAATCTTTGTAAACAACCAGTTGTCATTTTGCACCAAATTGCTGAAATGCCAGTGTGACCGATTTCGACAATTTCAATTCGAAATTGTCAATTCGGTGGCAGCGTGAACAATGTATTACATTTCCGGTAGGTGGCGCAATGGTTAGTGTGAGCGCAGATATCATTGGGGCACAATTCGAGAAATTACTGCGATGTTTTCGAGAATTGAGAAAGAGTCTAGAAACTAGAAAGGGCACATCTCACTGATTGTGGGAAGCTTCCCCAATTCCTTCATGGGATGTAATGGAAAACCATTTATTTATTTATTTAATCTTTGTAAACAACCAGTTGTCATTTTGCACCAAATTGCTGAAATGCCAGTGTGACCGATTTCGACAATTTCAATTCGAAATTGTCAATTCGGTGGCAGCGTGAACAATGTATTACATTTCCGGTAGGTGGCGCAATGGTTAGTGTGAGCGCAGATATCATTGGGGCACAATTCGAGAAATTACTGCGATGTTTTCGAGAATTGAGAAAGAGTCAGCAAAATTGGATCTGACAGTGAATTAAAGTCAGCAAGAAAGTAAAGGGACCAAACAAACGAAAATAAATTTATGCGTTCATCGATTTAATAATCTATGTCTCATTTTGTTAATAGATTATGTGACTTCACGTGAAAGTAATAAGACTTGACACTTTTTGGATTTTTCATAATTTTTAAGTATAAAAAATTTAAAATTTTTTAGGCAGTGAAACGCCGGGACACGTTTAACTTGTTTTTGACCGATATAACTTTTCCCGGTAGTTAGAACCCCCGCCGATCACTGACCCCTGCCATTTGTTGCACAGTGTTATAAATTTAGTAGCATTTGGGAAAAGCATTACGAAACATTTATTCTGGGTTGTTTTCGGATGATTTTAGGGGATGTTTTTCAAAAATTAGACGCGAAAAATTGAATCCGTGCGGAGTCTTTGCGGTTTATCTGAATGAGCGTTCTTGAACTTCAAAAACACTCATTTATAGGAGACCTTGCGGGTTATCTAAATGAGCGTATAGGGACTCCAAGAACACTTATCTAAGAAGTCCCTAGGGCGCATTTTTTCACATGTTTTAGGCGTGCTTTTTTCACTGGCAAATATGCTCCTTTGGGACTCCATTCGGAGCCTCCCTAGGAGCGTTAGCGCACCGTATGGGGAGTCCTATCGACATACCTTGGGGGAGTCCGTTGGTTGGCTTGGTAGCTTATATTTGAATGAACACAGATGTAACTTAGTAGTGTGTAACTCCACGTATCCGTTTGTACGTAATACTGAATAATACTGTTTGCTAACAATCGGGCATACAAAACAAATACATTTACACTCTAAACTTTGTTGACATAGAAATAGTGAATGCATTAGAGAAGAGAAGCAAACGAGTAAAACGAACCAACAACGAGTGAGTCCTTTGATTTAGAATGTATTTGTTAAAGAATGCAAGTTGTTTCTACTTCTTTCACGCCACAGAAAAATACATGACCACTTTCCTTTGTAACTAAACATTTACTCGTTGCAATACTTATTTCTTGTGTATATGACTCGAAACGATGTGACAGTGGTCCAAAGAAATTTTGGCCAAAAATTCAACGTAAGAGAAGGTTTTAAACCAAGTAGAAACAAACGAGACCAAGCCACGGAAGATTTGCTGGAAAACTATAACTAACTGAAACCTTAATACGATTTTGTTTATTTTAATGAGTAAACTTAAGCCTAATGAAATTGATTATCTCATTTTGTAGGTTAATTTGAACCACGTTTCCGAGTTATAGCAATTTTTTATTTAAGCGATTTTCTTATTTTGGAGATTTTTTTTTTAAAATTCTTCCATACGAATTCGACCACTTTATGAAAAACCCTTAGAAACCGCTTTGCTTATTTTTCGATTGGACGCTCCGATTCCGCGATATAGACATGAGGGCGTTTTAGCGATTTTTATATTCGAAAAATTTTAGTTTTAGCGATTAAAAAAAGGCATGCCATATTGAAGACGTCCAGTGGTTAAAGCCTCCTGTGGAGGTAAAAATTTTCTTATTTTTTCGACTGGACGCACCGTTTGTGAGTTAAAGCCACTTTTTTGTTTTAGCAGTTTTCTTATTTTGGCGATTTTTTGAAATAAAATTCTTCCATACTAATTGGACCAGTTTATGAAAAACTCTTAGAAAGCTTCAAAAATACAATACAATACAATTTCATGACAATTTCGTTCGACAATTTCAATTCGAAATTGTCAATTTCGTGGCAGCGTGAAAAAGACATAACCATAATAACTCTATTATCATGTGATTTCTCATACAGTTTTGTGCCCAAGATCGAGTAAATTTATCTCGATAATGTTATTATCATGTCACAAATCATATCAACAGCAGAGTTGTATACACACTTCCAGTATGATACTATGTGAACACGAAACGGAAATGGGAATGTAAAGGAAACGTACTTCACTGAACATGTACATTAATGACAACACATACAAACAGAGGTAGTGTTATAAGGACAGCTGGTATTGCTTTCTTTTTTTATTTTCTAAATGCTTACAAAATTCTAAATAAATTCCACATAAAAATATCTTTAATTACATAAAAAAATATTTCTACAAATAAAGAAATAAAAAAAAATTACAGCAGACAGTTGTCCGAGGCCTTCGGCCACGGACTGTCCCTGCAGGCTATGTCAGAGACACGGCCATTAAGTTTAACGTAGAATACGCCATCCGATAAGACAGAAAACATATATAACAATAAATTCATTTGTTTATATTATTTATCATTTATTGTTATATATGTTTTCTGTCTTATCGGATGGCATATTCTGCGTTAAACTTAATGGCCGTGTCTCTGACACAGCCTGCAGGGACAGTCCGTGGCCGAAGGCCTCGGACAACTGTCTGCTGTAATTTTTATATTTACCAACGGCATTTGATTCAAGTCCGTTAAAAAAAAATATTATGTTCAATTTTTTTAAACTTAATTTAATTTATGTATTTTAATTAATATTTTTATTGAAATAAGTTCTGCGAATGTTGAGAGGGCCGCCCTAATATTAAAAAAGGTTTACCTTATCGAGTCTTCGCATTAGCATTCGAGCGTTGTGTGAAAGCTTTACGCTTTACAATTCAAAATTAATGTTACAACAGCTTTATTGAAGCTTTCGCAAAAAAGCTTTATTACGTTAGCTTACTGTTTGTTTCACTTTTTACTAGATACATGTTGCCAAGCAACATTAGCTTGCTGTTCGTTTCACTTTTTACTAGATACATGTTCCTAAGCAATGTTGAGCAACCAAAAACACTCAACCAAACACCACACATATGTTTGAGTGTATGTGTTTAAAACAATTTTCATTTGAGAAATTAAAATACTAGAAATATATCAACCAATTTGAAATGTATATCAAACGAAAGATAACATCTTCATTTACCTACAAAAAAAATTTTTAAAAAAATTCATCTAGCCGTTTCCTCAAATTCAATGAAATAAAGATTACAACAATAAAAACCTGACATGACTCCTCATACCGTAAGGTAAGACGTATTCTACGTCAAAAATTACTTACTGACAGAATTCTATGATACTAATACACAGGTGGCACCTGGTATAATTTCATAATAGCATCATGAAATACAAAACGTCAAAACTAAATCGAGTAAAAATGCATATAAACTCTTTTTTTCCGCAGAATGATAACGACATTATCATGCTAAAAGAGTGCATATAAAACCGCTATAAGCGAAAGGCCGTCGTCGAAAGAAATGTAATAGGGCGTATACATGCACTTGATCTTGCAGATCGACTAGATAATCGACAAATCACTATATTATCATGGGATTTCTCATACAATTTTGTACCCAAGATCGAGTAAATTTATCTCGATAATGCTATTATCATGTCACAAATCATTTCAACACCAGTACCTCGTTTCTGTAGTTCTCGAATCGAAAAAGTTTTCACATTAAACATGTAACAAAAAATTCCATCGTTTCTCGTTTTGTGAGTAAAAAGTGTTTCTGTATATCAATGCGAAAAGTGGCAATACTGATGACGTTTTTATTGGAATATTCCAAGAAAGCTGTCAAGTAATAAAAAAATATAAACAAACAAAATAAGTTAGTGCGAAAAATAACAACAAACAGAAGTTGTTTTAAGGGATTCCCACTGCTGCTTACAATTTGTGTTGGAATTTAACCTTCAAAACGGTCTCTTGCAAATTCCAAATTAGTTGACATACATACATTCAACTATATTTTCGTGTTGTTTTTTGGTTTTTCTGTAATATTTAGGAAAAATTAGTTGAAATAAGATGTAATTCTTATCTTCTCCACTTAAAATATAAATTCTTAATTTCTTAAAAAGCCTTTTTGTAGAAACAATATCAAAATCTCGCATCGTTCTAATTTGTGAGTATTTTTGACGTTTCAAATTTTGAATTTTTCGACTCCCTACTTTTTAGAAACAGTTTTTCTCGCATTTTTCCAATGTGCATGAAAAAACCAATACGTTACAGAAAGTTCTCGCAAAACAAATGTAGTAGAAACAGTCACATGTGAGAAGCGAGTTTTTGTACCAATTCGTAGCGTTTTTGTTTCAATTCACATGTTTCATGAGAAAACTTTATCGATTCGAGAACTACAGAAACGAGGTACAGAAATGTAGTCACACTTTCAGTATGAGTGGTGTGAACATGAAACGGAAATGTAGACGAAACGTACTTAACTGAACATGTACATTAATGACAACACATACAAAATTATTGATATAAGAGGTAGTGTTATATGATCAGCTGAGTTTACTATCGTTCTTTATTTTCTAAATACTAACAAAATTCACAGAAATTCTAAATAAGTTCCACATAAAAATATCTTTAATTAAAAAAGCTATTTTTACACATAAAGGTATAGAAAAACTTACTGACTGACAGAATTGTATGATACTAATCCATACAAATCCTCCTGCCATCACCTGGTATAATTCAATAATGGCATCATGAAAGCATAAATGTCAAATCTAAATCGAGTAAAAATGCATGTAAACACCTTTTTGGTGTAGAATGATAACGACATTATCATGTAAACGCGCTATTAAAACAAAACGGTTCTTAATGCACCAAGTAATATTTGCAAAGATCCAGATTATATGCACTTTGTTAGCCAAATTACTGCAGGAACATATGTACTAGGTAGTTGTTTATTTTATTAGATATCTTGTCAACGATAAGACATATAATTATGTCGGTATCAGTAATCGAAAGGGCATACCCATATTAATGCTTGATATATGCAGATTAATTTATCAAAAATTGTCAGTTAGAACCTTGTTGTTCTAAGTTCGCGAAATATCGAATCTTTATAGGGCGCTTACATGCACTCGATTTTTCAGGTCGACTCGATAAATCTCTGTATTATCATACATTTTTATGCTCAAGATCGAATAAACGTTCATCGATAACGTTATTATCATGTTACAAATCATTTCAACCGCAGAGTTGTATACGCATTTTCAATCTGAGAATGAAACGGAAATAGGAATGTAAAGGAAACGTACTTCACTGAACATGTACTTTAAAGACAAAAGATATAAACATGATTAATATAATAGCGTAGACAGACGACAGCGTTAATTTGCATTAAAAGCTCACTAATGTGAATTAACATTTTGCCATGACAGACGACAGTTTTTGCATTTAGTAAACAGCTGTTTGTTTGTAAACAACTGTTTGTTTGTCAAGTAATTTTTTGGACTTTTGCTTCAGATGTAGAACCTCCGCATCTCCATCACACCACACGCTTCGCTTCTTTCCCTTGGAAATCTTAAAATGGAAAAAATGCGTTTCGATTTTAAATATTTCTCATTTTTTTTTGCAAAAAAACAATTAAAATAACTCACCTTTGCTGACTGAATCCATTTTCAATTGACGATAGCAAACAATTTGACAACAGCTGATTCAAGATGTATCAAATACGTGGTGATAGCAGGTGGTGTTGTTGCAATAACATCCACTTCAGCGGTGTCAAGCATCAGTACATAAAATCAACAAAGCAAACAACAAACACAAGAAAGTTCCATTTCCACTGTGTTCCGGCTATCACCTCTATGTATAGATACATCTTGAGCTGATTGATTGTCGACGGTGTTGCCATATTGAAATACCTAAATGCAGTATAAATGCACTCTGATTTCTAATACACATTGGGACGGGGATAATTCACAAGTTAATTTGAATTAAGACTGCTAATGCAAATTAACGCTGTCGTCTGTCTACGCTATAAGATGTAGTATTATAAGAACAGCTGATAGTGTTTTCTTTCTTTTTTTTCTGAATACTAACAAAATTTCAACAAATTCTGAATAAATTCCACATAAAAATATATTTAATTAAATAAAAAGTTATTTCTACACATAATGAAATAGAAAAAATTACTGACTGACAGAATTGTATGATTCTAATGGCCAGTTTTTAAGTGGGTAGTTAACTATAAGATTACTTAATCGTAATTGAAACTTAATTTGAGGTTAACTTTGCATTTTGTTTTTCAGTGGTGAGTTAATGTAAGTCGGAATATTGTTAACGATTTTGGCTACCCTTGTATTCTTATTGGAAAAACAACTGGTTTGAGATAAATACCAAAACTATAAAGAGGAACAAACAAAATGGAATTATGTAAAATAAGAAATAGATGCACAAAATCGAAGTTGTTTTAACAAAAATGTGTAAAAAATTATAAAGGCGCAATCATTTAACGATCTAGACTCAACAAATACCCAAAACAGAAGCATATATTTTATACAATCTTACATTTCTCATTTTGACAGTCAGTAATTTGATTGTCAAAATCATATGGTTCTGACTAAAAGTTAACCAGCCAACATTGTGGGTTAAATCATAGTTAAACAATGACTGAAAAACACAATTCGATGTTTAACCAGAATTTAACTAAGAAACGAAGATCACCACTGACCGAAAGACTGGCCATAATACATACAAATCCTTCTGGCATTACCTGGCATAATTCCATAATGGCATCATGGAATACAAAAATGTCAAAACTAAATCGAGTAAAAATGCATGTAAACATCTTTTTGCCGTAAAATGATAATCACGACATTATCATGATAAAAGAGTGCATGTAAACGAGCTAGTAGACAGAATTGTATTATACTTCTGCATGCATAACGCGTGTTTTGTGAACATATTTTTGCCGTAGACTGATTATGACAATCACAAAAACGATGTACAAGTAGACAGTCAAAATTTCTCTTCACTCAAATGCCAACAAACAAAATGAGTGAAACCCTAGTACTTCTCTACTCTCTCTCTTACTCTCTTCATTGAATATTTCAAAACTATACTATACAAATTCCAACCACGTTGAAGTAAAATAACATAAACTATGCAAAAAGTATGAAATAAGCAAGATATGACGCGAGAGAGAAATTCGTTTGAGTGAACTCCTAGCACTTTTTGGTTCTCTTTTACCAGGGTTGCCAAGTTGCGCACATCTTCTGGTCGTCTAATTCTAAATCGTCTTTGACAATCACGACATTATCATGATAAAAGAGTAACCAAGTTAAACAACGCTGATAAAAATAAACGAAGAGGATCAAGAAGTAGACGGCCAGAAGTTGTGCGCAATTTGGCAACCCTCGTCAAAAAGAAACAAAAAGTCGACACGATTCACTCAAACGTATTCCTCTCTAGCGTCACATCTTGAATATTTCATAATTTTTACATAATTTATGTAATTTTACCTAAACATGGGTGGAATTTAGATATTTATATACAAAAACTTCATTAAAAAACTATGTACTAAAGTAAACAGTCTAAATTTCTCTTGCGACTTCCTGTTATCTCTCTCTCTCTTACTCTCTTAATTGAATATTTCATTATACGAGCAATTTTTGATGGTATTATTGTATAAAACTAACTATACAAATTAAAAGCAAGATATGACGCTAGAGAGATATGCGTTTAAGTGAATCAAAAGAACCAAAAAATCAACACGGTTCACTCACTCGCATTTCTGGATAATTACCAAAAAATTGGACAATTTGAAACATTTTAAGCAACGTTCAGGTATAATGAGATTTCGAAGTTTTTGAAACTTTAAATTTGCACTTCCATACAAGATATCCACAGATAGATCTGTTGTTGGTACATAGTTCACCAGCAACATGCCAATTTTGACAACTATATATATGACAACTATATATAATATTAATGGTATTTCATGTATTCACCTTAGTGTTTTCTGATGGTATATTTTTTAACGTGAGAGCTCCTTGTACCAGTTTATTGCCTCGAAGATTGGGATACATATAAAATCTGATATATCTTCGCTGTATGTCGTGAGATATGAACAAAATCTTCAGATTGGAAAGCTTGTGAAAATAATGTTTAAACTTCGGATTTTCATTATTATATTGCGCGTAAAATTCGAAATATTTTATTTTTGTGAGTGATTTTTCGCTGGTAAACAGTTCAATAATTTCAAATTATGACCAACGGAAAAAATCTTGATACGAATCAGATTATAGCCAAGACTTTAAGCGTTAACTTGTGTTACATTGAATGAATGAATGAATGGTTTCCCATTACATCCCATGAAGGGACCGGGGAGAACTTCTCACAATCACTGAGCTGTGCGCTTTCCAGTTTCCACTCACTGATTGGGACCTACAGTTTTACACCGATTCCGAACGGTATTTTGAGAAGCTTTTTCATGGCTATATACTCGATAGTGTCGCCGTCACTAAGCGAGGTGACCGTCGTCGAAAGAAATTTTAAGGTGGTTGGAGTAGGGATCGAACCCAGGATCTCCTGTACAAGAGGCGCGAACACTACCCATTGCACCACTGACGGTCATATTGTAACCCGTTTTAATTTTTAAATACGATTATTTCAAAAAGTAATAAACGGTGCGGAGGGAGGGTGGCGCCGTTGGAATTATCGATTGTGCGGATTTGTCAGTCATGATGTCGCAGTGGTCGAGTGAGAATCGTGCGTTCGCTGTGGAGACGTTTTTTAAGAGTAATGATTTTTACGTAATTGACAATTTTGTTCAAAGTTCGGTATTCGGCGAATAAGTGATGGACCGAGTGTAAATTTAATTCGTTCGTGGGTGCAGAGATTCCGCGCAACTGCTTCGGCTATGAATGTCCCACGGTCAGGGCCGATGTTGGAGCGTTTTCGCACTGTAAATCCCACATTTTGGAGCGACGAGTCTCATTTTCACTTAAACGGCCACGTCAACAAGCAAAACTGTTGTTACTGGTCTCCAAGAACCCTCAACCATCGATTGAAACATCAAAAACCATTGCTTTGTCCCAGGGTAACTGTGAGTGAAAACTGAAAAGCGCACAGCTCAGTGATTGTGAGAAGTTCTCCCCGGTCCCTTCATGGGATGTAATGGGAAACCATTTATTTATTTTTTTAAACTGTTTGGTGTGCCTTATCCACGCATTAGATAATTGGACCATTTTTTCCCCGAAAATTCTCGAGGCCAGGCGACGAATGTCAACGGTGGAAATTATCGACGCATGATTACGGAATTCATCCATCGTACTCGTCACACACGTGGTTTCAACAGGATGGGGCGACTGCACACACATCCAGAGCTTCGATGAATTTGCTTCGGGAAAATTTCCCCCAAAAACTTATCAGTCGCTTTGGGGACATCCCATGGCCACCGAGGTCGCCCGATCTAACTCCCACGAATTTTTTTATGGGGCTGCCTAAAATAGAGGGTTTATAATGACAATCCCCAATCTCTTGTGGCTTTAAAGGAAAATATTCGTCGATAAATCAGCTAAATTGAACCAAGTTTACTTCAGCGTGTGGCGCAGAACACAAGGCTCCGTTTTGAACAGTGTGTTCAACTCGACGGAAGACATCTGGATGACATACTCTTCAAAAAATAAAATCCGCATTTCCATTCTATCGTTCAATGCTCTTAATAAAACTTTGTGTCAATTATTATGTTTTTTATTTAAGTTTGAAAATATAAATTTACTACCATACACCCTGTATTATGTCGAATGCTATTATGTTGATAGCTTCTATCGATTGTAGCAATGGACAGGCTCTAGTTGTGAAGCTAATTAAATTATTTTTAATTACGTTGAAAAAAGTGTTCTTCGTTGAAAAAATATAAAAAATATTGTGTAATATCAAGTGATTTTTGATAATTTTTGAATATCCCTTGTGTAATTTTGGCCTACACTGGTGGCAACACTGAAGGCGCGTCACTTGTTTTATTTGTTTGAATTCCACTCCGAGAGTAAATTTTCTTCTCTACCTTTCTCCATCCTTTTTGAAATAAACAAAGACGATCAAGAAGTAGACGACAAATAAATACATTACGGACCAGCAAACATCGGCAACAACATATTATAAGTACATGCGAAGACAGTTCAACGTAATTCATTTACCTCTAGTGTATCCAGGCTTTTCATGAAACTACGATCGAGTTTATCTTAATAAACGAAGACAGTTCAACGTAATTCATTTACCTATAGTGTATCCAGGCTTTTCATGGGACTACGATCGAGTTTATCTTAATAAACTTTTTTTGATTGCATTATGAACATACCACACACTAGCTCATTAACGTTTACCATATATGTATGTATATACTTATGTCCCGTTTTCTGAAAGGAGTTCAAAGTTAGTTTCATTTTTCTTTACCACAAAATGAATAAATATTTAGAAAATTTGGCATTTTTATACTTTTCATTTACACTTATATTATTAGTGAGTTCATTATTATTTTTGGCTTTTACTTGTTTTTTAACATATTATTTACGATCTAAACGATCTCGACCCGTGAGTTAAAAACTACACGAATACTGTAGGAAGCGGATATAAAGAAGAGTAAGTAAACAAAACCAGCCAAAAAAAGAAAAGAGTTGCCAAGACTATGGATTTTTATTGTTTACGATATTTTATTGTAATTTACAGGAAGTTTACATTAGGTGTGTTTTGGTTACACCGCTGCAAGTACCATCATCACAACTTTTTGCTGACAAAACTTATGTATATAATGATCACTCATAGGAGTTACAAAATGGCTTCTAATATCTTAGGAGGTCATTTGTGTCATGTGGAAACATGGCTTTCAGGGCCCATACGAGAAGTAACATACGTAGGGGTACAGATGGATCGTAGGCTAACCTGGTGAGACACATTGAAGCCAAAAACACGCACATTAATTAAAATTCGACAGTAGCACTGGAAAACCATTCTGTAAATTTATAGTAATTAATGTCGGTCGTACGGGGTACATGTAGAAAATGATTGCGAAGAAAGGATAAAAGGAGAGTTGCCAAAAAATTTAGTTGTACAACAAATTCTTTAGCTTGAGTTCTATAGACGGGAAGGGAACACTTGGAAGTTGCACGTTTTAAATTCAAGAGCGGAATACTGTCGCTGAGATTCGATAAACACTGCTAATGTTAATGTACAAAATATGTAAATATATTGTTACTATTAAGTAAAAGCTTTTACTTACTTAATGAACAGACTAACATTATGGAAGTAACAGGGCGATTAATGCTGCGCATTGTAGCAACGTACCAGCTCCACTAGTTGAGATGATTCCACATTGTTCCAGAGATGGATTCATAAATTAGTAGAAAGATGACTACCAACAACGACCAGAAGGTTCTTGAGTTCGCTAGAGATAACTACATTTGATTTTGGGATTCTATTTTTAAATGTCGGGGTCTATAACTCCGAAACTATGAATTTGCCCCGATTTTGTTATTTTACTTTCTTTGCTTAAAATAACATATTCTACCCGACGCAATACATTTTATAATTTTTGGAGAGTAAGCGGTATAATAGACATACATATGCCAAAATTAACTTTCGTTAAGATGGGTTATTAAACCTTTATTATTATTAAAACTTTTGTAGAGCCGCCATTCGTTTTTAAATCCTTTTTGCACTATTTGCATCTTGCTTGAAGTGCACCTTTCGACCCTTCAAAAAAATAACACCACACTGAACTTTTGTCATTGTTTTTAGTTTTATGTTTTTCAAAATTAATAATAATCCCGAAAAATCCCGGGATTCGGGATTTCCCGTTTGGCATCCCTAGTGGTGATCTCCGTTTCTTAGTTAAATTGTGGGTAAACATCGAATTGTGTTTTTAGTCATTGTTTAACTATGATTTAATCACCCACTGTTTGTTGGATAACTTTTAGTCAGAACCATATTATTTTGACAATCAAATTACTGACTGTCAAAGTGAGAAATGAAAATTGTATAAAATACATGTTTCAGATTTGCGTATTTGTACACATACGTTGAGTCTAGATCGTTAAATTGTTGCTCTTATATTGTTTTTTATACATTTTTGTTAAAATGACTTCGATTTTATGCATCTATTTCTTATTTTACATAATTCCATTTTGTTTGTTCCCCTTTGTTGTTTTGGTATTTATCCCAAAACACACGTTTTTTCCAATAAGAATACAAGAATTGCCATAATAGTTGACCATATGGCGACTTACATTAAATCACCACTGAAAACAAAATGCAAGGTTAACCTCTAATTAACTTAGAATTAAGATTAAGTAATCCGATTGTTAACTACCCACTTAAAAACTGGCCATTAATGTTCAATCAAAATTTCTAGGGAATATTACAGGGTCACCCTGGTACATGAGAAATCAAAACATGCCTAATAACTCACACTTAAATATAGTTTATAATATATAGTTTATATAAATATATAGTTTATACAAATGTATATTTATATAGTTTATATAAATATTAAAACCGAAATTGAAGCTTTGAAATTATTATATACAGACTAGAGTGGCATAGAGTGAACATAGTGGCGAAACCTTGGAAATAATCTTGGGGCAAAGATGCAACTTCGGTGTGCCATAGACCCTCCCACAATTCAATCAAAACCTTACACCACACATTAATAATACATGCTTGTTATTTTTCTTTTGTTAATATTCAGCAATCCCGACAATTATAATCACATACTCTCCGCCTTTACAGCACCATCGCGTCGACTAGGCCGCAATAAACCGGCTGCTAAACTATCCCTTCTACATATTTATTCATAAATTTTTTCACATGTTCCCTTACCATGCTCTAGCCACCCCGCTATTGAATATGGGAAAATTTGCCACGCCCATTTGGGAAATTGAAGGTTCGTCGGCAGCAAAATTCTTTAAAAACAAGGTTCATTTGTTTTCCTAAAAATTTAATGAAGATCGTTTTAAATGAAAATCGGACCCAATGGATGACTCAGGGCTACGAATAAGTCTGTTTACCCGATTTAAATTCCTTGAGTGTTTTTTCATTTAGTTGCCCAAAACAATACACATAATTGCATGCATATGCTGGGTCTTAGACGAATATAGTATAGACTCATTAATTCTCTCAATAAATTAAACGTCATAGGTATGGTTGCAAGTAAACATTGGATGGTGGAAGCATGGGTTCAATAATACCAGATAGAGGCAATAGTACACAACGTCCAACAAAGCAACACCAACCCCATTTCGTGTTTTTGTGGCAAAATACTTTACTTTTATTGACTTTTTTGCAACCTCATGAGGTCAGACGTCTTACACATATTAATTAAACAAACCAATTTCAACAAATTCTTCAAACTGGTTCTATGCTTTGCATTTTCTCGCCAGTTGGTAACACCAAGGATACGGAGGGATTCTTCTGTCTGGTATTTCCAGCGGAGTCTTGGTCGTCCTCTTTTCCTGCTACCATCGGGTACGTTATCGAAAACCTTTCGCGCTGGCTCATCTTCATCCATTCTGATAACAAGTCCTAGCCAACGCAATTGGCCTAATTTGATTCGACTAGCTATGTCCACGTCAGAATATGGATTATATAGCTCTGGATTCCAGCGACGTCGGTACTCGCCGTTTTCTCTAACAGGACCATATATTTTAAGGTGCCTTTCATCCGATTGCGATATGACCCAAGTTTCGGTGCCATATGTCAAGACAGGCAAAATGAGAGTCTGATATAGCTGGACTTTTGCCAGTCGAGAGAGGGCTTTGTTCCTAAACTGCTTTCTGAGCCCACAATAGCATATATTTGCAAGCACAATTCTCCTATCTATCTCCAGGCTGATGTTGCTGTCCTTGTTCACGGCGCATCCAAGGTAGACAAATTAATCTACCACTTCAAAATTAAATCGGTTGTCAACGTTCAAGTGCGGACCAAGTCGAGAGGTTCTCTAGTCGTTGACACCATCAATTTTGTCTTGCCCTCATTAACAGTAAAACCCACCTTCGCTGATTTATTTCGATTCTTGAAAATACTGCAGTAACCTCTCGCAAATTTCGCCCAATGATGTCTCTCTCGTCAGCATACGCCAGCAACATATGGCTTTTCGTGTTAATGATCATGTTCGTATTTACTGCAGCTGTTCTCATTATTACCTCCATTAAGATGTTGAAGAGATTGCACGAAAGTGTGTCGCCTTATCTCAGTCCTCGCTTGGTACAGAATGGTTCAGTGAGGTCTTTCCCCACTTTCACTGCTGATTTGGTGTTGGTCAGCGTCATTTTACAAAGGTGGATCAGTTTTGCCGAAATCCCAAGTTCAGACATAGCTTCGTACAGTTTTCCCCCTATGGGTCTATCGAAAGCAGCTTTGTAATCGACAAAAAGGCGGTATCGATTTGCTTTTCGTGGGTCTTTTCTAGTATTTGGCGTAGCGTGAATAGTTGGTAAGTCGTGGACTTGCCTGGTCCGACACCACACTGATAAGGTCCAATCAGGTTTTCAATAATTTGCTTTAGTCTTTCACATAATACCCTCGACAAGACCTTATTGGCGATGGATAAAATACTGATACCGCGCTAGTTGGAACAGATACACGGATCACCCTATTTGAATACAGGACATAATACACTGAGACTCCAATCGTCGGGCATAGATTCCCCAAGCCATATACCGCATATAAGTCGATGCATGTGGGCTAGCAGTCCTTCGCCACCTGCCTTAAAAAGTTCAGCAGGTAGCCCATCCGCAACAGCGGCTTTATTATTCTTATAATTTTGATAATTTTGATTGGTATGAATTCATTCATTCCGACGAAAATTATTTCGGTTAAACCATCGGAAAAAAGTTGGTGTAACCAGACATGCAAGAATGCTGTCAGATCCAAAGAGGACGCGTTCAGAGACTGGCGTTCTAATAAAAACGTTGATACTGAACTGCTACGCAAACAGGCAAGATCCAAGTGTGCCAAAGTACTTCGACGCGAAAAGTTTCTTCACGAACAGCGTATTCGTACTAAAGTTCTTTCTTTCCCTAGTGGAAGTAAGAACTTTTGGTCATTTGCAAGAAGAATAAAGGATAGTTCTTCCTCTATCCCAACTCTTCTTAAAGATGACATAACATTCACTGAACCGGTTCATAAAGCTAACCTCTTGGCTGAAATGTTTGCAAGGAACTCTTCCTTGCCGGATAGCAATCAACCACTCCCCGTGATCAATTACGTATCTTGTTCCATGCCCAAGATATTTTTTCGAACGCGAGGAGTTAAAAAGGTTCTTGCGAATCTCGTCGTAGGTAAATCCCCGGGCCCGGATGGCATATCTGCACTGGTCTTGAGTAGGTGCTCTTCGACACTGGCGTGTCCACTGCGCAATCTTTTCAACCTTGCATACCGTGCCGGAGTCTTCCCGGCGCGTTGGAAGATTGCTAATGTCCAGCCAATCCCTAAAAAAGGTGATGCAAGTAACCCTGCAAATTACCGCCCAATTGCAATTTGTTCTGCGCTCTCGAAGGTTATGGAGAGTATGGTTAACCACCATCTAGTGAAGTATCTGGAGTCCAATGACCTTCTTAATGATCGGCAGTATGGCTTCCGTAGAATGAGATCTACTGGAGACCTGATGGCGTTCCTTTCGGAACAGTGGAGTCGATCCATCCACCGGCTTGGTGAGAGTAAGGTAGTAGCTCTTGATATTTCCAAGGTCTTTGACAGAGTATGGCACGATGCACTCTTGTCAAAGCTTGCTGCTTTTGGTGTCGGTGATAACTTCACTCGATTTATATCGAGTTTTCTCAGAGATCGCACTATACGAGTTGTTGTAGATGGGGTTTCATCCGACGAGCATAAATTGACTGCAGGTGTACCACAGGGCTCTGTTCTTTCTCCTTCTCTTTTTCTTATTTTCATTGACGATCTCCTGGGTCAGACTGTGAATCCAATCTACTCTTTTGCCGATGACAGTAATCTCTGCCATTCTTATTCATTCGATCGTAGGCCAAGTCTTCAAGAGATTGAAGTCAAACGCCGGACAATGAATGAAACACTCGACCGCGATCTGGTGTCCATTGTTGAATGGGGTCGAAGGAATAGAGTAGATTTTAATGCGAGTAAGACCCAGTGTTGTTTGTTGTCGCATAAACGTATTGCTGACCCAGGTGTATCGTCATTGTCTATGGACGGTGTGGATATTGATGAATCAGACGCTCTTGATGTTCTGGGCATGAAAATACAATGTGATGTCCGTTGGGCAAAACATGTATTTGAAGTGTCGAAAGATGCATTCAAGTGTCTAGGCTTTTTGAAGCGGTGCAAGAAACACTTCACTCCATCTGATCTTCTCAATATCTACACCACCTACATCAGACCAAAGATGGAGTATAACTCCCATATATGGGCAGGTGCTCCTAGGACTTCTTTGGAGCTTCTTGACCGTGTCCAGAGGAGACATCGCCGAAATGTGGGTTGCGTGTCACTGTTCTATCGATATTTCCACGGTATGTGTTCCTCGGACATCCGTCAACTTATGCCGGACGTGAGGATATTTAGCCGAAGTACGCGGCTTTCCAGGAACTCTCATCCGTTTTTTATCGAGTGGCCGATTGACCGCACTACACACTATAGAGAAAATTCGTTCTTCAGCCGTACAGTCCGTATGTGGAATAAACTTCCGGCTAGTGTATTTCCCACCAATTGTGACATACAAACATTCAAGGCAAATATCAACAGACACTACTCCCTCTTTCCACCCTCTACTACCTCAATTTTCCTTCGCCAACACAATGCACTGCATTTATAGGGGGCATCCCCTGATGGGGGTGGGGTGGGGTGTGTGTAACAATCTACACTATCTTCCACTATCGTTACCTCCTGATCTTCAGTGGAATAGTGCTTAAAAGTGGTTTCTCCACTTTTTCAGCACACACTTCTTATCAGTCACCAGATTCCCACTCTCGTCCTTGCAAGTGGGCAGCTTATTATTAGGCCCGCTATTCGATCTTGTGGCCGTCAGTGGTGCAATGGTAGTGTGCGCAGCTCTTGTACATGAGATCCTGGGTTCGAACCCGGCTCTTACCACCTTCAAATTTTCTTTCGGCCGCGGTCACCTCGCTTAGTGACGGCGACACTATCGAGTATTTAGCCATGAAAAAGCTTCTCAAAATACCGTTCGGAACCGGTGTAAAACTGTAGGTCCCAATCAGTGAGTATAAAACTGGAACGCGCACAGAAATTTTTAGGTGGTCAGAGTAGGGATCCAACCCACGTCCTCATGCACAAGAGCCGCACACACTACCATTGCACCACCGACGGCCATAAACCTATGGAACAGAAAATGGCATTAGCGGCCCACTGTGCTGAGACGGGTCATAATCCTAACTTTGACGACGTTGACATTTTAGTGGAGGAGACGCATATCTCACAACGACTCACTCTCGAAATGTTGCACAGAATTAACGTTCGCTCAGAGAAAAGACTCAATTACAAGACCGACACTGACCGATGCACTGAAATATATCGACACACAATAAGAAAACACAGAGAAAACAGACAATAGTTGACGAAAGTTTGCACACTGCGTACGAGTAATTTATTTGTTGTGATTATTTAAAAAATCAAAAATAACTTATTTTATATTTTAATTGTAAAAAATCAAAAATAAGTGTTATTTTGTAACTTTTAAATAAAAATTTGGAAATAATTGATATTTTGCAATTTTTATTATAAAACTTATAACAGTTACGGTCCCTCGCCAAAATCGTTAGAGTGTCTGAGGAGTTTACTTTATCTATGCTTTCCAGTGGCTTCCCTTAAATTGGCAACTATTATTAAGAAAAGGGCTTATTAATCTATTATTTAGTTACAGAAAATGACTGCCAAAACACGTACTTTTTATTTTTACTAAACCTGTAAAAATGGAAATAGAAAACTGAAACTTAATTTTCGTCCTTTGAAGTTCGATATTAAAATCAATATTTTTGATTAATTGCATGTATAACCAAAACATAATAATAGTCTAACCGCCTTATTCATAAAAACATTGTGAGAGATTTGAGAGACGTTTTTGTATGATAAATCGTCTCTCATAACTCTTTTTGAATAAGGCCGTAAATGTAAATATTAAATATGTATTAGAGTGACATTTATTTATTTACTTTTGAAACTCATAGAGCGCCGGGCTGAATATTAAATATTACACTTGGTGTAAAATTTGTATTCTGAAGATTTAGGTAAAATTGGAAGTCTAGTTTCGATGGATTTTAACGAAACATGTGGTTAAGTTAAACTGGTAAAAATTTGGAAAACATCGGACAATATTAACACGTAGCGCCTCGGGGTCAAAATTCAACATTTTGTGTATTATTAATCTTAAACAATCGGGGTTTTTTTAAAATTAAATTTGAACTATAATAATTCTATCATAAAAATCCGCCTAAAAATTATTGGTTTTCTGTTAGCTGATTATGCAATATAAATATTTCAATAAAATTTGTACTTTGTTAAATTTTTCAGCATTATATTTCTACCGCCGGGCGGTCCGTGAATTTCAAATAACCTTACAAACAATTGCTACTCTAATAAGTATGTATATTAGGGAGGGTCAATTTGTATGGGACCAAAAAACTTAACAAAGAGTATAGCAGAAACGTAATCTACGGCAAATTCTAAGAAAATGTTCTCAAGAAACCATGGTTCTAAAATCAAAATCGAGCCCGCGATTTTTCACTTGAAAATTTGTACATTAGCGTAAAAAATCGACCCAAAACCCATTCTTATGAAACTTCATACTGTTAGATGTCGATGAAATATATGTCTCACATATATTCTAGTCATTGTTGCCTTTACAAGGACGTTTATTTTAGGTGCAAACTCCCCACGGTTCATGTTTTATAGCTGTGTCAAGTTGGTCATCTGCAGCATTTTTGTATGTTAGAATTACTTTTGAATGAGATATCAGATTGTAGCGATCAAGGTATCGCCTGATAGGTTTTAACCTTCTCTTTAGGAATAAAAATTTAAATGGCAAATGTAATATCACATTCAAAAGGTATTCTAACATCAACACAGGTATCTCTTCACAAAAATGACCAACTTTACACAGCTATAAAACATGAACCGTGGGGAGTTTCGACCTAAAATAAACGTCCTTGCAAAGGCAGCAATGACTAGCGTACATATATTTTTCGCTACGCTAATTTTTACGCTAATGTGTATAGAAATTTTCAAGTGAAAAATCGAGGGCTCGATTTTGATTTTAGAACCATTGTTTCTTGGGAACATTTTCAAAAAATTCGCCGTAGATTACGATTCTGTTATACTCTTGGTCGGCAAAAAAAATTGACCCACTCTTATGTATGTATATGTATATATTATTAAATAACCACACATTTCAAAGGGATGAAATAAAATACAATTTATTTTTTTCATTCTTTAATTTTAAGTTTGACAAATATTTTTCTTTTGCAACTGAACAAAAGTGATTTCTAAGCATAGAAATCCTAAACATATTGTAAACAAATGGTAACATTCGTAGCGGAGGTTAAATTGGGATAACGAATACATAAATATAAATCACGGGTGTTCCAAATTTTGAATACATACAAAAACAATTCCATACCACAAAGAAAGACAATGTTTCCTTTGTCTTGGACAAAGAATTAAATTACAATATACTTAAACAAATTTTACAACACAAGATTTTTCAACTTAAATTTTTTGTAATTAATTGTTTTTGTATTAATACAATGTTTCACATATAAGCTAATTATAAACAGATGCAAGATATAATTAAAAATAAAAAATTAAGTATATTCTAGATTTATGGATGTATGGTATATATTTATTTATATTATATGGTATAAATATTGAAGAAGGATGGGGGCTTGCTATGTAATATCAAAGTCATACGACACTGCAACAAATGGAAACATAACTGATTCGAAATCTCTAGTCATTTTGGTATTTTCTATGAAAATGTCAACGGAATTTTTTGTATATTCTAGTATTTCAGATGGGATATCTGAATATTTGAACAATTAATTAATACATTTATCGTCATATTACAACAATTGATATAATATGAAGTGTATGTATGTATAAGTAAAATATTTAATTTCGCCCGCCTAGCTTCGATTAGGCATATACGAGTTTGTAACTTGAACTAAAATATCAGATTGGAAACCTATGCATTCCCTTTAGTGGTATATAATTTTAAATTCTAATTCAATATATGTATATGCTTATACAAACAAGAGAGTAGAAATTGAAATAAATATAACTTTCCTGCTAATTTGTTTCTATGATTTTCGAATTTGAATTGCTCATTTTCAAGTTTCTAAAACTGAACTGATTTTTAAATTACGCTAAACCAAGTATTTACTACAAATGTAAATTATTTCTAAATTCATTTTATGCTATATTTTCCCATGACAAATAACGCCAGATATGCTTTCATTTGTTGGCAATTTATTACAGAGTAGGATGTTAAGTGCTTTTAATGTAACATGTTCTATAACTAAAAATTTGAATTAGACAAATAAATATCTTAACAAAGATATCAGTTATTATGTATATGGTAGTACTAACTTTCTGGATGAGAAAGTTCTAATACATTTGAAAAAGCTAAGGACAATTAATAGCGAATAAGTATCGAGTTTTTAATAATTATATATAACTGTGTACCCAATTATTTGAAATTAATTGACCATGCCTTGTCCAAATAGGCTTACAAATCAAAGCATCTTTTTCGTAAAGAATGTAATTTTGTACTTTTGAAAATATAATATATATACAATGTTTTTGTGTGTCTTCATTATAAGTAAAGTTTTACCAATCGTAGAAAACCTTAATTCGTGTGTCAGTGTAAGCTTATGACTTCGAGCATAAATATTTTTTGCAACATTAAATTGTTAAGGTTTTAATTCCCCATTTTCCCTCGCTGGTTCGAATATATTCGTGATTTAAAATACGCGATATGTGGCACTTCCCTTGAGGAAAAAGGTATTTTTTCGAGAGTTATTAGAATATTGGCCCAAACCAAAAATATAACCCAATTACTTTATTGTTAAAAAAATACCATTACTTCTTTTTCTAAGCATCGAAATTGTACTATCTCGAAGGACAATTTTAACATAAACTAGGCTACATCACCTACACATAAACTATATCTTTCGATATAGTAGTGAAATAATAATAGTTATATTGACATATATTTAAATATGATAAGAACGCGCCAAAGTGCAAGTTAGGATCATGTAACAATGTGATATAAGCACGAAATGTACATACCGTTAATAAACCAAGCAATACATTATCAAAACAATTGTAATCGCATCAGATAATATTAAATTGGGATTGAAAATTTGCTTGGATTTCTTTGAGCCTTTCAGTTGAATATCGAATCTTATATGTATTATGAACTTCGTTTGAAACGGAGTTGTTGTACATATCGAAAGTGTAATTTGAGCCACTGTACTACGTAGCTCTATCAGATGATGAAAACTACAGAAATAGCCCATTGATGTGTCCGCAAAAACCTGTGGCAGCAACAACAACCTATTTGTATGATTAAAAATGTTGTATGAAATCCTAATCATTTAGAAACTAATCAAAATATGAATGTGTATAAATTATTCTGATTAAACTTAAACTTAATCATTAGGGTGGTCTAAAACATCCTTATTAAATTATTAATCATTCGATACGAAACCGATGCCTTCATTTGAAGCCGTAATTAACTTATATATGGGGAGACTAACTAAATACTAATTATTTTTTTTATCACGAACAAAAAAAAAATATAATAAAACCATTGAAAAAATACCAGCCCCACCTTACATTTTATCATCCATCGCTGTTGTGACGGTTGGTGGAATTATTGTGTCCACTATCATCTTGGAGCATTCATCCAGCAAGTTGGATGAATTTGGTTTTATGATATCCATCAGTGTGAAATCATCTTGTATAGCAGCTGGTTGTGCAGACGGTGGCTCGTCTTCTTCGGAGATTTTATCATTTAGAGAGATGCCTTCGTCTAAACTGCTGCTGCCCAAGGACATTGGTTCACTGTTGCTGGAAACTGTGGAGTTTGCGATTGATGATGATGACGACGATGATGAAGATGAGGAGCACAAGTGAGGTGCTACTATTGCGCCAGCGGCTTCGATGACATCGCCGCATGATGAAGCAGACATGGGAGAGGAACATGCGGAATTTGTATTGTTAGTGTGGTTCATACTGATGATGTTGTGGGTACACAACTTAGAAATAAGTAATTTTGGTGTAATGCGACCATCATAAGTGCCGGTCCCAGAGTCTGGGCTAGGGCAAACCGAACTAGATGGCGATTGGCATATGGGAGAGGAGCCTCGACTTTCGCAAAACATTTTCTTTGCTGGAGGCTGCGAGTACAAAGAGCCCCATGTGCTAGAAGTTGCGGAGCTGTCGTCCATATCAAATTTTCTCTTTACAGGACCCAACTGAGATGGTCGGATTGCTATAGGGGACATAGAACGCCGTGTGGCAAAAGTGCAACGACGAGTTGGTGAGGGTGACAACCCGTAAGGAAGACGTAAATTAGCTCGATTGTTTGTTGGACTGGGACTTGAACAACCATTTCCACTACCACCCATTCCTAATCCGACAACAACTTGAAGGGGATTTGACAACTCTTCGGAAGATTTGCAGGACCAACTTTCCGCCACAATAGATAAATCTTCCCAGCTCTGTGATATTTGTATGGCACTATGAACCTCTCGTTCGTGGCTTACTTCTCTGGCATGACCATCGACACACTCTTCTTGCCTCAATTGGGATATGCGTGGGGTAACACAGCGCGATGTCTGACCACTACCTGCTCCTACAACAGCCATGACAGTATTCGTGCTACTAGCACCACTACCAGTTCCAACACCTCCACGGGCTGGACTATAACTGGCGGAATATCTTCGTCCGCGTGGCGCAAATATATTGAATACTGGTGCTGGAGATACCTCCCTTGATTGAGGTTGTGACCGTGGTATGGGAACACTCAAACATCTCTTTAAAGCCTTCGACGATAACGTTGCTGTATTTGCTACACTTGCGGCTCCCTGTGATACCCCAATTTGATTTACTACCACTGCCTCTGTTGGTACGACTTGCATTTCAGTACTTTCATCCGCTTTATTTCTAAATTTATCTTGCTTTATTCCCTCATTGGTAATCCCCAGGTTAACTTCCATTTGTGGTCTTTTGATACCTCGCCGTGGTTCTTACGAAATATCACGATATTGTTTTGTTTTTCGTCGATTTTGGTCGGTTTGTTTGAAAATTTCTTAGATTTTTAGAGTATAAAATTGTTGCCACTACACTGCATACCAGTTTGTTTGATGGTTCTTGATTTTTTCTATGTAGTCAGGGTTCGGAAAATTTATAGCAAATGATGTCGTTCGTACGGGGTACATGTAGAAAATGTTTGCGAAGAAAGGATAATAACAGAGTTGCCAAGAGCTTTTGTAGTACAACAAATTCTTTAGCTTGACTGAAACAACAAATCTAATTTGTTTTTTTTTTTTAATTTGCACCTTTTTGTATGTAGTTTATTCGCAAGGACTAAAACTTGAGTTCTATAGACGGGAAGGGAACACCTAGAAGTTGCAAGTTTTAAATTCAACAGAAGAATTCTGTCGCTGAGGTTCGTCGAACATAAAGCCCCGTATTCAGTTGCGAAAATTTCGTAAGAAATTTTGTCAATTATCTCTAAACGGAAAATTTTGTTGCGGAGAGTTACGACCTATCTTTGATTTACCTTGCAAACACCCGGTTCAGACAGGGCAAGTTTCCTTTCTAATTTCTCTAGTTTATAGAACAGAGAGGTGAAAGGAAGAACACGGGCTACAGACTTGCCCGTACTCTTATTTCGTTTTGTTTTCTCATTCGCAATTTTTTACGCGAAGTTAGCTGCAGATGACAATTTGACATTGCTTTTAATTTTTTGTTTCTTTCATAAAATTCTGGATAATGTACATAGGATGTCGTTCGCACGGGGTACATGTAGAAAATGTTTGCGAAGAAAGGATAATAACAGAGTTGCCATGAGATTTTGTAGTACAACAAATTGTTTAGCTTGACTGAAACAACAAATCTAATTTGTTTTTTTTTTTAATTTGCAGCTTTTTGTATGAAGTTTATTCGCAAGGACTAAAACTTGAGTTCTATAGACGGGAAGTGAACACCTAGAAGTTGCAAGTTTTAAATTCAACAGAAGAATTCTGTCGCTGAGGTTCGTCGAACCTAAAGCCCCGTATTCAGTTCTTGTGAAATTTTCGTAAGAAATGTTGTCAATTATCTCTAAACGGAAAATTTTGTTGCGGAGAGTTACGACCTATCTTTGATTTACCTTGCAAACACCCGGTTGAGACAGGGCAAATTTCCTTTCTCATTTCTCTAGTTTATAGGACAGAGAGGTGAAAGGAAGAAAACGGGGTACAGACTTGCCCGTACTCTTATTTCGTTTTGTTTTCTCATTCGCAATTTTTTACGCGAAGTTAGCTGCAGATGACAATTTGACATTGCTTTTCATTTTTTGTTTGTTTGTGTTTGAAGGTGTTTCGTCGTTTACTCGCCCCCTTCCATGCAGCATCTACAGAGAGTAGAGTTTCTATGTCCCAATCTTAGGGCATGTTTTCCTACAAGACAATGTCCCGTAAGTGTTCCTATCATTGTGGATAACCTGCCTCTCGGCAAGTTAAGTAGTTGCCTAGTCCTCTTCTTGTCCACCTGTGGCCAGAGGACCCTGGCTTGTTTGCAAGTTGAAGTAAGTCTACACTTGTCCTTGAACATATTATCGGCCCACTGCCTGATCCGCAAACGGCAGGTAGAGATTGGCATACTAACACTTTCTTTTGCCGGAAGAACCTGTGCCGTAGTGCCCTGTCTAGCTAACGCATCCGCTACGCAATTGCCTGGAATGTCGCTGTGTCCCGGTACCCAGATGAGCCTGATGTCAAAATACTCTGCCATCACCCTAAGTGACGAGTGACATTCTTTCACCGTCAGCGACGTAGCAAACATGGCTTCCAGGGATTTATAGCAGCCTGGCTGTCTGTGTAGATACATATTCTCCGGAGGGTTGTGACACTACTTTTCAGTATTTCAGCAACCTCCAGTATGGCGGTAATTTTCGCATGAAATACACTACAGTGATCAGGCAGCTTGAAGGAGATATTTACATTTAGGTCCGGTGAATGGACCCCATAGCCTACTTGCTCGTCCAACTTTGATCCATCCGTGAAAAATCTGATACTACTGGTATCCCCTTCCAGTGACTTTTCTCAGGTATTCCTGTTCGAAATAGAAGTCCTTAGATTTGTCGCTGGTAGAAGGTAGGGGATACAGTAGTCCGTTTTTACGGGAATAGAGTTGTAGTAATTCAGCGTGTCCGGAATGCCCCGATATAAAAACGTCACAATTTCTGATTCTCACCAGGGATGTAGCGGCTGCCGATTCGGCCATGATATCAGGAGTACAGATGTTCAGGATAGCACTAAGTGCAGTACCTGACGTCGTGCCCATTGCCCAACTAACACTAATCAGTGCTGATCTTTGAATTTTCATCAAGGAATTCAGAATATACTTCTTTTGGAGGGACCTCCACCAAACTACGATGCCATAGAGAAGTATTGGTCTGACTATTGCCGTATAAATCCACATGGTGATCTTAGGAGACAGTCCCCAGCGCTTTCCTATCGCCCCTTTACAGCAGTAAAGAGCAACAGACGCCTTTCCACCCTCTCCTCCACATTCGGTTTCCAAGACAGTTTTCTGTCGAGAATTATTCCCAGGTACCTTTTCCGTCAACTTGCACCCCATTAACTGACGGCAGTTCAAATGCGGGTATTTTATATTTACGAGAAAACAGGATAAGCTCGGTTTTAAGTGGGTTAAGTGATAGTCCGTTGTTAGCGGTCCAGTTCGAAATTAGACTAAGTAGACAGGTTGTACGAATGCTAAGTAAATTGAGGTTTCTACCCGTACAGATGATAGCAATATCATCGGCATAGGCAAAGACCTGGCATTCGGCCCTGTCCAATTCAAGAAGCAGTTCACCACCCCTTTCAGCTTTGACGGATCTATCCACCAGAAGCTTCACAATTGTCACTAAGCTGTCGACTCCTAGATTCTGTAACGGCCTAAGAATCGCCGAAGGTTGAATATTATTGAAGGCTCCCTCGATGTCCAGGAAGGTCCCTAGAGCGAAGACCTTATTCTCAAGAGAGTTTTTTATTATGCTGAATATAGAGTGGAGAGCCGTCTCAGTTGATCTGCCCTTGATATAGGCATGCTGAGAACTCGATAGTAGATTTTGGTAAAGATTACTTCGAACGTGAATGTCGAGTAACCTTTCTAATGTCTTAAGAATAAAGGATGATAGACTGATTGGTCTAAAGTCCGTTGGCTTGACAAGAGAGCATTTACCCGCTTTCGGGACGAAAACCACTTTGGTTTGCTTCCAAATGCTAGGAATGACTCCCAGCGTCAGACAGCCCATGAAGATTGCCTCCCACCAACTACAAGATAGGTATAGTGCCTCCTGTAGTTACGCGGGAATTATCCCGTCAGGTCCGGCTGATTTATAGGGCTTAAAGCATCTAATAGCCCACATCAGTTTCTTTCTGCTCACTATTGAGAGAACTTTTTCTATGCTAGGTGAGTTTCCGCCTAGCTCTTCTGGCTGATGACCAGCATTCCTGTGATCGTTGGGGAAGTGGGCATCCAGGAGAATCCCAAGAGACTTTTCAGACGAATACGTCCACGTTCCATCGTCTTTCATTAAGAACCCCGCACACGGTGGGTTTTTAGCGAGCACGCATCTTAAGCATGCAGTCTGGTTGGTTCCCTCAATGGATTCACAGAAGTTTCGCCAGGGCTTCCGTTTGGCCTTCTTGATTTCACCTTTATATAGATTAAGACTAATCTTGTAAACGTCCCAATCCCTTTGGTCGCCGCTCTTTTTGGCCGTCTAATGGACGATCTTAGATCCTGAAGCTCAGCGTTCCACCAATGAGGTTTTTTGTTACCCTTGGCAGCATAATAACCACTGCTCTTACAGGACTCATTCAGCGCGATCCTTTGACGCATCAGTAAGTTTGCCAACTAGTTCTTCCAGCTCTGGCACATTAGTCGGAGTATTCGGATGGTAACCTAAGAGTTTCCTTAGGCGCCCACGATAGGCGTCCCAGTCCGTTTTCCTATAATTTTTAAAAACTTCCTTTTTCAGAGGTTTGATATTTATGTGGAACTGTAGATATCTATGATCAGAAAATGAGTGATCAGAAAGTGCGCTCAAATCGGATACAGTTACATAGTCGTAGCTAAGTAGTAAAGTTAGGTCTAGAACTTCCCTCCTAACCGAAGTTATGAAGGTCCGTTCCTCGTCTCTGTTACATATAGACAAGGTTTCGCTTATAATGAAATAAAAAAGAGACTCACCTCGATCATTGGTGCCGGTACTCGCCCATATTGTGGGGTGCGCGTTGGCGTCGGCACCAATAATGACGCTACAATTCCGCCTTTTTGCCTCCGATACAATATCCCTGACGCACTTCGGAGGGGGTGATTCAGTATGGTCGTGCGCCATGTACGATGAAACTAGCCAAAGGTCCCGCTGGCCGTTTTCCAGCGAGAGGCTGATGGCGGTTGTATCGCTATCACTAAAATTCTGCAATAAAAGAGCATTAAATTTGTTTTTAACGACTATGCAAGATCTTGGCCTACCTGATAGGACGAAGGTCCTGTATCCATTGCACTTGATACCACATATACGATCTTTGGTAAAGATTACTTCGAACGTGAATGTCGAGTAACCTTTCAAATGTCTTAAGAATAAAGGATGATAGACTGATTGGTCTAAAGTCCGTTGGTTTGACATGAGAGCATTTGCCCGCTTTCGGGACGAAAACCACTTTGGTTTGGTTCCAAATGCTAGGGATGACTCCCAGCATAAGGCAGCCCCTGAAGATTGCCTCCCACCAACTACAAGATAGGTATAGTGCCTCCTGTAGTTACGCGGAAATTATCCCGTCAGGCCCGGCTGATTTATAGGGCTTAAAGCATCTAATGGCCCATATCAGTTTCTTTCTGCTCACTATTGAGAGAACTTTTTCTATGCTAGGTGAGTTTCCGCCTAGCTCTTCTGGCTGATGACCAGCATTCCTGTCATCGTTGGGGAAGTGGGTATCCAGGAGAATCCCAAGAGACTCTTCAGACGAATACGTCCACGTTCCATCGTCTTTCGTTAAGAACCCCGCACACGGTGGGTTTTTAGCGAGCACGCATCTTAAGCGTGCAGTCTGGTTGGTTCCCTCAATGGATTCACAGAAGTTTCGCCAGGACTTCCGTTTGGCCTTCTTGATTTCACCTTTATATAGATTAAGACTAATCTTGTAAACGTCCCAATCCCTTTGGTCGCCGCTCCTTTTGGCCGTCTAATGGACGATCTTAGATCCTGAAGGTCAGCGTTCCACCAATGAGGTTTTTTGTTACCCTTGGCAGCATCCTTTGACGCATCAGTAAGTTTGCCAACTAGTTCTTCCAGCTAAGAGTTTCCTTAGGCGCCCACGATAGGCATCCCAGTCCGTTTTCCTATAATTTTTAAAAACTTCCTTTTTCAGAGGTTCGATATTTATGTGGAACTGTAGATATCTATGATCAGAAAATGAGCGATCAGAAAGTGCGCTCAAATCGGATACAGTTACATAGTCGTAGATAAGTAGTAAAGTTAGGTCTAGCACTTCCCTCCTAACCGAAGTTATGAAGGTCGGCTCCTCGCCTCTGTTACATATAGACAAGGTTTCGTCTTTTTGCCTCCGATACAATATCCCTGACGCACTTCGGAGGGGGTCATTCAGTATGGTCGTGCGCCATGTACGATGAAACTAGCCAAATGTCCCGCTGGCCGTTTTCCAGCGAGAGGCTGATGGCGGTTGTATCGCTATCACTAAAATTCTGCAATAAAAGAGCATTAAATTTGTTTTTAATGAGTATGCAAGATCTTGGCCTACCTGGGGTTGATAGGACGAAGGTCCTGTATCCATTGCACCTGATACCACATATACGATCATTGACTGTCCATGGTTCTTGTATCAGGGCCACATCGGCTCCATCCTTCGCAAGATGGAGAATGAGGTTGGCAGGCAGATGCTGCCTTACTGCGATGAAGATTTATCTGCAGGACTTTCATCGTCTAGAGGATCTTCAACTCCGGGTACCTCGATCACGGTCGTCTCGTGATCACCCTCGCTAGTGATGGACCCATCTCGGAGCCAGGCAGAGCGGCTCCATAGGTCAATGATGCTGCCACTATCGTCATCCAGTAGTGCTTCTTCAGCATCTACCGCCGTTTCAGGATGCTTTCCAGCATTTACAGCTGTGACTTCCGACTTCGACTCGGCCAGTTTGCCACTCAGCGTATCCACTTTGTATACCCTGAGGGGTACACTCATGAACCCAAACTGAATTTGGCCTTTGGACTCCACAAGGGGTTTAAGGGAATCCTGGCTCAGGACCAAAACTACCTGCCGGGATGTTCCTACAGGATCCTCAACCTTGACCACCTTCCAATCCTTTGCAGGAATGGAGGGATTGCAGTGGCTGATGATCTTTAGGATCTCCAGTGGGTCAGTAGGTGAGTTGGACGGGACGCAAACGGCTATCCACGGCTTTGAGTTTGGCCCCCGGCCAAACCTCACCTACTCGACTCATGGCGGACTTATACAAACGCGCTGCTCGTTCATCAGAGCAGCCAATCAGTTTAATACTACCCTGGAACCATCCCGCGTCTTCGCAGATTGTCAGAGGGCCAGGGTTGTCGTTTACGATGTCCATGAACACCGTAAGAAGGGTTCCTTCTACAAGGCGCCATTTATCCTTGGGGATACGTCCATCCTGGGAACCTTCATTCAAAACGCCAATGATTAGGCTGTCCTTCGCGACATCGTTAAAGGACCTGCCGAGCACAGGGCGGCTTTTATGCCTCTTAGATGGCAGGTTTAGTATCCACCTCCACTGAACGCTGTTTTTTATTAACAGCCAGTGGAGGCTTTGTCCCTACAGACTTGGAGCCCTCACAGACGCCCTTAGCCCACTCCAAGGTGTTTATCTGTGCTGGAGTGAGTGCGGTGACTGGTAATGCAGAGAGTTGACTAACCAATCTAGTGGCCAGTCGAAGATCAGCTCTCCGCTTCCGGGAGGGGCAGAGATTTTTAGTTTTCCCCGTAGTTGGGGAGGGTTGACCACCGCCCGCGTTATTCGCAGTTGCAGAGGCCCCTTGCGTGTGACCGCAGAAGACTTACGAGCACTAGTGCTCGAAGAAGAGCCCGTAGGCTCGGGGGAAGTCACAGGTTTTCCTGTGGCCGAAGACTTTTTAATGTTATCGTTCATGATTGTAGCCGCTATCTACGTCCGTAATCCAATGTGTTCAAGAAGAAGGCCCCGTGGTTGTCTATGAAGCAGGGAGTTCCACGCGAGGATTGACACTCCGCCTTATGGGACAGTGTTCAGAGCCAGGCCGAACCAAAGAGGGAGTAATCTCAACCTCACCATTACCACCAACTTAAAGGTGACGGATTTCGAACGTACTACAAGACTTGCCGGGGTTTAAGGAGGCGGAGACGAACGGTACCTTAGCCACGAGCCATTTCGACAGAGTGTCACCTCTGTCTACTCAGGTCGCAGAGCACAGGACGACAGCTCGAAAGCAGAAGATCATATAGTTACGAAAATCGAGAACAAGGGTCGCAGCAGGGTCTGTGCCAAAGAGGAAGAAGATCATTTAGAGTTACCCAGGTTGCACCGCGAGGAGGCGATCTTCACTGCAACCCTTTTATACACGTACTTCTTATGACAACGAAAATTTCATAAAAAATGAATACCGGGTTTAAATAAAATTTGTTTACTGTGAATATACAAAATATGAACATATACGGAATGCACAAAGTTAAAAATGGAGAAAAATGGAGCCCGTAGGCTCGGGGGAAGTCACAGGTTTTCCTGTGGCCGAAGACTTTTTAATGTTATCGTTCATGATTGTAGCCGCTACCTACGTCCGTAATCCAATGTGTTCAAGAAGAAGGCCCCGTGGTTGTCTATGAAGCAGGGAGTTCCACGCGAGGATTGACACTCCGCCTTATGGGACAGTGTTCAGAGCCAGGCCGAACCAAAGAGGGAGTAATCTCAACCTCACCATTACCACCAACTTAAAGGTGACGGATTTCGAACATACTACAAGACTTGCCGGGGTTTAAGGAGGCGGAGACGAACGGTACCTTAGCCACGAGCCATTTCGACAGAGTGTCACCTCTGTCTACTCAGGTCGCAGAGCACAGGACGACAGCTCGAAAGCAGAAGATCATATAGTTACGAAAATCGAGAACCAGGGTCGTAGCAGGGTCTGTGCCAAAGAGGAAGAAGATCATTTAGAGTTACCCAGGTTGCACCGCGAGGAGGCGATCTTCACTGCAACCCTTTTATACACGTACTTCTTATGACAACGAAAATTTCATAAAAAATGAATACCGGGTTTAAATAAAATTTTTTTACTGTGAATATACAAAATATGAACATATACGGAATGCACAAAGTTAAAAATGGAGAATTTTGTTCGATGTTCACATAATTTGTTGAAATTAAACATCAAAACAGCTGGCAGAACTTCGATTCCTCTCTGACGATGGAATTCCTCTCGAATGTGGAATGGTATATGAGACAGATAAAAAATCTGTAGTAGTTTAATATACTTATACTTATCCTTTCGAATAAGACAACAATTTTTTTTATTTATCCAGTACTAAATTTGTTGTTACCTTGGTTTGAGTTGGGGTTGTTGCTTAAAATGTACTGCCGTTTGGAAATTTCTGATATTTATCCTACAAGGCAGCTCTTCAGGTGGCGGCTAGGGATATTTTAGGCGGACCTAAAACTGTGAATGAGTACCTAGACAAACCTGAATGGTATACTAATGCCAGTGCGTCTCAGGCTATTAAGTGACAATAGTCACTGCATAGAGTAAATCTTACGAGAGAGAATATTTGGTACATCAGACGTTTCCTTTCACACTCTTCGTGATGTGGTCTGTGCGATAGAGAGATGTTTGACGAAAAGTGGCATACACCAGGTGGAATTACAATGACTTCTGGCTTTAATTTTTCATGTCATTTTGGTGCCAAACTGTGAAATTTAAATGTGTTTTGCACTTCTTTATTGTCTGCTATTTTTTGCATACATTTATACAATTCATAATGGCTATGAAAATACAATATCGAAAAATAACTCATACAACGGCTCGCACAGACGATATACGGATCACGATTTACGGATATGCACCTGGAAAGTAAAAACCCTATACAGAACCGGTGACAGTATCCAACTGGCAGATGTCCTCCAAAATCGTAAAGTAAACATTACTGGTATACGGGAAATGCGATGGACAGGGTTTGGCAGTACAAGGAGAAAAACTGTGACACATACTATAGCACTCACGCAAATAAACAGGATTTGGCAGTACAAAGATAAAGAACTGTGACATATACTACAGCACTCATGCAAATAAGGATGAATTTGTCTGTGGATTTGTAGATGGCAAAAGGATAAAATCCTCTCTAA
The DNA here is from genome assembly GCA_963931995.1 of Phaonia tiefii. Taxonomy (NCBI): domain Eukaryota; kingdom Metazoa; phylum Arthropoda; class Insecta; order Diptera; family Muscidae; genus Phaonia; species Phaonia tiefii. The sequence continues at coordinate 130,771,160 of OZ008367.1, forward strand.
AACCGTTCGGAATCGGTGTAAAACTGTAGGTCCAAAACAGTGAGTGTGCAACTAGAAAGCGCACAGCTCACAGGTTGTGAGAAGCTCTCCCAATTTAAATTGGTTAAACGAGACTTACGAAATTTATTACGATTTACCATACAAAAACGTCTCTCAAATCTCATAACCTTTTAAGAATAATTATTTTTGTTTTGTAATAAAATGGTTTTTTACATGTAATAAATTAATGGTTTTTGAATGCATCACTTGAATAAGAAAAATTTAAAAACTCGATAAAATAATAGATTAATTAATTTTTGTTGTCAAATTTACGACTAGTAATAATAAAACAAATTGATTTATTAGTGGGTCTTACCACTCTTATTGATAAAGTGACTCTATATAATTCAAAGAAAAGGAGTCCCATGCATATTTTATATTTTAAGGATTTTTTTTGTTTCATATTGCATTTCCGAGGAAAAGCGGCTTCTAAGATCTTCTTGTACGATGCTCCAGTAATTTTTTCGGTTTCAAAAACCAAATCGATGGTGACGTAGTAGGACATGGCAAACCATACCATAACTCCTCTTTCTGTGCTGTATATTGGTTGGAAAAATTTGTCTTCTTTTCTTAAATCGTGGAAATAGTAGCTCTACTCCATCGATATTAAACATTTTCTCGTCGGAAAGACTACCTTCGGCCACTTGTCTGACCATGTCATTGCATTCTTATCAAATTGGAGGCCTTGAGTTTTACGTTTCACTTTAAGTGGCGGCTTTCTTTGCAATTTCCGACGACAAATGAATAGATAAAACCTTAATATACGACATATTATACAAACACTCGCGTTAACTCCACTTTCTTCGCGAATTTTTGCGAAAGGATTAGATGCAAGTCTGCAAATTGTTTGCCTTTCTCGAACCGTTGCTGACATTTTAGTGCGCCTTTCATGTTTCTCCATATTTCTCGATGTTATTCAAATAGTTGTATACAACTGATTGTCCCCTCTTAATTTTTTCTGACATTGGAAGTACATTTACGCCTTTGAATTTCTAAAGTGTAATTTTTTCCATTTCGGATGTGGTAAGAGCTTTTTCGCATCACTTGCTTGTTGAAATGTTACTGTTAGGCTACTACCTAAAGAAGGACGGAAATCGTAATTTCTTGTTAAATTAATGGCAAACCAGTTTGTTATTACCCTGGCTATGCCGAAATATGCTCAAAAGTAAAATGAACTATTTGCCCAATAAAATAGCATAAAACATATTTAAGGTTTTGTTTACGATGATTACACTTTTTTTATTAATTTGTTTTAACTGTTTTATTTTATTTAAATCTGTTTTATATTCCTGTTCTTGTGTATTTCTTCTTTTTTGCTTTACTTGTTCTCTTTGCGTTCTGTCAAATATGAAATTTTCAAAGTTTACGTCAGGACTATTTCGGGAGCTCTCATAAGAATATACGCAAACAAAACCTATTGTGAATGTTTTTACGCTATCCGTCCTTGTATTGGCCTTATGAGAGCTTCAGAAATAGCGTTGACGCAACCTTTTAAAATTTTAACTTTGACAGAACGAAAACAGAGCAAGTAAAGCAAAAAGAAGAACGCACAATAAGTAATAAAAAATTGATTTAAAGAAAAGAAAACAGTTGAAACAAAACAAAACGCTACGCTTTCCGTTCTTATTAGTCCTTAAATTTTCATTGTTGTGATAGTTTTCAATACAATACAAAAATCAATACAAATAATTTTTTATTCAAGTGATGATTTCAAAAACCATTAATTTATTGCATGAGAACAAAAAAATTTATTAAAAAAAAATATTTTTTTATTTTGACATAATTTTGACATAATTTCTAATTTTGACATAAAGACGTGAGTAGTAAGATTATAGTCTTTATTTGTAATGAGTTTCGTAACTCTCCTATATCCAGTTTAAATAATATTTACGTTCAGAGTTTGAAATGAAAAATCCTTATTCGCAGTGTATCTGTGACAAAAAGAAAAAACGACATGTGCATTTTCCATACTTGTCGGGAGAGCAAGCCTTTGAAAGTCAGTCAGTTTAGTAATTTTTGAAAAATTTATGAAGCGACACCAAAAAACTTAAACATAAGTTAAGATTATACCTTTTGATTATTAAATACTGTGTCGATTAATTCGTTTAGGAGATATAGCTAAAAGTAAAACATAATCGTTTTTCCAAACTTAAAAGTGGCATTCTGGAGATCTTGTTGCATCATAAACTGTTTTTGTCGATAAAAAAAAATTACAACAATAGCGTCACATAAGCGTTTTTCCATTTTTTTTATTTTTATTTATTTAAAAAAGGTCAAAGCTTTCCGATGAGCAGCCTGATTGGCTATGCGACCACTGATGCATCTCAGGTTTAGTAGGTGACTGATGTGACTGAAGTTTGTCAAGCTCTCGCGCTTATTCTTTCGTCCTTAGAAGGCAGTTGAGGCGGACAGAAACGAAATAAAGAAAATCCAGGTTCAACACATTGCATCCTGATCAGCGTCTGATCCCTAAAGGGCGGCTGCAACCAAATATCCTGGTAGTAGATAAAATGAAAAAACCCGGTGGACTGGGATTGCAGTGAATATACAAGAACGAAAAAGAAAACATAAACAACCCCTATTTGTTGACGACCCCTGCAAACGTTATAAGGATCACGAATAAAGAATATTCACATGGAATGTAAGAACTTTATATAGATCCGGTGCAATTATCCAATTGACAGATGTTGCCGAAAGTTATAAGCCTGACATTACCGCTATCCACGAAATGCGATGCACAGGACATGGCTGCACAAGGAGAAATATTAGCGACATATACTACAGTTGCCATGAGGAAAAACATGAATTTGGTTGCGGATTAGTAGTTGGCAAAAGACTGCGACATCTAGTTTCTAGGTCCAAGTTTTATATTACGCTAATTTGTATGCATGTACCGACAGAGGAGAAAGATGATGATGCCAATGACATATTCTATGAGCTCATAGAGGAAACGTATGACCGCTGCCATGACATTAAGATTGTACTAGGAGATTTTAATGCTAAAATAATGTGTTTAATCCAACTATTGCCAACAACGGTATGGGACTGATTGACTTTGCCGCGGAAAAAAACATGGCCGTTAGGTACACGATTCCAGTATAAAGACATCCATAAGATCGAAGAACGAAGAACCAAATTAATCACGTGGTAATTGATGGAAGGCACACATCCAGTGTAAAGGACGTACGAGTGATCAGAAGAACTAACATCGATTCTGATCACTATCTGGTAGCAGCAAAGGTTTGCAGACGATTATGTAGAGAGAAAATCGTACGAAAGCAGATGTAGAGAAAGCTAGACAACGGATAGCTGAAATTATCAGAGGTATCCACAGCATACTCAAGGAAGTTCTCGCAACTTTTGGCACAGAACCCACTCCCTCCCGACGTCGATCCAGAAGTGCAGTGGAAACTCATTTCCGACTCTATAAAAGCTGCTGCAACAACCGTACTTGGTTTTGAAAAACCGCTTCGCAACAAACCTTGGAACGATGAAGAGCATCGCATTCCAAATGATGAAAAGACCTCTGCACGTATGGCAATGCTTCAGTCAATTGCAACTCGAGCTGCGATTGAGCGATATAGGAGAAAAGAAAGGAGGTAAACCGTTTCTTTATACGTAAGAAACGGCAGTGAAGAAAGCACGAGAGTGAGAAAATTGAGATATACAGAAGGAAGAACGAAGCCCGAAAATTTTACCAAAAAGTAAAAACGGGACTAATGGACATGGGTCAGGGCCCCCTTTTGTTAAGACAAGGGTCCAATGATGATGAGACAATCGGTCACAATTTGGACGACGACGTTGATTGCCCCCTCCTAACCAAGACGAGGTCAGAACAGCTATTGTCCGGCTTAGGAACAAAAAAGCCGATGGATTACCAGTGGAGCTGTTTAAGGCTGGCGGCAATGAGCTGATAAGGTGCATGCATCAGCTCATTAGCAAAATGTGGTTAGATGAATGCATGCCTGACTATTGGAATCTCAGTGTACTATGTCCATGTTTATAAAATGTGATCCGAGTATTTGTGCCAACTATCGTGGAATAAGCATTTTATCCATAGCATATAAGGTTCTATCAAGTATAATGTGCGAAAGACTAAAACCGATTATCGCTGACCTGATTGGACCATACCAGTGTGGCTTTAGGCCTGGAAAATCGACAGCTGACGCTACGCCAAATTCTGGAGAAGACTCACGAAAAACACTTTAGCAGAAATAATCTATTTGTCGATTATAAGGCGGCCTTCGATAGCCCGATCCGGACGAAGCAATGTCTGAGCTTGGTATTCCTTCAAAACTCATACGCCTTTGTAGCATGACCTTGACGAACACCAAATCCGCAGTGAGAGTTGGTAAGGATCTTACCGAACCTTTCGAAACTAAGCGAGGCCTCAGGTAAGGCGACACCCTATCGTGCGATCTCTTTAACATCTTAATGGAGATCATTGTGATAAAACTTGTAGTCAGCATGACAGATATCTGTCAGATAAATATGTCTTCTCTTCCAAATCTCCCCAGACAAATCATTCCGAATTCTTGTCAACGTGTAGGTTTTCTGACCAATATCGGTAATAAGAAACTCCACTTAGAGGTGCCATCATTCTCATCTGACGTGTCATTTGTTACTCTTCATAGTGCGGTCTGTGCGATGGAGAGGTATTTGACGTAAATTGACTTAAACCAGGTAGAGTTACAGGAATTTTTAACTTAAATTTGTCATGTCGTTTTGGTTGAGATCCGTGGAATTTAAACGTATTTTGGATTTTTTGTTATCTTTTATTGTTAGTATATATTTGTGGTTTATTTATGCAAGCATTTGAACACATAAAACGAAATGCCGTTGCTAAGTTCTTGTTCGTTGGTTTGAACTAATGCCTCTATCTGTTACTATTAAAGAAATACATTTCAACATGCATCGTCCATATACAACCACACCAAACTTCGAAGTTTAGTGAGAGAAGTCGCTACTCAGATATGTGGTTACTCTATGCCTTTTGTCACCATGTTCTCTTTTGCCCTTTTCGAAATTTATCAAGCAAAATGAGAAAAAAAATCACAATATCTTCTCCATACATTTTGTTGTTGACAAAGGGAAACATTTCCCATTGCGAAATTTTCTGGGGCTGGAAATATTTCCCAACACCATCGAGAAATGATTGGATAAAACTATAAAACATTCTACTATAAAATTTATTCGTTTGTATAAAGGACACACATTTCTATTCTTCAAGTGGAAGAAGATGTTTATTGGTCCGTCGCTTATTAAAACAATTTCGGCTAGTCAAGAGCGTGTGAGTGGATAAGAGGACACAGACACTTCTCTAAGTACAAAAATTCCGCAATATAATTTAACTCCAATAGGAATGCATATATATACGTTATTAAAATCATTTGGGAAATACATACATATGTACATATATTCTCACTAACTTCCAAGGCTGATCCAGTAGAGTTTGAGTTGTTGTAATTGTGTACACCAACAACAGCACAATATGAGAAAGGAAGAAAAGGACCGAATATACGGAGAATTAAAGATGCTTGGACTGATTATAAATAAACCCCTATATGGCTATGGAAATTCCAACGACGGCAACACAGCAAGACGCATCTTTGAAGATCCAGAAACAACGTCGAAAATCACTAGTCTTGATCAACATATTATTAAACGTTACAGAGTTATATTAGCTGTTATTAATAGCAAAAAAATTATTAATGATGAAAAATATGAGGAATATGCTAACGATACGCAGAATATAATAACTACTTTATATTCATGGAAACCAGTAACACCTACTGTCCAAAAAGTTCTATGTCATTGCAAAGAATTTTTAGAAAACAGTATCCAAAACGCAAGAATCCAAAAACAGAGATGCCAAACAATTCTGACTATTTAATACCCGCAAGTGTTTAAAGATGTCTCAAAATTTAGATTTAATGCACCATTTATAGCTATCATCGGATCCGGCACTATACTTAATTAGATGATTACACAATGGTTACCAACAATATGCTATGATGCACAGTGGGGCCGATTGGAAAATACACGGTAATAATATCACAAATTTGAAAGTATTGTTCTGATCATTTTGGAATGAACTGACATTTGTAGATGAATATTGCTTTTAGAATATTGCATTCTTAGGCACCCTGTCGGAGCACAAATGGTTCTACAGGGTGTCGAAGTTGACCACTTTGGTGCTTTTGAAACTTTCAAAGCCTGGTACTCTACACTTATAGACCGATTACAGAGATTATTTTTATTTTGAGAATCTACCATGCAAGACATACAAAAAATACGCTAAGTGTTGGCGAATATATTTTACCGTTATTAAGATATTCTCTATGAAAGTTTAAAATTGTCAATTTTTTCTTTGACTTTTTAAGTTTTTTGCTAATAACTCGGTCATTTAAAAGCCAAACAATATTTCTGAAAACACTACTAAATTGTCAGTACATCAATAAATAATAAACTGCTAAAATCTTTAAGTTATTTCATGGCGGTTGGAAAAACCGATTTCTCAAATTTGAATGTTTTTTCAACCTGTACAAAACAATATTTTCTCATGACAGTTACCATGATTCATTCAGTATTTTCTTTAGATTGTCCAAGAAACATATACAAATTTTTAAATTTTTCTGAAAGACAAGGCTTTGGCAAGTATATTTAAAGTACTATTCTGATTATTTGGAAATGCATCCTACAGTCAGCATTGTCTGAAAATGTGAAATTTTTTAACAAATTTTTCACTTTCGATATTTTGCAAAAATTTCGCTCGGGCTTTTTTATATTTTTTATTTTTATTGTAGATTGAAATGTTCTTAAATACACGCCAAAAAAGAAATAGATTCTACGGAAAAATGACGTCAGGAGAGCTTAATATGTAAAAAAAATCGAATCGGGCTTTTTTATATTTTTTATTTTTATTGTAGATTGAAATGTTCTTAAATACACGCCAAAAAAGAAATAGATTCTACGGAAAAATGACGTCAGGAGAGCTTAATATGTAAAAAAAATCGAATTTTCATTGGAGATTTGTTTGTGATTTTTTACAATTTGGAAAAAAAAACTTGATTTAACTGGTCGTGTATTGGTCAAAAACATATAATAAAATTGGAAGATAACATCAATGTGTACTTATGTACTTTAAATCAAACTTTAATAGATTTTTCCAAAAATTATTTATTTTGAATTTTTGTTTTAAAAGTGTTAAAGAAATATTGAATATTTCTGAACACGGTTTTATAGAAGTAAAGTTTACTATTCCAACAGTATATAATATGTCTATGTACGGTATTACATCAAGTGTAGGTTTCGCTCGCATACCTTACACGTTGACCTGATTTTGCCATTTCTGTACCCGCCGATTGCATTGTTCAGGAGAACAACTACACTATGGCAATGGCAAACACTTCTTTTTTTTTTTTGACATGATGGCATCATTTTATGAAACTATGGTTGGGGATTATAAAATACGTCCAAGTTGACTAATTTTGGCGAAGTCCTCTTTAAATTCTACCTGTAATAGAATTCTTTATTGAAGTGCTCCCAATTTAGTGGTGTTTTCAGAAATATTCTTTGCCTTTAAATGACCGAGTTATTAATTAGCAAAAAGCTGAAATAAGCCAAGGAAAAAATTGAAAATTTTAAATTTTGATAGAGAATAACGGTAAAAAATATAAAAACACTTAGAATATTTTTTCTTTGTCTTGCATAGTAGATTCTCAAAAGTAAAATACGTTTGTAATCGGCCTATAAGTGTACAAGTAGCGGGCTTTGAAAGTTTGAACGGCACCAAAATGGGTTTCGACCTGGTCGCATTTGTGTCACTACTGTGACAAAGTTTCATTTTTATTTTATTTTATTCTACTACTAATAAACGATTACTTTGCTCATATCTTGACGGGCGTGCTTAGGCTGCATTTTTAAACAGCAGTTTTTCAGAAGTTCTTCCTGTTTCTAGTAGGGTCCTCAGGGCTCTATATTTGTGTCCCTTGCTATTTTCAATGTATCTTAATGATCTACCTTTGCAGATATCACATTGCAGTATACATATGTATGCAGATGACGTGCAGTTGATTTTAGGTTTTCCTATACGTCATTTACCGGAATACGTTGACAAACTGAATCAGGACCTATCCCAGATACATCGTTGGGTGACTGTACGTACATTTGAATTCTACATACAATTGAACAGTGAACCCATTGCAATTGTGCCCAATGCAAAAAATCTGGGGATAATTTTTAATGACACTCTTACTTGGGCAAACCACGTTAATGTCATTGTTGGCCGGACCATAATGTCATTGTGGGCCGGACCATAAACTTATAGTTCTCTCACCAAATTTATGACAATTGGTCTGGTGTGATATTTACGTTCGACGTTGAAAAGAATTGCTTTACTAATACCAGATAGAGGCAATGGTTCAAAACAACGAACAAAATAACAACAACGGCATTTCGTTTTGTGTGTTAAAATTAGTGTGTTAAATACAACACAGATGTATGCTAACAATAACAGTCAATAAAAAAGTTTAAAACCCATTTAAATTTCACATTTTTTCACCAAAACGACATGACAAATTAAAGCTAGAAGTTATTGTAATTCCACCTGGTGTATGTCACTGTTCGTCAAACATCTCTCTATCACACCGACCGCATCAAGGTATGATTTACTCTATGGTAGATATGTTCTACGAAAGTGTTGGTGTTGCAAAAATATTGGCCGTCGGTCATATATTTGACTCCTCTTAGGGTGCCTTTAGGGCAGTTAGAGCAGTGGGAAATTTTTTTTTTAAAAATTTATTTTTGTATGGAAGCCCCCTTAGGGGGTAAATATAGGGCTTAGGTATGTTTGAAGAAAATGTTGAGGGGGAAAAATTAGTGGGGTCGTCCATACACTTTACACCTCTATGGGTGACTCCGGGTCAGATGTGGAGCTTGTTGTGCATTTTTACCCCTACACCACCACCTTTGACCCTGATGAGGAGCCATTTGTCCCCACCCCAAACCTCCCTCATTTTTTGGCTTATGCATTTTTTCCCAACCTCACAAACGAAGAGGGGTGACGCGTATCCAAATCATGTTACTAAGGATCTCCATACTTAAAACCATATGGTTTTCGAAGTCGAACTTTGTTCCAAAATTATGTCTTTAGAAATGTTTTTACTAGATTTTGTTTGAAATTTGATTTATTTATGTATTTTGTTATTTAGCTCTCTTTTTTTAACATGTAGCCCTTTTTTAGAGCTTCTTGGAACACTGCTGTTACATAAACCATGGTTGGTTGGTTGGTTGAAAAGGCTGCAAGACAGCACGCTGTCTAGCACACTTAGGCTAAAGAAGCCCATTGTGATACCCGCAGTTTCCTCTATAGCAACTATTGACTAGTCGTCTAGCCAATTTGCCCTTTCAATGAATTTGTCTATAAGACCTAAAGGAATATCCTATAGGGCCACGGTGCTAACTAAATGTGTTACGAATATCCTACTTCTTAGTCCTGCCAGAGCAGGGCAATCCAAGAGAATGTGTTTCGTCGTTTCCTCGTCCTCTTCCATGTAGCATCTACATAGAGTGGAGTTTCTATGTCCCAATCTTAGGGCGTGTTTTCCTACAAGACAATGTCCCGTAAGTGTTCCTATCATTGTGGATAACCTGCCTCTCGGCAAGTTAAGTAGTTAACTAGCCCTCTTCCTGTCCACCTGTGGCCAGAGGACCCTGGCTTGTTTGCAAGTTGAAGTAAGTCACCATTTGTCCTTGAACATATTATCGGCCCACTGCCTGATCTGTAAACGGCAGGTAGAGATTGGAATACTAACACCTTCTTTTGCCGGAAGAACCTGTGCCGTAGTGCCCTGTCTAGCTAACGCATCCGCTACGCAATTGCCTGGAATGTCGCTGTGTCCCGGTACCCAGATGAGCATGATGTCGAAATACTCTGCTATCGCCCTAAGTGATGAGTGGCATTCTTTCACCGTCAGGGACATAGCAGACTTGGCTTCCAAGGATTTTATGGCAGCCTGGCTGTCTGTGTAGATACATATTATCCGGAGGGTTGTGACACTACTTTTCAGTAGTTCAGCAACATCCAGTATGGCGGTAATTTCCGCCTGAAATACACTACAGCGATCAGGCAGCTTGAATGAGATATTTACATTTACGTCCGGTGAATGGACCCCATAGCCTACTTGCTCGTCCAACTTTGATCCATCCGTGAAAAATCTGATATTACTGGTGTCCCCTTCCAGTGACTTTTCCCAGGTATTCCCGTTCGGAATAGAAGTCGTTAGATTTGTCGCTGGTAGAAGGTAGGGGATACAGTAATGATGTTTTTACGGGAATAGAGTTGATGCGGTGTAGTAATTCAGCGTGTCCGGAATGCCCCGATATCACGACGCCACAATCTCTGATTCTCACCAGGGATGTATCGGCTGTCGATTCGGCCATGATATTAGGAGTACATATGTTCGGGATAGCGCTAAGTGCAGTACCTGACGTCGTGCCCATTGCCCCACTAACGCTAATAATCTTTTGGAGGGACCTCAACCAAACTATGGTGCCATAGAGAAGTATTGGTCTGACTATTGCCGTATAAATCCACATGGTGATCTTAGGAGACAGTTCCCAGCGCTTTCCTATCGCCCCTTTACAGCAGTAAAGAGCAACAGATGCCTTTTCACCCTCTCCACCACATTCGGTTTGCAAGACAGTTTTCTGTCGAGAATTATTCCCAGATACTTGACCTTTTCCGTCAACTGTAATTGCACCCCATTAACTGACGGCAGTTCAAATGCGGGTATTTTATATTTCCAAGAGAACAATATAAGTTCGGGTTTAAGTGGGTTAAGCGATAGTCCGTTGTTAGCGGTCCAGTTCGAAATCAGACTAAGTAGGCTGGTTTTACGAATGCTAAGTAAATTGAGGCTTCTTTCCGTACAGATGAAAGTAATATCATCGGCATAGGCAAAAACCTGGCATTCGGCCCTGTCCAATTCAAGAAGCAGTTCATTGGCAGAAGTTATCCATAATAGTGGAGACAGAACTAGCACTTGTAACACCTCCCCATTCAGCTTTGATGGATCTATCCACCAGAAGCTTCGCAATTAGGCGTGTCACCAAGCTGTCGTCTCCAAGATTCTGTAACGACCTAAGAATCGCCGAGGGTTGAATGTTATTGAAGGCTCCCTCGATGTCTAGGAAGATCCCCAGATCGAAGACCTTATTCTCAAGAGAGTTTTCTATTATGCTGACTATAGAGTGGAGAGCCGTCTCAGTTGACCTGCCCTTGATATAGGCATGCTGAGAACTCGATAGTAGATTCTGTGGAAGATTACTTCGAACATGAATGTCCAGTAACCATTCAAATGTCTTAAGAACAAAGGATGATAGACAGATTGGTCGAAAGTCCTTTGGTTTGACATGATAGCATATGACCGGTTTCAGGACGAAAACCACTGGTTTGCTTCCAAATGCTAGGAATGACTCCCAGCATAAGGCAGACCCTGAAGATTGCCTCCAACCAACTAAAAGATAGGTATAGTGCCTCCTGTAGTTGCGCGGGAATTATCCCGTCAGGTCCGGCTGATTTATAGGGCTTAAAGCATCTAATGGCCCATATCAGTTTCTTTCTGCTCACTATTGAGCGAACTTTTTCTATGCTAGGTGAGTTTCCGCCTAGCTCTTATGGCTGATGACCAGCATTCCTGTCATCGTTGGGGAAGTGGGTATCCAGGAGAATCCCAAGAGACTCTTCAGACGAATACGTCCACGTTCCATCGTCTTTCATTAAGAACCCCGCACACGGTGGGTTTTTAGCGAGCACGCATCTTAAGCGTGCAGTCTGGATGATTCCCTCAATGGATTCACAGAAGTTTCGCCAGGTTTTCCGTTTGGCCTTCCTGATCTCTCCTTTATATAGATTAAGACCAATCTTGTAAACGTGCCAATCCCTTTGGTCGGCGTTCTTTTTGGCCTTGTTGAAAAGCCGCCTAATGGACGATCTTAGATACTGAAGCTCAACGTTCCACCAATGAGGTTTTTTGTTACCCTTGGCAGCATTATAACCACTGGTCTTACAGGATTCATTGAGCGTGTTCCTGCACGTATCAGTAAATTTGCCAACTAGTTCTTCCAGCTCTGGCACAGTAATCGGAATATTCGGATGGTTACCTAAGAGTTTCCTTAGGCGCCCACGATAGGCGTTCCAGGCCGTTTTTCTATAATTTTTAAAAACTTCCTTTTTCAGAGGTTCGATATTTATGTGGAACTGTAGATATCTATGATCAGAAAATGAGTGATCAGAAAGTACGCTCCAATCGGATACAGTTACATAGTCGTAGCCAAGTAGTAAAATTAGGTCTAGTACTTCACTCCTAACCGAAGTTATGAAGGTCGGTTCCTCGCCTCTGTTACATATAGACAAGGTTTCGCTTATAATGAAATTAAAAAGAGACTCACCTCGATCATTGGTGCCTGTACTCGCCCATATTGTGTGGTGCGCGTTGGCATCGACACCTATAATGACGCTACAATTCCGTCTTTTTGCCTCCGATACAATATCCCTGACACACTTCGGAGGGGGTGATTCAGTGTGGTCGTGCGCCATGTACGATGAAACTAGCCAGATGTCCAGCTGGCCATTTTCCAGCGAGAGGCTGATGGCGGTTGTATCGCTATCACTAAAATATTGCAATAAAAGAGCATTACATTTGTTTTTAATAAGTATGCACAATCTTGGCCTACCTGGGATTGATAGGATGAAGGTCCATTGCATCTGATACCACATATATGATCATTGACGTACATGGTTCTTTTATCAGGGCCACATCGGCTCCATCCTTCGCAAGATTAAGAATGAGGTTGGCAAATGCTGCCTTACTGCGATGAAGATTTATCTGCAGGACTTCCATCATTTACATGATCTTCAACTCCGGGTACCTCGATCGCGGTCGTCTCGTGATCACCCTCGCTAGTGCTGGACAGGTCTATGATGCTGCCACTGTCGTCATCCAGAAGTGCTCTTCAGCATCTACCGCCGTTTCAGAATGCTTTCCAGCATTTACATCTGTGACTTCCGACTTCGACCAGTTTGCCACTCAGCGTATCCACTTTGTACACCCTGAGGGGTACACTCATGAACCCAAACCGAATTTGACCTTTGGGCCAATCCTGGAATGTTGTAAGGAATCCTGGTTCAGGACCAAATCTTCCTGCCGGGAGGTTCCTACAGAGCCCTCAACCTTGACCACCTTCCAATCCTATGCAGGAATGGAGGTATTGCAGTGGTTGATTATCTTTAGGATCTCCAGTGGGTCAGTATGTGAATTTGACGGGACCCAAACCCTAGCCTTCCTATCCACGGCTTTGAGTTTGGCCCTCGGCCAAACCTCAAACTCGACTCATGGCGGACTTATATAATCGCGCTGCTCTTTCATCCGAGCAGCCGATAAGTTTAATGCTACTCTGGAACCATCCCGCGTCTTCGCAGATTGACACAGGACCGGGGTTGTCGTTGATGATGTCCATGAACACCTTAAGAAGGGCTCCTTCTACGAAGCGGCATTTATCCTTGGGGATACGTCCATCCTGGGAACCATCATCCAAGACACCAATGATTAGGCTGTCCTCCGTGATATCACTAAAGGACCTGCCGAGCACTGGGTGGCTTTTATGCCCCTTAGATGAGGGAGCAGGTTTTGTATCCTCCTCCCCTGAACGCTGTCTTTTAGTAACAGCCAGTGGAAGCTTTGTCCCTACAGACTTGGACCCCTCACAGACGCCCTTATCCCACTCCAAGGTGTTTACCTGTGCAGGAGTGAGTGCGGCCACTGGCCGTGCGGAGAGTTGACTAATCAATCGAGTGGCCAGTCGAAGATCAGCTCTCCGCTTTCGGGAGGGACAGAGAGTTTTTGTTTTCCCCGTAGTTGGGGAGGGTTGACCACCGCCCGCGTTGTTCGTAGTTGCGGAGGCCCTTTTGTGTGCGACCGCAGAAGACTTACGAGCACTAGTGCTCGAAGAAGAGCCCGTAGGCTCGGGGAAAGTCACAGGTTTTCCTGTGGCCGAAGAGTTTTTATTAACATTATTCATGTTGTTTGGGCCTCAACTTGTAGCCGCTATCTACGTCCGTAAAATGCAATGTGTTCAAAAAGAGGGCTCCGTGGTTGTCTATGAAGCAGGGAGTTCCACGCGAGAGTTGACACTCCGCCTTATGGGACAGAGTGTTCAGAGTGTACATACATAGATAAACTTATTCTCTCATCTGACGTTTCATTTCACACTCTTCATCGTAGGTTTGTGGAAATGAGAGCAATTAAATTTAAAATTACCTTACACCAGGTGGAGTTACAAAATATGTTCACTTAACTTTTTCCTGTCGTTTTGGTCTGAACTGAAAAATTTAAATATATTTTGCACTTTTTTGTTGACTTTTATCGTTGGTATACATTTGTATTGTATTTGACACAACTAGTTTGCCACAAAAACACGATATTCGGTTGTTCTTCCTTTGTAACGAAAATCGTGACCCAGGCTCGAAGAAGAGTCTGTGCCAAAGAGGAAGAAGCTCATTTAGAGTTACCCAGGATGCACCGCGAGGAGGCGATCTTCACTGCAACCCTGCTCAATAAGGTACCATGTACTAAATTTTTACGCAAATTGTGGAGAAATTTTGTAAATAACGCTTTATAACTTTTAAAATTGAAATGAAAATATAAAAAACTAATGATGCATTTTAAAAAACAGATAAACTCCAAGTAATTTTATAGAAAAAAATTTTGAATTTGCAGTTACTGTTCCAGAGTTATACCATTTTAATACTTTTTACCCTGTGTATGAACCTAAAATTATTATAAAATGTTTGCCATTTTTTCATCGGATTTGCTTTAAACTTCTATGAAAATTTAAAACACTAATGATGCACTTTAAAAGACGGATAAGTGCCAAGCTATTTTGTCGAAAAAATTTGAATTTGCAGTTACTGTTCCCGAGTTATGCCATTTTAAAACTTTTTGTCCTGTGTATGAACCTAAAATTATTATAAAATGTTTGCCATTTTTGCATCGGATTTGCTTTAAACATTGTATTCACGTAAAAATCTACATGCGCTAAGTAGCGACAAAGAGTTGCACGCAGAAAAAAACGGCCCCAAAACATTGCCAGCAATGTAATACAACATTTAAAGCAAATCCAATGAAAAATGACAAACAGTTTATAAGCATAACTCTGGAATAGTAATTGCAAATTTCAATTTTTTTTTTAAAATTGCTTGGAATTTATACATCTTTTAAACTGCATCATTAGTTTTTGAAATTTTCATAGGAATTTTAAGAGATATAAAGCGTTATTTACAAAATGTATCCAAAACTTACGAAAAAATTTAATACATGGTACCTTATTGAGCAAAATCATTGCCAAAACTTCTGGTTTATGCATATACGGTAAAAGTTTGGACGTTTTGCTTTAAAAGAATTGACTTACAAACTAAGAAAATCGTGTTCAATGACCGAGTTTTAAGTAAATTTCAAAAAACGTCCGGAATACCCGATGTTTTCGGGCAATTCGACTTGCGCGACCTCTAAACCTCTTCCCAAAAATGTGAAAAAATCTCAAAAATACTTTACCCTATAAGCTTTCAAATAAAGCGTGAGCAAAAAAAAATTGTATTGATGGGACACCCTAGTGTATATACAATTTTGCGATCAATTCAGGTCAGCACTTGACCATTTCTGTCGTGTGATCATGGATTTTGTGCCTCCAGTCGCATGTCTGCATTGAATAAATACATATATAGTATACGTCCTTTATTAAGTTAAATAAACTATGATAATAAGTGTGTTTTTTTTACCCCGCTAAAGTTAATTATAGCTTAATTTGTTCGGGACAGCTAAGCGATATTTCCCACTTAAATTCTGAATTGAGCAATGAAAATGTTGCCACATGTTCAACTTCAAGAAATGGCAACAAAAAGTTATATTAGATTTGTTATCATTTCGTGTGATTAATTTGTATTCCCTTTGACAGACTTTCGCTCTGTATGTTAACAAAAGGGCCGCGAGCAAGCCTTGAAATCATTCATTATTTATATTGTACTTATTTATGTACATTCGCTATTTCACTCAAGCATGTGGCTTATATACCTCTTATCGTGCATTAGAATAAAACGAGTATAGTTCTAAGTATACACTCTGTTAAACATGGTTTTTCCACCACTCGCTGTAAGAGAAAGAAGAAGACTCAATAAAATTTTTACTTTCTTACTTACTTATCATTTCGTGTGAATGAAAATGTTATCAAGGAGAGACTCAAAAGCAGAAATTTGCAAAATTGCTTATACATTTTAAGTTCATTAAATTTGTTTTATTTAATGGAAGACTATGATATATCTCTAAATTTAAAGGATAGATTTTTATTTGAGATTGAAAACAAAATTGGAAATAAATTTGTCTCAGATAACGATTGCCAAACTTTTTGGCCTCGTTCATTGTCAGCTTCGGCAAGCTCCAAGTAGTATGACCGTACAGACTTCACACTGGAATTGAATATTCGCAATTTCGCCTTTTCCAATGTTCTTTTATTGCGCCAGATATTGTGCAGGTTGGGGAATGCAACACTGGCCTTATTTATTCGATGACTTATATTCGTCGCAGAGCCACCATCCTTGGTAATCTTGCATCCTAAATAGTAGATTGATTCCACGTCTTCAATTAACAAACCATCTACTTTTAGTGGATTATTCTCTTCTGTGCGAATACGCTATAGCTTTGTCATTTTTATATTTATTCTCAATCCTACTTTATCCACATTTTGGGTGTCAGTTGTTTAACTTTTTTTTGGGTGTCGATATCATGTAGATGTTCATACATACTCCATTACCTCGTCCATTAGTAGTAGAAATAATGCCGGGGACAAGACAAACGCATCAAACGCTTGTTCAAAGTCTACGAAAAGTAGGTACAGAGGCGGGTGTAGTACAACTGATTATATGGAATGTATTTACGTGGTCGACACACGAACGGCCGGACCTGAAAACCGCCTGTTCCTTCCGCAGATTTTTCTCCATCACCGGCGAGAGCCGCTTAAGTATAAGGGACTAATTGATTTGTGATTTTGAAATATCCCTTCTCGGATTGCGACGTGAGTATGCTGCCGAAGTTGTATACTGATTTCCATCATCCGGAAGGCTTGTATAAATACATCACGATAGTACTGGTAAATTTGGGTTCGTACATGGTCCAGTTTTTTTACAAACGTTTCTTGGAACCGACAAAGTATTGATGTTCTGCGGGAGCTTGTCTGTAACATAAAGGTTAGTGGGCAAAACATACTCTAAAAGTGTCACTCCTATATTATTTATAATGATACTTCCCCACATAGTGAGGTGCGCGTTGACGTCCTCACAAAGAACGGGACCCATTTCATCTTTCTCAACCTCATCAATTAGCTCCCTCAGCAGATGTGATGGCCGTGACGTAAACCAGATGATGTTATTGTAATGTTGTAACGTCTCCATCATATATTATTCTAACTTCCCAATATGAGAGTTGAATTCCATTTTCGGCCGAATATACGTGGTGTAGATATTGAGGAGATCGGGTGAGGTGAAAAATCTTTTAAACCGCTTTAAAAAGCCCAGGCACTTGAATGCTTCTTTCGACACGTTGAAAATGTTCTAATTCCAACGAATGTCACATTGTATCTTCATGCCCAGAACATCAATAGCTTCCGATTCACCAACATCTGAAAATCATTGGCAGGGTCGAGTCACCAGTGTGCTTGTGCGATATTCTGCAACATTGTGTTTTGCATGCATTAAATTCGACTCGGTTGTCCCTGCCCCACTCACTAATCAGATGCAAGTCATGATTAAGCATGTCATTCATTGTTCGTCTCTTTCCTTGCACTACGGAAAGATTGGGTCGACGATCGAACGAATATGAGTGACATAAATTACTATCATCAGCGAAGGAATAGATGGGATTGGTAGTCCGATCCCGAAGGTCGTGGATGAAAATAAGAAAAAGAGAGGGAGAAAGCACAGAGCCTTGCGGTACTCCCGCATTAATTGCATACTCATCGGAAGAGATACCGTCTATTACAACTCGTATGGAACGGTCTCTGAGAAAACTCGAAATAAATCGAGAGAAGTTTCTACCTAAACTAAGAGCATTAACCTTTGATATGAGTGCCTGGTGCCAAATTCTATCAACTGCTTTGGAAATATCTAAGGCCACTAGTTTGCTCTCACCCAGTTTATGCACGGATCGATTCCACTGTTCCGTGAGGAACGCCATCAGGTCGCCAGTTGAACGGTTTCTGCGAAACCCATACTGACGATCACTTCCAGGTAACTCACCAAATGGTAATTTACCATGGTCTCCATCACCTTTGGGAGCGTAGAACATATCGCAATTGGCCGGTAGTTATTGGGATTAGTAGCCTCTCCTTTTTTGGGGATCGGCTGGACATTTGCAACCTTCCAGCGAGTAGAGAAAATACCTGTAGGGTATGACAGGCTGAAAAGGTTGCGCAGTGGACGAGCAAGCGTCGAAGAACATTTGCTCAAAACTTGTGCCGGAATTCCATCCGGACCCGGAGACTTTCCTACGTTGAGCTCCTTAAGGACCTTTTTAACTCCTCGCGTACGAAAAAATATCTCAGGCATGGAGCTAGATATATTTGCGATGACGGGGAGTGGTTAAGAGCTAATCGGCAGGGAGGAGTTTTCTGCAAATATTTCGGCAAAAAGGTTAACTTTATCAACCGGGTTAGTAAGGTGGTCGGAGCAGGGATCGAACCCACGTTCTCATTCACAAGAGCCGCGCACACTAACCATTGCACCACCGACGGCCACAGGAAAACACATAGAGTAACAAACAAAGAGTGTACATGAGTGTTTCAGTTCCAACAAATTCTGGTCGAAAGTCACTGGGCTAATGACAGTTTTGATCAGGGGGTTTCGATGACACAGCTGATCGACCTCCTATCTGCAAATTTAATACAGAATAATGTGTGAAAGAGAATGAGGTGATTGGAAAAACTGACTTTAAATTTGATTTTATTGGCACTTATTTTTGGTTTGAAGAACACAACAATTACTTTTAATTTTTATTAGTGATACGTCCAAATTATGGCAGAAAAAACTGACACAAGAAAACTGCACTTTTGAAGTAAACGAAAACGATTCAGCAAAAATTTTCACAAATTTTAGAGTAATCGAACAGAGCTTATACTAGACTTGTGTAGAATTCGTTCATTTAAGGTGCCCGGACATAATAATCGCGAACATATAGCCTGTTTTTTACTCCCAGCTAAAGTAATGTTTCGACGACTTTGTATGGGGTGCCGCTTAAAATCGCTTAGTTCTCCATACAAAGTCGTCGAAAAATTAGTTTAGCAGGGAATAACAAAAACAGGCTTATTTATAATCATTGGTCCAGTATACACGAGAATTATGGTGGCAACACTTTTCAAGCGAGGGAGGTGAAACGTAGAGTATAAAGTGGAAGATGGGCTCGGCGATAATACAATCCCAGCCGAGGCAAATATATTCACGGATAGCCAAATGGCAATAAAGGCAATATCATCAGAAACGGTAAAATCTAGAACGGTCCTTGACTGTAAGAAGGTGATAAACGACTACTCTATGCACGGCAGACTCAACATCATCTGGGTGCCGGGGCACAGCGGGGTATTCGGCAACGAGAAAGCGAACCTCCTGGCAAAGAAAGCCAGGGAACTCCAAACGGTAAGCCTAGATGGAGCGAAACCCTTTGGGGTGACGAAGGCTGAGTTAAATAGACCCAGATGGATCGAGAACAAAAGGTTTGCTGAAACTGGGAAAAGCCGAAATGGGCAAAATGATGGGAGTCTTAACGGGGCATTCGGGATTACGAGCCCACCTGTACCGTATTGGACTAGTGGCGAACAGTGAGTGCAGGGCATGCATGGAGGACGATGAGACGTTGGAGCACTTCTTATGCCACTGCCCGGCCTTCACACAAGCTAGATCCAGATATCTTTCGGATAGTACGATACCGGACATGACCAAACTTGTGGGTATGGACTGGAATAAACTAAGGAATTTCGTGAATAGCACCGAATTCCTATAAGGGACATAGTGAAGTAGTAGGATAATCTTAGAGCGCACAACAGGTCGAACTTAGCGGCTTAAGTGTATGTCTTTACTGACATGGGAAGGTTTAGAGTGCTCCTTCTGAACACTCAACACCACGCCCCTCTTTTCGAACTAACTAACTAACTAAGTTCCTCTGTACCTTAAGTCGATGTGTGGCAAAATCGGAAAAACCACTAGATACTTAAAAAAAAAATTATTTTTCTGGATGGTTACCATAATCAATCTCATGCTTACTGTACGCACAACTTATATGGACTTACAGACATCCCACAAAAAAAAGAATGACACCACGGAAGTCGTGACACAAATACCTTTCGTTGAAGTACCCACACTAATCCATACCCCAATGTCCCTGGGTGTGACGGTTTTTTGGGCGACGGCTAGTTTTCAATTTTCTCACATTCTTTAATATTCCTTTAATTTTGTTTTTTTTAAAAAAAATTTTTTTTGCCTGCCCCTGGTCCTGAACTTCAGCCGGAAGAAGAATTGTGCCATCGGCGACACCGCATTAAGAAGAACAAAACTAATCCATATGCATTTATGCAACCCAAATGACTAAAAAACACTAACCCATACGCAAACGTGTGTACGTACACGCAGTGCATATTCATCTCGTGTATACTCGACGGTACAAAAAATATGCCAGCACAATTGTTGTCGTGTATACTTGGCCATTGTTAGTATTTTAAATACTATTGTCTGTAATCCGTAACCTGACTTTGAACATATGTATGTATGCCTCCCCTTGCTTGTTGTTGTAAGCACGTAAACAAAAAACAGCTGTTAGCAGAAGCAAGCAGTTTTTCTTTTGGGGGTGTTCCTTAATTCAATCGTGTCTGTGTCCATCTTAATAAGAGTCATGATAAAAGCTTTGGAATCTACAACAGTTAAACAGTTTGTTTATGGCTACAATGATCATGAGGGATTGAAGCAGGAGGCCTTGCTGAATATAGTCATACCATACGAAGATGAATCTCTGGAAGAGTTGGTCACACAAACTTTGAGTCAAATGGATCCAATGATGCGGTATCTGGATGAAAATGTCGGTAAGTATTAAGGCAGATTGGAGTTATTGGACTGTAGTAACCACATTCTAATTATAGGAATTAAGAGGGCTTTAAAGGAATTCGTAGATTTTGAAAATCAAAAGTTTCGTGACGAATACGCCGAGGCATTGCTGGAAAAGGCACAGAATAGTGAGATTGATGTAGAGGAAATCATACGCGAAACAGAACGTCATTATAAGGAGGAGCTAATACAATTTGCAGATCGCATAGGACCAACAGATGACGATATATTTGCCCAAAGTTTTCATAGACTAGTACATTCATCATCGCTCGAAGAAATTTTAAAAAAAGAACGAGCTTATGCCAAAATCATAGCCACTATGATAAAGGATATGGACAAAGAAGTGGAGACGCTAAACAATTCACAACAGGAAGAAATGGATACCAAGATAAATCAATTGGATATTACAACCACATCTGACGATATCAATAATCTACTGGCTCAACAGTATTCCACACAGAGTTATGTGCGCAAACGTTATGAATCCGAGTTGGAGGCCAAACGTGGTCACCAAAAAAATGAATACCGTAATTGGATTACAAGTCAAGTCAGTGAATTGTTTCAATCGTCACCAGTATCAACACCACTGGGCAATCGCTCATCAATGTTTATTTCCCAACAACCTTCAATGGAAGAAAGTTTTACCATTCACCTGGGGTCACAGCTAAAACATATGCATAATATACGCATACTAAGTGCTAATGTTAATGATCTTTGTAGTCCCCTGCATGTGGATGAAAGGTATGTATGAAAACTTGACATATTCTACATGTAGATGTGTAGAATTTAACTTCCCATGCTTTTTGTTTACTTAGCCTTAATGGTTTAAACATGGCATTGGGTTTGTACTCCAGTTCTTTGTGCGGTGTTGTGGTACTGACACCGTCAGTCCAAGCTCAGGCGAATAAGGACATAATTAAAAATGCTAATATGTCAACAGAGTACCATTTTAATCAGGTATGTGTTGTAGTAGAGTTCTGGTGTAGTATTGTAAATTAGGTTTAAGCAAACTCAATTAGTTATATCGCCTTCTGCAAAAACATCACTCACTAATAACTGATAAATCTAAAATGTCAGTACATTTTGCTTATTGAGAATCCAAATTCGTTATTTATGATCTTTATGAATTAGCAAAGGGATGTAAATTTAACTGATTCCATTGGCATACAAAAATAAATCTTCAAAAACTGACGTAGTTATTGCAGGGAAAAATTAAATATCATTCAATTGACATCATTTAAATGAGATATTTGTGCTATTTTATTTGTTAATTTTACAACTTATTTATTGAATTTTAGATCGATGATCAATTGGAGAAAAATGAACAACAAATACGACAGTTAAACATTACGTCTTCCTCGACAACACCCAGTACGAAAAGTTTAAGTACAGCCAGTACAGACATAAGTGTGGCTAGCAGCAACGAGACTGTCGGCGATGGTGGTGTCACTCAATCAATACACAGTAGTGCAAGTAATTCACCCATTAAAACGAGTGCAAAATTAAAAACGGGAGATTTTTTCATAACCAAACATTCCAACCTCTCACAATCACATGTTATATTCCATTTGATTTCGGATGAACCGATCAATGCACCAAGTGAAATAAATTCACGCCATCCAGTGATATTAGGTTTGCGAAACATTTTGAAAACGGCAAGTCGGCATGATGTTACAACATTGACAATACCCGCACTGTTAAGACATGAAATGTCTGAAGATATGACGGTGCAATGGTGCATGAGGCGAGCAGAACTGGTGTTTAAATGTGCTAAGGGATTTATGATTGAATCGGCATCATGGGGTGGTGCAGAGTTAAGGTAAGAAGAGACTTACAAACTGTTAAGAAAATTAAAACTTATTCGTTCGTAAATGGCTCGGCCGTGGCTGATCTTGTAATCAGGGTTTACACATCACGATTACCCATAACACATGGGGAATGGGTAAGCGGGTCTTTACCCATTACCCACGGCGATGGGTAATGGGTTACCCAGGGTAGCCCATCCCAATGTTGAACGAAAATGTGAAAAAATTAGAAAAATGTTTATATCTCGGAAAAAGAGCGTCGAATCGAAAAAAACTAAATTTTAATTTCCGTCCTTGTCTTTACAAAAGGGGCCCTGAACCATGTCCATGAGTTCTGTTTTTGACTTTATGGTAGAATTTGCGGGATTCGTTCTACCTTCTGTATTCTCAATTTTCTCTTACTTATCCGGTCTCGACCACCCCCGGGGGTCAGGGACCTTACAAAACGAAGATAACATATTTTACCAACCAGTTCTATCTTTTGCCTTAACTCTCCAGTTGGCAATAACAAGTATACGCAGGGATTACCCGACGTGATCCCTTCAGCGGCGTCTTGGTCTACCTATTTTTCGTTTTGCATCGAGGTCGGTTTCGAAAACCATTCGTGCTGGTTCGTCTTCATCCATTCTACTGACATGGCCTAGCCAGCGCAGTCGCGTTATTTTGATCCGCTTAACTATGTCAATGTCGGGATATAGCTCATACAGCTCATAATTAATGCGTCGCGATACTGGCGGCTGTGCAGTATAGGGCCATACACTTTTCGGAGTATTTTTCTCTCGAAGACTTCTAAAAATGTTTCGTCAGCTTGCGATAAGACCCAGGCTTCTGCGCCATATAGGAACACAGGTTGTATGAGAGCCTGGTATAGCTGAACTTTTGTTACTGGGGAGAGGGCTTTATATCTAAAGTGTTTGCTTAGTCCAAAATAAGCACAATTCTCGTTGTTGTTTTTGTTTACGGCAGATCCGAGATATATAATTTCGTCCACCACCTCGAAATTATAACGGTTTTCAATGTTCACGCTTTGGTCTAATAGCGTGAAGGTCCTGCTCATTGAAACCATCAATCTTGTCTTGTCCTCATTTACCGTCGGACCCAATTTTGCTGACTCCTTCTCAATTCTCGAAAACACCGCAGTAACTTCTCTAACTGTGCGCCCAATGATATCTATATTATCAACATACTCGAGCAGCATGTGACTTTTGCTTCTGATGGTTTTATTCATGTTGACTGAAGCTTTTCTCAATATGATCTCCATTAAGATGTTAAAGAGATCGCACGATAGGGTGTCGCCTTGCCTGAGGACTCACGTAGTTTCGAAAGGTTCGGAAAGATATATTGCTCCATAGAGTTTCTCAGGTATCGGGCTATCGAAGGCGGCCTTACAATCGATAAATACTTAGATGATCAGTGTCAATTTGTTTTTCATGGATCTTCTCCCGGATTTGGCGTAGCGTGAAAATCTTGTCAGTTGTAGATTTTCCAAGCTTAAAGCCACACTGGTAAGGTCCAATCAGGTCAACGATAATTGGTTTTAGTCTTTCGCACATAAGTACAGTAAGCCTGAAAAAATTTAAATACTTCAAATATGCTTCGACATTTCATCAGAATTTTTTTCTGAGAGACGTTCAAAAGACTTATGAAATTAGGAATGAGCTACAGTAAGGATTTATTGAAATAAGATCGAAAAAAGAGTCACGCACTGCAGATGAAATCTTGAGGCTATAAACAATAACCTTCCAATTGCCGCATAATTTATTGTTTTATTACTACACAAATGTGAAAAATTAGAAAGCGCAAAGCTCACTGGTTGTGAGAAGCTCTCCCCAATCCCTTCATGGGATGTAATGGAAAACGGTTTTTTTTTTACTTCACAAATAAAACTTATGCTGTGTGCGAATTCAACCAAATATTTTGAATCGACTAAAATTTTGCCATTAGTATGGAAGTGTTTTTTTTTTATCAAAATTTCCACTAGCCCCAGGGTACTCAAAAATTTGACAAGTAATCCAAAATTTTAAATTAGTTTTTTATGCAGCATTTGCTTGGACATAGAATAATACATACCATAGAAGCTTTTATTCGCTCAATAAATTAAACGTCATAGGTACGGAAGTAAACATGGGATGGTGGAAAATATGGGTTCAATAATACCAGATAGTGACCATAGTATACAGCGACCAACAAAGGACCAACAACCGAATTTCGTGTTTTTGTGGAAAACTAGTTGTGTTAAATACAATACAAATGTATACCAACGATAAAAGTCAACAAAAAAGTGCAAAATATATTTAAATTTTTCAGTTCTACACCAAAACGACAGGGAAAAGTTAAGTGAGCATATTTTGTAACTCCACCTGGTGTAAGGTAATTTTAATTTTAATTGCTCTCATTTCCACAAACCTACGATGAAGAGTGTGAAATGAAACGTCAGATGAGAGAATAAGTTTATCTATGTATGTATTATTCTATGGCATAAACTTTCAGCTGCCAATATTTTGATTTTCTATATCACACCGTAGTCTTCGGCAGTGCAATGGTCAGTGTGCGCGCGTCTTGTATAAAATAATATCTTGGGTTCGATCCCTGCTCTGACCACCTTAAATTTCTTTCATCGGCGGCGGTCACCTCGCATAGTGACGGCGACACTATAGAGTATTTAGCCATGAAAAATCTTCTCAAAATACCGTTCGGAACCGGCGTAAAACTGTAGGTCCCAACAAGTGAGTATAAAAACTAGAAAGAGTACAGCTTACTGGTTGTGACAAGCTCTCCCCAATTCCATCTTTGGATGTAATGGGAAACCATTTATTTCTTTATATCACACCGAGTAAATTCAAAACAATTTACCACGACTGAAAGATTTTCAATGAACACACAGTATTAATGTTACTAAAGTATATTTTATACTTTGAGCTTTACATTAAAAAGTGATTATTTAGGCACAAGTTGTTAATGTAAAAAAGAGCTAAAAGGGGCAATCATTTAAAAAAGAGCTAAAAAGCCCTAGCCCTTTTTGCCAAAAAAAAAGTGCAGCAACCAAAAAAAAAACTGCAGACAGTTGTCCGAGGCCTTCGGCCACAGACTGTCCCTGCAGGCTGTTGTCAGCGACACGGCCATTAAGTTTAACGTAGAATACGCCATCCGATAAGACAGAAAACATATATAACAATAAATGATAAATGATAAACGTCAACTGTCAGCTGCTGTCAAACAGCATCAAGCAGCATTACTTGGCAGCACTTTCATTTAACATAAAAATGTATGAATTAATTTTTTCATATATTTTTTATAATTATATATCCATGTTAAATTCAAATTCACATTTAACATTTTGTTTCACTTAAATACATAAGTAAATATACGAAATTTCAATATTTCATCAATCAAAACAACAGCCGAAGGTTTGTGTCCACACTAAAACAGCAGCATAGTTTGTGTTCACGCTACAAACTCAAACACTCAACCAAACACCACACATATGTTTGAGTGTATGTGTTTAAACAATTTTCATTTGAGAAATTTAAATATTAGGAAGATATCAACCAATATGAAATGTATATCAAACGAAAGATAACATCTTCATTTACCTACAAAAAAATTTTTAAAAAAAGTTATCTCGCCGTTTCCTCATAATCAATGAAATAAAGATTACAACAATAACAATCTGACATGACTCCGTATACCGTAAGGTAAAACGTATTCTACGCCAAAAAGAGCTAGAAGTGCCGTAAAAGGGGTAAACTGGCAACTCTGGTTGACGCATGCACCTTATCAGCTCATCGCCGCCAGCCTTAAACAGCTTCGCCAGTAATTCATCGGCTCCTGCGGCTCTGTTGTTCTTAAGCCGGGCAATAGCTAGTTAAGCCACGTATTCAGTTCTTGCGAAATTTTCGTAAGAAATTTTGTCTCTGAACGAAAATGTTGGTACAGAGAGTTACCACATATCTCTCATTTACCATACAAATTCTTCATTAATAATTAATTTTTGCACTCCATTTTATTTTTAAAGAATGTGGTATAACTTTTGTTTACTAATTTCGATTGATTCGTACGAAATAAGTTTAGATGTCATATGAAATAAGTTTAGCGTAACAACCCTGTATTTGATTTTGGCTACGAAATTTTCGCAAAGAGCTGAGTACCAAGCAAATGAAAAATGAGCGGAATTTTCGGTTAATGAAATTTTCGTTATTTTTTATACACGTACTGCTTATGGCAACGAAAATTTCATAAAAACTGAATACCGGGCTTTAGGAGGTGCAAAAAAAGTAGCTATAACTCGATAATGGTGCGTCCAATCGCAAAAATTTTAAATTTTTTATCTCCGTAGGAGGCTTTATGCAATGGATGTCCTTAATACGGCATCACTGTAAAAAAAATCGATACAACTATTAACTTTTCGTATAACGCCCTCATGTTTATATCTCGGAAACGGAGTGTCGAATCTATAAAATTACTCATTTTTACGTGTTTTTAAGGGTTTTTCATACAGTGGCCCAATTCGTGTAGAAGAATTTTTTTTTTACAAAAAATTGCCAAAATAAAATCACTAAAACAAAAAAAAATTCTTATAACTCGGAAACGGTACGTCCAATCGCAAAAAAAATAATTTTTTTAATTCTGTGGGAGGCTTGAAGCATGTATGTATTTAATACAGCATCACTTTTTTTTAAATCGCTAACACATGGGCGTTTTAGTGATTTTTTATTTGAAAAATTTTAGTTTTAGCGATTTAAAAAAAAAGGTAATGCCGTATTAACCCTAGAACACTAACGTTATTTTTTATACGTTAACACTAATCATTAGACGAATCGACTAACATATACGATTCGATATTTATGTATGAACTATCTACACATCTAATAAAGAATGATATTAGTTTAATTTTGAATATAGTATATCAAACAACAAATTTTAATTTTTATAAAATAATTCATTAAAAAAAAAATGTATTCATCAAAACTACTTTTGAGAAACTATGTGCAAATATGTAAGTGGTGTTAGTCGAAACGACTAACGTTAGTGATCTAGGGTTAAGGACATCGGTTGCATAAAGCCTCCTAAGAATATACAACAATTTATTATTTTTGAGATTGGATTAGATTGTTACAGCTATTTTTTGCCCCTCCTAACCTAGACGAGCTCAGGATTAAGAACAACAGAGCGGCAGGAGGCGATTTATTAACGGCGGAGCAGTTTAATGCTGCCGGCGATGAGCTCATTACCAAAATTTGGTTAGATGAATGTATGCCCGGCGGTTGGAGTCTCAGTGTTCTATGCCCCATATTTAATACGAACTCTGCTATATGTTGGCAAATTTCTTGCTTAATGAGAAGTTTTCTAGGTGGAGCCTGTAATCAATATTTAGTATATATATTGCAGTTTTGAAACCAATAAAAAGTAAATTTAAAAAATATAAAGTGAAAGAAGTCTAACCAAATTTCTTAAATAAGTGAATTTTTCTGAAAAAAAATACCTGTTCATATTCATAAACAAAGTACCTTTTCTTTAAAAAATACCTTATCTTAAATAAGTACATTTGCTTAAAAAAGAACATTTTCATACAAAAAGTAAATTTTCTTAAAAAAATTAATTAAATTAACAGAATAACTTCTCTTGAGATAAGTAAGTGCCTACTCTTAAAAATTTACCTATTCTTGAAAACAGAACCCATTTTAAAAAAAAATTCCCATTACTTAAAAACAAACCTTTTCTTCAAAAAAATACCTTCTCTTAAAAAGTACGACTTCTTACAAAAATTCATTTTCTTAAAAATAAAATAATACATTTTCTTTTCTTGAGATAAGTAGCCTTTCTGAAAATAAGTAAGTTTTCTTAAAACAATAACCTTTTCCTAAAAAGGGTGTACTACCACTTCTTTAAAAAGTACCTGTTCATAAAAGAAGAAGAAAGTTCACACTCTTATGGCTTTTTCTTTCAGAAAGTACTTCTTCTAAAAATAGTACCATTTCTTAAAAAAAAACATTAGGTTTTAATAAAAGAAGTACCTCTCTTTAAAAAAGTACCTTTTCGGGAAAATATAATACATATTCTTACAAAAAGGACTTAAATATATACTTTAAAAAAACAAATACATTCTACAACAACAATTGACAACAACAATATCTTTTAGACAACAACAAAAATCATTTCTAATAGGGACCGAAGGTACTCTGGAGTTGGGGGACGAAGAAGTTGTTTGCAAATGTTTTCTTGGGTGTTTTGCTTGCGATATTTTTCGAACACTTGTATAGTGGAAAATTCTCAATTCAGATGAGTTTTTGTTTGCATTTAGTTTGATGAATTTTTCAAAAGCAGCTTTCCAAAAATCCGCTGAGGAAGATCTGTGGCGAGATCTGAAATAGCTATACGGTTTGCCAGGAATCATGAGGATGCATTTGCAAAACATATTCTTTTTCAAAAGACTATATTTCTATTTATAGAGATATAAAATGGTCTAGAGCTTGAACACTAATGAAACAAAAAAAGTACATTATAAAAAAAAAATTTTCTTCAAAAATGTTTATCATTTTACAAAAAGTATATTTTCTTAAAGATACATTTAAATTATCGTATTTTTCAAGGGGCGCCTTAGGTGTGATGGAACTAACTACTTAGTACATAATATATAGCGAAAGGAACTTCGTTCCAACCGGGTGTCACCCGACAACTCATGTAATTTTTTATCTTAAATTTGTAAATTCAAAGTTGAAGTTATTGTCTTGTCTTGAATTACATGAGCAATAAAATTAAGAATACAATTACTTACCTTTCATACCTTTTAAAATATGATTATTAACCGACTTTACAGAACTGTATACTTTAAAAATATTACTAATTTTAATAGTATATAAGTCTATCTACGTGGCCGTCGGTAGTGCAATGGTTAGTGTCCTGGGTTCGATCCCTGCTCTGACCACCTTAAATTTCTTTCGGCGGCGGTCACCTCGCATAGTGACGGCGACACTATCGAGTTACTTAGCCATGAGAAAGCTTCTCAAAATACCGTTCGAAATCGGTGTAAAACTGTAGGTCCCAGTCAGTGAGTTTAAAACTAGAAAACGCACAGCTCACTGTTTGTGAGAAGCTCTCCACAATTCCTTCATGGAATGTAATGGGAAACCATTTCTTATTTTATTTATTAAGTATATCTACAAATCTATACTAAATGTGAAAAGTTTAAGTTCGAATCCTACCAAATTCTATAACCTCACTAATTCGTCCGGTTATTTCTCCATTTCAGCACCTTGCAACTGCTATTGCCGCATGATATTTCGGAAGATCTCTTTGGTACATTGGCCAGTATGGTACCCAACGTGTTTCGTGTGGCTAATCCTAAAATCTTAGTCGATAATTCGAAATAAGAAAAGACAAGAGTAGTTTTATATGTTTTTTGTTTATTTAAACTCGAAAAAATGTTTATATTATATATATGTATATCATTTGCAGTTAATTCATGTTTTGTTTTTGTTTCAGCAAATGCTTTGTGTCTGATTTTCATAAAATTCACTTTAACACATTCACAATCAGAAAAATTCCTGTAAATTTTTTTTCGATTTTTTTGTATTGTTTTGAATGAACTTTGCAAATATTAAATATGTTTTTTAACTTTGATTACTATACAAGTGATATTTATGATCCAATAGATGACTGAATCATTTCTTCTTTATCCATTCTCTCGTAAACAATTTTAATTTCTCTCATATTTGTAGGTTAACAATAATTCAATTTACATACCACCCTTTTCTTTTTTTTCTTATTTTTTTTTCTGATAATTTTGTAAGAGTTTTTCATCAAGTACATATCGTCAGCTGAAATGCAAAAATACGTAACTACAATTTCTTTTCATTTCAGAAGAAGGGGAAAACCTTATAACCTTACAGTCGTAGTTTTGACTCTTAAGCAAGGTAAGATGTAACGTAAGATAAGAATAAAAAATATGGCTGCCAAAACCGCATTCTTTAAATTTTATAGGGGTTCCTTTTCTGCTCCTGTACAACAATGAAAATTGGGGTTGCGTTCTTTTGCAATCCAGCTAACGATATATTATTAAATCAGAATCGTATATTTCAATTACGTATTATAATTTAGTTTAAGTTTCAATGTGTGTTCCTTGTGTTCATTCTTATAAACGCAAATAAATATATATACTTATGTGTACG
Organism: Phaonia tiefii; assembly: GCA_963931995.1. NCBI lineage: Eukaryota > Metazoa > Arthropoda > Insecta > Diptera > Muscidae > Phaonia > Phaonia tiefii. The sequence goes on from OZ008367.1 coordinate 130,802,368, forward strand.
GATAAGTACGAATGTGTTTTACTGTATAAATTTATAAATGAGTCGATGTCTTCTGCTCCTTCTCCAACAACCGACAAAATTTAAAATTTTGTGTTTAACTGGCATTTAATTCTCTTTCTGTACCATTCGTTAATTGCTGAATTATTAATGATTACATTTCATTAAACACAAGTTATCCCTGTCAATAGTCTAACCGAGTAGAGTGTATAAGGAAATTCCTATGTAAAACTTTTTCGCAAAATATAATTTTGCACAGATTTAATTTATATATACGTATATTGGTTTTGAATATAGGCTTTTATTATAAAATAATACTTTTTTATAGTTACTTTAAATTGGTCGAAAGGACATCTAGATACTTTTATGAAATTTGTGTTTTTGGAAATATTTAGAAATATCTAAGCTCCAGTTAAGACTATTTTAACAAAAGTAAAACTAGTGTAAAAATTATAAATTTTACTGTAAAATTATGAGTTGTTATATCCTTTAGGAAAGGTGGGCGCAGCTGATTCGGTGTAATTTGTTTTTATTTTAATTTAACAAAAAATACGTTTACCATATTGACTATCGTAAAATTGTGGAAGAGCTTTTTGAATAATGGCTTGAAGAAAGCACTAGAACAACTAGTGTTCGCTAATTGCTAGTTTAGTGGCATAGTCCTCATATTTTAAACCGATTAACAAACCTTGGTTATTACGGCGATTACAGCGAGACTGTCACAATGTCGGGATTACAGGCGGCAATTTTGAATGGGTATTAGTAAATTCTTCAAATTCTTGTCTAACATCCGTCTATGTAAATGCAGCAGAGTGATTTAAAATCGACTTTTCTGTAAAAATCCGGTTGTAGGTAAGGTACCAAGCATTAGGCCAACATTTCCTATTTCTCTATTAAAAAAAAACAAAATATTAATCGCCTTATTCGTCGACGTCAATACAATATCGACACCATTTTTATTGGCGACTTGAAGGCATTTGGACAAAAAAAATTTGCGTGATGTTTTAAGATGGTTGTTTTTGGATCATAGACATCAAAAACTTTGTTGTTGTCGATGTGGCAATATATTTATAACGTTCTAAAGTTGACAAAAATCTGATGACGACGTCGACGACGACAACGGGAATAAGGCCGAATATTTTTGGTTATGTTTTTTGTTTTTAAATATTTTGACCCGATTGTTCACAATATATGTATGTCCTTTATTTAAACAGAATATACAAATACATATAGAACTATTACAATACAAAGTTTAAATAAAAGCTTCACGAAAAACATAGGTTGTCAACGAATTCTCTTAATCGATTTCTGCCTCTGGCAAGTGATTTAATTTGGTTCCATGATAGACTAGTTTGTATTCCTTCTCCAGGTACCGTGGTCTACCTGGCCTTCGACACCTCTGCGGGTTCCATTCAAGTGCCGCTCTAGCAATATCTAGGTCCATTTTCTTCTACGTGTATTCGTTAGAAATGCTCTTGGTCCAGTAGATACGGAGAATTAGTCTCAGACAATGAATGACAAACGTTTGGACAATCTTCATTATCAGCTTCGTCAAGCTCCTAGTAGTACAACCGTACATACTTCACACTGCAATTGAATATTTGCAATTTCGTCTGAGGTCTCTTATTCCGACAGATTTTGGGCAGGTTATATGCCCTATTTATACGATCACCTACATATATCCGCCTTGTATCCTAAATAGTTGACTGAATACACGTCTTCAATTAACGAACCATCAACTGTTAGTGGAGTATTTTTGGGAATACGGATTAGCTTTATCTTCTTTATATTTATTCTCAATCCCACTTTTTTTCGCGTTTTCGAAAAATTTGGTTTGTTTAACTTTGTGGGCCATAAGACATATGTCATCTGCGTAGTCCATATCATGTAGATGTTTATACATAATCCACTTCTGCATTAGCTGACTCCATTACCTCGTCCATAAATAGAAGAAATAATGTGGAGGACAAGATACATCCTTGTCTAACTCCCGCAGAAATGCAGTTTAGTTCCAACTGCACTCCGAGCGAAATTATGTATATGTTTTTAATGTTATTTCCAGTAAGATACATTTATATTCAAAGTAGAGGAGTACGTGTAACACTAAATTGTCGTATTGAAGTTTTTGATACTCACACTCAGGAATTATACTTAAGAATCTCTCCCATGAAACACGAATCACACTTTCAAGTTTGAACATGTTATCAACAAAATTTTCACAATTTTAGCTTTCCAGTTTTACTAGTGTTGTGGCAAACATATTAGAGATGGTCGTCAAACATCTATGTTTATTTCAATTCAATTCAGTTATTTCCTTGCCAGCTGAAAGCCCAATGGACCAAATAGCTGCAGATTAATTAATAACTAGACACATTAATTTATTAAATACACATAATTTACCTTGAAACTTATCGCCCCATTTCTCTCTATACAAACAAAACTACACACTAAGCAAAATACAAATTATAATGATCAGTAGCAGGACACAACAGATTCCGTTAAAAAAACTGACGAAACGATATGGAAAGATTAAGCCTACTTCAGTTCTAAAGATAATTAATTGCAAAGCGAAGTGTTCATATACTTGCTCTAAATAAATTTTCAAATTGGGCTACGGTTTATGAAAATCTTCTCTCGGAGTAAGGAATAACTGAATTCCAAAATCTAGCCACATTCACAACAAAGGACCTGGTCATAATAAGAGTTGTATGTCTTGGGTATACTATTATAAATGTACATAAGTTTTCTTATAATATACATGTGTTATTGTTGCCCGCTTAACTAAATTTTCGTCTATGGTGCAAGTTAAAAAGCCTCCTCAGAAGAAATTGGTCATTAATGGCCAGTTTCCAGTCAGTGGTGATCTTCGTTTCTTAGTTAAATTTTAAACATCGCATCGCGGTTTTTAGTCAATGGTTAACAATGAACTAACACAAAGATGGTTGGTTAACTTGTAATCAGAACCATATGATTTTGACAATCACACTACTGACTGCCAAAATGAGAAATGTAAGATTGTATAAAATACATGTTCCTGTTCTGAGTATTTTTACACATACTTTGTGCCTAGATCGTCAAATTGTTGCGCTTATGTAGGATTTTATATATTTTTGTTAAAATGACTTTGATTTTACGCATTTATTTCTTATGTTACATAATTCCATATTGGTTGTTGTCTCTATTTGTTTTGGTTTTTAGCCCAAAACAAATGTTTTTCCAATGAGAATACAAGGGTTGCCTTAATCGTTTACAATATGACGACTTAAATTAACTCGTCACTGAAAAGCAAATTCGCAAATTGTATAATTAACTTCTAATTGACTTTCATTTACGATTAAGTAATCCAATAGTTAAATACCAACTTAAAAACTGGCCATAAACGTTTAAAAAGTCATACCTAATATTCGCAGTGATTAACAATAAATATGAATGAATAAAAATATAAATGCTTTCCCATTATATCCCATGAAGGGATTAGGGAGAGCTTTTCACAAACAAGTGAGCTGTGCACATTCTATTTTCACACTCACCGAGTGGGACCTACAGTTTTACACCGGTTACAACCGGTATTTCGAGAAGCATTTTTGTGGTTAAATACTCGATAGTGTCGCCGTAACTAAGCGAGGTGACCGCCGTCGAAACAAATTTAAGGTGGTCAGAGCAGGGGTCGAACCCACGTTCTCATGTACAATAGCCGCGCATACTACCATTGCACCATTTAGGAAATACTACTAGAAACGCCTTTTCACTCAACCGCGAGCGCTACAGAGCCATGATTACGCACTTTTAATGGGCTGAAATTGAAGACATGAATTTGAATAATCTTTGGTTTCAGCAGGATGGCACACCATGTCACGCTGCTCATCAAACAATCGATCTTTTGTGCATCAAGTTCGGTAATGATGCTTTCAGCCGTCTTGGCGATGTTAATTGGCCGCCCCGGAGCTAAGATTTGATCCCTTTAGACTTTTTCGTATGAGGTGCCGTTAAAGACCGATGTTATGGGAATAATCGAGAAACGATCCATAGTCATGGATAATATTGTCCGAGCCATTCGTGAGACAGAACCAGAAACCGTCGGCAAATTCTTGGAAAATTAGACTGACAGGATGAGCTAGTATTCTATAAATAATGGGAATATTTGTTATTTCTAATAAATCCATAATATTATTCACTCCGGTTCACTTATTAAAAGGCACTAAAAATTCCATATTCAGCAGCCTGTGTCTTTTGCAATTTGTAACCGATTGCAGAATTTTAAAATGGAAGAGAAGATATCTTGAGATATAAAAAAAATCATGAGAATAGTGGTTTCTTGACTAAACAACTTTTTTTGAGTAATTTATAAAAAAAGTCCAAAAATGTGCTATTTTTTTGGGCACTTTAACTAATTTTAATGAAAAACAGTTTTTCTTGTTTTTTAAATTTATTTTACTTTATTTAAGAACTAATGGGTACAACCCCCTTTGTATTTAATAACTTCAAATATACGGGTTTTCATTGAGAGATAAACAGAATTTGTGTAATCCAACGAAATTTGATTCCAAGCATCCTTAATGGCCTGAATTAGTGACTGCTTGTCATCAAATTGTCTACCTCCTTCATAGACCTTACGAGATAACCAACCCCAGACATTTTCGATAATAAGTCTGTTCGCGTACTGGATAATTTGTACAAATTTGTACAAATTATTACTATTTCTTACTTGCTAGTGTTCGTTTACACCAAAAAGCCTATAACGAGAGAGCAAGAGAGAGATTATTTTGACAGTTCGATGATAGAGAACTTGCAAGTTTTTACTGGAGAAATTTTTGCCAGTAAGAATTTTCAAGTAATAACATATGTTTTAAAACATATGTTTTATGTAAACAAACAAAATTAGGACGTAGAAAGAATATAAAATAATAAATTTATCATTGGAATTTTAGTTTTTAAGAGAAAATGTGATTTTTGAATGTTTTGTTATAAATCTTTAAGTATTTCTGTTGATAAAGAAAAGAGTTTTGGTGATTTGTAATGTTTTGTTCGAATTGCGTTTGTTGGTTCTTCCAATGTTTACATTGCATATCAGCTGTTTACATACAAAGTTCTTATTTCTTGCAAGTTTTTACTGGATGTCGTTCGCGTTCTTTTTGTTATATTTTTTACTCAGAGAGCAAAATCGTTCTTACTCTCCGAAAACTAGTTACTTGATAATTTTTACTGGAAAAGTACTCGAACACAGCTAATGTTTAGATCTGGCGAATAGGGTGGCCAGTCAAGAATATTAACATTTTGGCTTGCAATGAACTCCTTTACTACTCTGGCGTTGTGTATAGGGGCATTATCCTGTTGCAATATCCAAGATATGGGACCAAATAGTTCATTGAACTTCGGAAAAGCCGATTCTAATAACGTTTTATAGCTTGCACCAGTCATTTTTGCACTTTTAAATTCTTTTGACTTGCTCGCTTCTACTCCAGCTTGAGCTTTTATTTTTGACAAGGATAAGGCAGAATTAGAAGTAATTCTGATGATTTTTCTTTTCTCATACGTAGATAAAGACAATGAAACCCTTCATTTAAAATTGTTTCCATACCCCTCGGCGTTCTTGATGTAATTCCTACAGTATTCGTGTTGTTTTTAAACTGGCCGGTCGAGTTCGTTTAGATCGTAAATAAAATTTTAAAAATCAAGTAAAAACTAGAAAAAATAATGAACTCACTAATAATATAAGTGTAAATGATATAAAAATGCCAAATTTTCAAAATTTTTAGTCATTTTGTGGTAAAGAAAAGTGAAACTAACTTTGATCTTCTGCCAGAAAACGGTACATATGTAAGTTAATACTTGATATACTTATGTACATATAAACGTTGAAAGTGCTAGTGTATGGTATGTTAATATGTAATGCAATGAGCATAATGCAATCAATTAATAAAGTCTATTAAGATAAACTGGAACGTAGTCCTCATGAAAAACCTGGATACACTATAGGTAAATGAATTGGGTTGAACTGTCTGCGCATGTAATACATACATACATTGTTGCCGATGTTTGCTGGTCCGTTATGTATTTATTTGTCGTCTACTACTTGATCGTCTTTGTTTATTTAAAAGATGATGGAGAACGGTAGAGTAGAAAATTTACTCTTGGAGTGGAATGCACACAAATAAAACAAGTGAAGCGCGTCCATTGTTGCCCCCAATATAGGCCAAAATTACACAAGGGATATTCACAAATTATCCAAAATCACTTGATATTACACAATATTTTTTATTTTCTGTCAATGAAGAACACTTTTTTCAACGTAATTAAAAATAATGTAATTAGGTTCACAACTCCGGGTTGTCCATTACTACAATCGATAGAAGCTATTTTATTGCGTTCAACATAATATCTCCGGGCTTTGAATTGTCGACGGGTCACAATATAACGCAAATTAGAGAGTACAGTCTTGGTTATAATCTGATTTGTTGGTCATAATTTGAAATTATTGAAATCTTTACCAACAAAAATATAACTCACCAAAATTAAATACTTTGAATTTTTTTCGCAATATAATAATGAAAATCGCAAGTTTGAACATTATTTTCACAAGCTTTCCAATCTGAAGATATTATTCAAATCTGACAATATACAGCGAATGTACATCAGATTATATGTCCCAACCTTCGAGACAAATAAACTAGTACAAAAAGCTCTCACGTTAAAAGATATATGTACCGTCAGAAAACACCAAGGTGTTTGCCAATTATGATAAAAGAGTGTATATAAACCATAGAGTAATTCATATACTAGAGCTTTTCTTTCGCTCAGCAAATTTCTGACATTGGGCCTGGTGTGATATGTTGGAAAGGATTGCTTTTCTAATACCAGTTAGAGGCAATGGTTCAAAACAACCAACAAAATAACAACTACGGCATATCGTTTGTGTGTTAAAATTATTGTGTTAAATACAACACAAATTTATGCTAAGAATAATAACAGTCAATAACAAAAGTGTAAAATACATTTAAATTTCACAGTTTTCCACCAAAACGACATGAAAAATTAAAGTTAGAAGTTCTTGTAATTCCATCTAGTGAAAGCCACTTTTCGTCAAACATCTCTCTATCACACACAGTTCGCACCACGAAGAGTGTGAAAGGAAATGCTAGATCAAACTTTCTCTCTCTAAAGAATTACGCTATGATATAAACGCGCTATTAGACAGAATTGTATTCATAGAGTAAATATGGGTAGAGAAAATCTTTCACTCACCAAATTTTTGACATTTGTCCTCGTGTGATGTTGAAAAGAATTGCTTTACTAATACCAGATAGAGGCAATGGTTCAAAACAACGAACAAAATAACAACAACGGCATTTCGTTTTGTGTGTTAAAATGAATGTGTTAAATACAACACAAATGTATGCTAACAATAACAGGCAATAAAAAAAAGTTTAAAACACATTTAAATTTCACAGTTTTTCACCAAAATGGCATGAAAAATTAAAGCAAGAAGTTATTGTAATTCCAGCTGGTGTATATCACTTTTCATCAAACATCTCTCTATCACACCGACCGCATCACGAAGAGTGTGAAAGGGAACGTCAGATGAGACAAATGGCGGCTCTACTATAAATTTGCTCTATGATTGTATTCTACTAATACTAATTCAAATATGTCAGAACTAAAATGTGAAGTCCTTTTTGCCATAGAATGATAATGACAATCACTACATTAGGCGTGTTTTGGCGACACCGCTTGCTTAGATTATCACTTATTTTGTATGCAGAGCTAAACGATATTAAGCGGCACTTGAAGTTACCGCTTCCACTTCAGTTCTTAGCAGGCTTAAAGTTACCAGTCTGAAAAAATCAGAAAAACTGTTTTGGATATCGTTATGAGTTAAGTAGAAGAATATACACATTTGAAGGAATAACTACAAACCATGCGTTAGAGCATCATTGTTTGTAGTTATTCCTATATGTAGTTCCGGTTGAAAAAAACAGAAAGTTGCCAGTATGAAAAATCAGAAAAATAGTGTTGGATATCGTTATTGCCAGCCAAAGACGAGGAGAACAATATACACATATTCAAGAATAACTACAAACCATGCCTTAGAACAAGGCGATTATATATATTATAATAAATCATCGCTAGTTTGGCGTTTTGGTTACTAGCAAGCAGGCGATAATCGCTAGCTTGTAACGAAAACACGCCTATTATCACGATAAAAGAGTAAATGTAAAAGCGTTATAATAAAAGTACGCATACCCATAATAAAAACACAAAAATCAACTGTTTAACAGACGGAAGCCGATCGAAAATTTTCCGACGCCACCAAATTTTTTTTTGTTAATCTCACGATATATTTGGCTCTTATTAGTTTAAATGTGAGCCGATTGATTTAAGGGTTCGAATATTTCAAAAACATCCCATATTTGTACAAACTGGTAAAACCAAGTGCCGCCAATTTAATTTTTATGTTGTGCCGCCGTCTTCGATAATTTTGTCTCGGCACGGATTTCCTCTAAATTGATCTAAGCAAAAACAATGTACAAAAGTAGACAGTCAAAATTTCTCTTCACTTGAATGCAAATAAGCAAAACAAGTGAAGCCTTAATCATTCCCTGCAATACAAATTCCAACCATGTTGAAGTAAAACAAAGACGATTTACAATTAGACGACCAGAAGATGGTAAAAGAGAACCAAAAAGTGCTAGGAGTTCACTCAAACGGATTTCTCTCTCGCGTCATATCATGCTTATTTCATACTTTTTGCATAGTCTATGTAATTTTACTTCAACATGGTTGAAATTTGTATAGTTATATACAATAACACTATCAAAAAACTGCTCGTGCATTGAAATATTCAATGAAGAGAGTAAGAGAGAGAGAGAGAGTAGAGAAGTACTAGGATTTCACACGGTTTGTTTGTTGGCATTTGAGTGAAGAGAAATTTTGACTGTCTACTTGTACATCGTTTTTGAGTGAAATTACATAAAATGCGTTTGAGTGAATTATTACCACTTTTTGGCTCTCTTGTACGAGGGTTGCCAAATTGCGCACATCTTGTCGTCTACTTCTTGATCGTCTTTATATGACGCGACAGGGGAATGCGTTTGAGTGAATTGTGTCGACTTTTTGGGTCTCTATTACGAGAGTTGTCAAATTGCGCACTTTTATGGTTGTTTGGTATAATATAATTCTGTCTAATAGCGCGTTTATGTACACTCTTTTATCATGATAGTGTGATTATCATTCTATGGCAAAAAGGTGTTTACATGCATTTTTATTCGACATTATCATGTTAAAGAGTGCATGTAAACGCGCTATAAAATCAACTCAAGTGCAAAATCAAGAAAATGTATGTTAGTGCGAATGCTGTATAATAACGCATTTACACTGCCGTTTATCGCGGCCAGGTTAGCGATAACCTTGTTCTCTAATCTTTGCCGTTTGCACCACCCACTTTGAGATTAAACTGACATTTCAGGTGGCAACTCCGTGCTGAGACAAACTCCTTTGGCGGTTATTGGTTTTTCCAATTTTGTACAAATTTGGGATGTTTTATAAATCACTGAACCTTTAAAAAAGGAGCAGTGTGCCAAATCGTGCCAGTCGATAAAATCGGCTCACAAGAAGAGCCATTTATATCGGCGACGGCGCAAGCTTCAAAAAGGTTTTGGTGGCGGCGACGCGTCGGAAAATTTTCGATCGGCTTCCGACGGTCAAACAGTTTTTTTTGTGCATGTTTTTATTATGGTTGCATTTTTTTTAGTAACCAACAGTGTTGCATCAAAATCTACACCAGTTTAAAATGAGGTTAAAAATGTAACTTCAGTTTATATAGACTAAAATTGTGTGAGTAATCTTCTGGGTTAGCGCGGTTTAACCGAGTTAACCTTCTAAATGCGTTAATATTATTTGGTGAAAACGCCGTATTAGTCTCAATTTTTGAGAGGTTATTTAAACGCGTAATCTGTTGATTTTGATTTAAATTTGATCTGACTTTTAATAAGAAAAGTGTTTTTCAGTGCTTCGTCACGTCACGAAAAATAATCGATAATCATATACATATTTATCAGCTGATCGCTGAAATGCATCAAGTACGTGCATTTTTTCCCAACAAAATTAATGTGGGAAGATATAAAATACTTAATGAAATTGTATAATGTTTGAACAGATATTCAGACTTAAGCACATACCAAACCAACGCGGCTGCCGTGCGGAAATCGTGTCGCACCCAAATCGCAAAGTGTTTGGTTGTTGCTACAATTTAGGTGCAATACAATTTCCGCACGACAACCGGATTGGTTAGGAGCGTGCCTAAATTGTACTACGTGCGAAATATGTTTTTGCTGTTATTTCCGCTACGAAAATGGTTTTTATGTTTTACATTAACGCTATGTAAACAATGCAAAAATAGTACTAATTTTAAATTGTACGGTACTTCGATTCGTTTCGATTGTTTCCGATTTTCTGGAAAACAAAAGAAGTCCAAATTATAAAGAAAACATTCGAGATTTACTTAGTAACTATTCAGAAATTGGTAGGTAAATACATATTTAATTACGTTCAAAATTAAATGTTCGAGGGTTTGGTCGTTTTTTTAATAATTTTTTTCTCCAATATTTCGCTGCTCTTTTTGGTAACCGCCTTATTCATAATAAGTTGTGAGAGGTTTGAGAGACGTTGTTTGTATGATAAATCGTCTCTCAAACCTCTCATAAGTTTTTATGACTACGGCCGTAAATGTTTAAATACATTTTACGTTTAAATACATTTTCTCCATTCGCATTTGGGCTGTTGGATGCCAGCAACGAATATGGTGAGCAGCAGACACAAAGGAAGTTTAAAGAATTATCATTTTATTTATTTAACCTTCTATGACTCATTTACAAAATATAAAAAATATTATTTGCAGATTATAATTTAACTCAAACAATTGTGTTAATGTCGATTATGAACAATATCAAACTATATCCATTGATTTTCTTAGGGTATAACTCTTTTTATTATTCATAATTTCATAATACACTTTTAGTCGTTTTCGATTTTTCAAAATCTTTTACTAAATTTTGTTTATAAATTTTATCTGGAAACGCAATTTTTCACCACAACCTTATAGATAACTCCGAAACTCTTGAGCGGCATAAAAAATAGTATTATTAATTTGGAATGTTTTTTGGTATGTTCAACAACAAAACCTGTCGGTTTTGAGTTATGTTATGTTAAGGCAGTTTTTTCAATTTTCCTTCACATTCTATCCTGCATCAAATTTGCACCTAGGAGGTCGAACAGCTTGTTCAGTGATACCTCCTGCGTGTTGTATAAAGGGAACGTCATTTTTATACCGCCCATAGGGATGGGGGGCCATACTAGACTCTTAGCATATTTACACGAAATCCGTTATAGGAGTTTTTAAGACGTCTGTCTGTCTGACTGGTGAAGACGGCAGTTAAATCTTTACAGAGCACAATGAAATATAATTTTCCCAAACATTGTTTGGGATTGAAAATGGGCGTTTAGACCTCGTCACTTCTGGTACCTCCCATACAAATCTACACATTTAGCGCAAAATCAGATATTAGATAATAGTCCGCAAATGTCTACTTAATTGGAGAAAATTGAGGTTGCCAAGCCCATTCTGGTACCTCATATACAAAAGCTGGGTTGTTGGTTGGAAACGAGAGAAATTTAATTTAAAATTAACTTACACCAGTTGGAGATACAAGTATGGTATAGACTCATTAATTCTCTCAATAAATTAAACGTCATAGGTATGGTTGCAAGTAAACATTGGACCCATGCTTCCGGGTTCAATAATACAAGATAGAGACAATAGTACACAACGTCCAACAAAGCAACACCTAGACTTAAAAACAAAACTATCGCAGTTTTTTAATGCCATTCTGCAATAAATTATGTTGTACATTATATTTATTGACTTTTATTCATATTAAAATGCACAAAAAACACTTCTCAGACATATTACAACTTCCATTGTTAAATTTCAATTTTATTTTTCTTTAATTTGTTTATTTGCATAAAACATCTGTTTTCATAAAACAGCTGCTTCCATAAAACATATATGCGTACACGTATTTTGCATCATTTTGTGCAAAATGTTGCAAAATCTTGCAAAATATTGTCTGCGTACTCCAAATCTCTTGTAGCGAAAGAGCGAAAAAGAGAATGTTTTGACAGTTGGAAGTTAGAGAACTTGCAAAATGTTGCTGGAGAAATTTCTTCTTGCAAGATTTTGCAACTAGTTTGAACAGCTGTTTTTGTTTACTGTTTGAATAAAATAATTTTTGTGAAATGAAAATAAAAATTTAAATTTAACAATGGCAGAGGTAAGTAGTTAGAATTGTGTTGATTTTTAACGTTTATAATAAATTATAATAAACAAAACATTTTACTCCATGCTAGAAACGTGCAAATATACAGTGCGACCATGCGACACATATGCTGAAATTCTTTTGCTTTGTTATTTCAATTGTTTACACACCGATCAGCTGTTTTCTTGCAAGATTTCACTGGATGCTGTCTGCGTACTTTTTGATATATTTTCAACCGAGAGAGTAAAATTGTTCTTACTCTCCCAAAAAAGTTACTGAGTATTTGTTACTGGAAAAGTACGCAGACAGACCTATTTTCTTACTGGTAAATTCGTACTGGGAAAAAATCTCCAGTAAAAACTTGTAAGTTCTCTATTATTGAACTGTCAAAAAATATCTCTCTCTGGCTCTCTTTTACTGGCTTTTAGAATAAATAGACAACATCCAGTAATAATTTGCACAAATTATCGAGTAAACAGACATACCTATAGTTCACATTTTCTTTCAATGCAGATATGCAAATAATTTAAAACCCGTTGGCTATGTAAAATGACCTGCTCTTGTTTGTTAGATAGATAGAACTAGTCAGAATCTATAAAAACGATTTCATAAATTTGTCCATATCTCTAATGGTTATCAAGATATCACGCCTTAAATATTTTTTGACATAAAATAAAGTATGACTTCTCAGCTTTTAAATAAGTTTAATAAGTAATCACATTGAGCCTACTTTTGAATGCGTTATGAATCACGTCAATAGGTAATATGCAAAAACCCGGAGACTATGCTTTGCCAAAAATACACATGAAAAGAAAACAAGTAAACCCACTTAGTATTGCAAAATTGAAAGTGAATTCGTCATCATAAACGTCGTCAATAAAAAAAATAAAAATAAATGGTTTCCCATTACATCCCATGAAGGGACCGGGGAGAACTTCTCACAATCACTGGGCTGTGCGCTTTCCAGTTTTCACTCACTGATTCGTCAATACATTCAACATTATTGTGCTCATCTAGAGTTTCACTGACTATTTCTGCTAATGTTGGTTCTTCTGCAGTTTCAATGGCGTCATCTACAGATAAAAAGTCTTCCCAACTTACATTTTCTGGAATCAGGTTGTTTCTATTAAATATTCTTATCCAGTCAGCGAGTGGTATATTATCATCCTCATTGAATTCGTCATCCATAGATAAATTATATTCGCCCGCAATATTTCTTATCCCAGCGTGCTTAAAGCAATTAGCAATGGTAGATAACGTCACGCGATCCCATGCGTTAGATATCATATTGATAGCATCTATTAGTGTTATTTTTGTCTATATTTTTTGCTCCAAATCACGAATGACTTTAAAAATTAAAAAAGTACGAAATTTGCATTTTAAAGATCTTATAACTCCTTTCCTTGGCCCATTGGTTGTAAGACTGATGTTGCATTTGGTGGTAAAAAAAAAACTAACTTAATAGAAGACTGGTTATCGACAAGCAGGTGTGCTGGACAGTTATCGACCAAAAGCAAAACTTTTTTCTTGTCTTTTTTAAGTTCTCTGTTCCATTCTCTGACGTAATGTGTAAAAAAAATCATCCATGATTTTTTGTTCGACTTGTATACAACTGGTAAGGATTTTACATTTTTAAAACAGCGAGGAGTTTGGGATTTTCGTATTCAAAAGGGCTTCTTCAATCTCCTCGCACTTTTTTAATTTTCAAAGATTTTTCTTCAAATGCTTTCTGAATGTCTTCCCTGTTCTTCCATATCGTGCTTATTGCTAAATCAACATTGGATGAACCAGCTGCTAGTCTACCTATAATTATCATTTTATCTTCAAGAGAAAAGGTTTTACGCTTTTTAGATTCCATTCTAAAAAATAAAATCTCTCAACTAAATTTCGATTTTCAATAGTCAAAAATATACATACCTAATTATTTTCACACAAACTTGCAAAATTAAATAACTTATGAATACAAATTGTAATTCAAAAAAAAAAACTTCTGCATCAGTGCGTGTAAGTAGGAAAGCAATGTGTAAGTAGCGACAACAATCGCTCTGCACACAATCAATAAATGTCTTCGGTTAGTGACTTGTGTAAATACACACCGCAGTTGCTTAACGGGCTAGACGCTGCTGAATAAGATGCTTCACAAACATCGAAACGATCGTCCAGCGAATGTGAGTTCGAATCCCACCCGCGGCATTTACATTTTTTCACTAACCGGAGAAAACATGATCTCTTACAGCCTTAAAGGAAATTACAACTTTGTAATTTATGTAAGTTTAGTGCCCGATTGCAATGAAAGCAGAACTGCGAGTGTACAACGCAATCATTTTTATCTACATATTTTCTATGTTGACACTGAACATCTCAAAACTAACGGTAAAAATAATTCTTCTTTCTTTTCTCTCACTATTCTCCCCAATTTGTGTTCAACAGTTTAGTTTTTTTTACATTCGACTTATTTTCTTTAGCACAAATGAATGACGTATTTCACACAATTTGTGTTAACATTTCGTCGTTACAAACGACCACAAATTTCAAACTTCTACTAAATGCGGTCGCAAAAACCGGAATTGTCGCTATATCCGAATTCGCAACAACCTGAGGAATTTCAGCAGTTTTCTATGTAAAACCAAACTTTGTATGAATTTTCGTTGCTATATCCGAAATTTCGTTAAAACCGAGGTCGCTATAATCGAACTCTACTGTATATGAACATCGTGAATGCACAAAACTAAAAATGGAGGATTTTGTTCGATGTTGCCTACAGAAGTTCGTTTCCTCATTGAAGAAGCGCAAAAAAGACACGTCAGATGAGACGGGTAACAAACCTGTATATAGAGTAATCTATGAAACAAACAAACTTAGGAAATAGAAAGAATATCAAATAAGAAATTCTTTATTGCAATTTTATTTTTTAAGAGAAACAATGATTTGTTAATGTTCGGAATTAACTTTTAACTATTTGTGTTAAAAAGAAGAGAGTAATATTTTATTTGAACTGCGCCAGTTGATTC
Source organism: Phaonia tiefii (assembly GCA_963931995.1). Classification (NCBI taxonomy): domain Eukaryota; kingdom Metazoa; phylum Arthropoda; class Insecta; order Diptera; family Muscidae; genus Phaonia; species Phaonia tiefii. The sequence goes on from OZ008367.1 coordinate 130,817,687, forward strand.
TTCCAAGGTTTGCATTGCAAATCAACTGTTTACACACAATAGCTCTGTCTGCGTACACATATTTTGCATCATTTTGTGCAAAATGTTGCAAAATCTTGCAAAATGTTGTCTGCGTACTCCAAATCTCTTACAGCGAGAGAGCCAAAAACAGAATTTTTTGACAGTTGGAAGTTAGTGAACTTGCAAAATGTTGCTGGAGAAATTTCTGCTTGCAAGATTTTGCAACTAGTTTAAACAGCTGTTTTTATTTACTGTTTGAATGAAATAATTTTTGTGAAATGAAAATAAAAAGTGAAATTTAGAATTGTGTTGATTTTTAACGTTTATAATAAATTATAATAAACAAAACATTTTACTTCATGCTAGAAACGTGCAAACATACAGTGCGACCGTGCGACACATTTGCTAAAATTCTTTTGCTTTGTTATTTCAATTGTTTACACATCGATCAGCTGTTTTCTTGCAAGATTTCACTGGATGCTGTCTGCGTACTTTTTGAGATATTTTCAACCGAGAGAGTAAAATTGCTCTTACTCTCCCAAAAAAAGTTACTGAGTATTTGCTACTGGAAAAGTACGCAGACAGACCTAATATTTCTTATTCCTTGCAAGTTTTTTCTGGATGTCGTCTGTATACTTTTTGCGATACTTTCTACTGGGAGACTAAAATCTATTTTACTCTCTCAAAAATAGTTACCGGATATTTTTACTGGAAAAGTACCCAAATAGACCTACTGTGTTGTCTCTCTGATATTCCGTTTAAGAAAAATAGATCAGTTCACCTCGGTGTGCGCTTGTAATTTAAAGTTGATAGACTTTTGGCGATCGCGGGCGATATCACACCTATTATGTATGCGATTTGAAATCGTAATCGCTAATGTCCCCCTTGTGGGAAAAGGGGCGAGCTATCATTTAATCGGTCACCTCGTGACGGCGACACTATCTAGTATTTAGCCATGAAAAAAGCTTCTCAAAATACCGTTCGGAACCGGTGTAAATCTGTAGGTCCCTATCAGAAAACTAAAACGCGCACAGCTCACTGATTGTGAGAAGCTCTCCCTAATCCCTACATGGGATGTAATGGGAAACCATTTATTTTTTACATGGCAGGAAATACTTAGAGTAAAATCATTCCAGAAAAATATGTGGTTCTCTAACTTGTACTTGTTCAAGAACATACCTACAGTAAAATGTTTGGAAAGGTTTCCCCAGATATTTTCAACACCACAACAAAACAGTGGAAAGATTATATTCACAGTTAGAATGGCAACCAATGACTCATATCATTATATCAGGCTGAATTAAAATTAGTTTGTCTGAAAACTATAGTCAGGATAGCAAATTAGTTTTCAGTTGAAAGTTCCCGATAATTACTTTATTAACCCTAGTTGCCTTTATACGTTTCCCCATACATATGCTATCTTGTACATGCTATCGGGGAAAATTATACCTGTTAAGCTTATCGGGGATAGGTTATAAAAAAAGCTAAAAGCTAAGAAAAGATAAAAATGTTACTAAGTTAACACTTTATATTGAGAAACATAGAATAATACATACGTAGATAAACTTATTCTCTCATCTGACGTTTCATTTCACACTCTTCATCGAAGGTTTGTGGAAATGAGAGCAATTAAATTTAAAATTGTCTTACACCAGGTGGAGTTACAAAATATGTTCACTTAACTTTTTCCTGTCGTTTTGGTGTAGAACTGAAAAATTGAAATATATTTTGCACTTTTTTGTTGACTTTTATCGTTGGTATACATTTGTATTGTATTTAACACAACTAGTTTGCCACAAAAATACGAAATTCGGTTGTTCTTCCTTTGTTGATCGCTGTATACTATTGCCACCATCTGGTATTATTGAACCCATATTTACCACCATCCAATGTTTACTTTCCATCGTACCTATGACATTTAATTTATTGAGCGAATAAAAGCTTCTATGGTATGTATTATTCTATGTTGAGAAATGTCTACTAAAGAATGTCTACTGACATGACAATTAATAAATACAAAAAATAATTAGTGAAATAATAAAATTTTTATTAATTTACATAAAGGGCAAATTTCAACAACGACAGAGTTTGCTGTGCTGAATTCAAAAAGTTGATTGTTTCCTTCCGCTCAGCCCAACTTCTTCAGATATAGACCTTTAAAGCTTGAGTATATAATCGGTCATATCTCAAGAATTTATAGCCTCACATGGTTCAAATGGATATCAGTACAAAAGCATTTTTATACCCTATACATCCTTCGTGTAAATATATTTCGTTTAATTAACCCATTGGGGGTTTATTTAAAAAAAGGTGTTTTAACCTCACTTTTTTGTTAACACTACAATCTTCAAACAAAACCCTACTGTACCTATTTTCTTGCGAGACTCCGATAATAGACAATAAATACTTCAAGCCTATTTTGAAGTTGTAATATTACATATTAACCCCTCAAATACCGGAAATATTAACTTTAAAAGTTTTGGAATACATTTTCCGAGTTCGACAAATTTGTCGACATAAAATAAAAATAATTTTAAAAAATATTAAATTTCAAAAATTCTATGCCAAAGCCGCGAAGCCGGTGTTGGACCCACCACAGAGCAGAAAATCCCAATTCCGACGAAGGCCGTCCTCGCAGAAAGCCTTATAACAAAAAAAATACTATGCCTAAGCCGGTGTTGGCCCACCCTCCCGGCCGAAGTCCAGAAAGCTTTATAATACAAAAATGCTATTAACTTACAGCATGGGGTTGACCAAATAACAACCCATCTGGCCGGAATTTTTACCGCATGCTTAAAATACGCCTACACACCGAGAAACTGGCAGGAGGCCAGGGTAGTATTCATATCCAAACCTGGAAAAGCAAGCTATGCAACGGCAAAGGCTTATAGACCAATTAGCCTCACCTCGTTTCTACTCAAAACCCTGGAGAGAATAGTGGACGACATGGTAAAAAGTGGAATACCGAGCGATATGCTGAATTTTAGACAACACGCCTATGTCAAAGGCAGATCAGTGGATACCGCACTTCATGAGTTAACCTACTACATAGAGCAATCTCTAAATGACAACTATACACACTCGCTGTATGCATAGATATTGAGGGAGCGTTCAATAATGTCCGGACCGTAGCACTTATCCAATCCTTAGACCAGTTTATGGTGGACCGGGCATTAAAAGACTGGATCAACCATATGCTAAGGAATAGATGGATAAACTGTGGCTCCCATGATGTAAATATTAGAGATAGAGTACAACGTGGAACTCCACAGGGAGGGATTATATCACCACTCCTATGGGTCCTCACAATACACAGTCTCCTAAGGAAACTTACCGACGAAGGGCTTAAACCAATCTGCTACGCAGATGACGTTATACTACTTCTTAAGGGAAAGAACCCAAACCAATTATGCAGAGAGACCGAGAGGGCACTGAGTATAGCATATAAATGGGCACAGCCAAGGGGCTTAAATGTAAACCCGGACAAAACGGAAATATGTCTATTCACAAGGAAGACGAAAATCTCAGATTATGAAGAGCCACGATTCTTGGGAAAGACGATTAAAATATCCGATAAGGTTAAATACTTAGGAGTAATCTTAGATCGGAAACTGAATTGGAAGCACCACATAGAGGAAAGGGCTAATAAGGCCTACAGATGCTGGTCGCTATGCAGAAGGGCTATAGGGTTGAAATGGGGCCTCAAACCGACTATGACACACTGGCTCTACAGAAGCGTAATCAGGCCTGTACTAACATATGCTTCTGTAGTATGGTGGACGGCAGTTGAGAGGAAATGTAACATCGCAATACTGCAGAGGGTTTAGAGAATGTGCTGCATTGGTATCAGCGGTGCAATAAGGACAACCTCGACAAGAGCCATGGAGACTATTTTATGTATCCAGCCAATCGAGATTAGAATCAAATACGAGGCTGCCCTTGCGCCAAAACGCCTACAAGCTGAAGGTGAATGGATCAACAGGGATCTCACGTCAAAACACCAACGGATAACTGGGGCCTTAGTCGGGTACACGCAACCCTAACGCCCTAACGCCAACTAGAGACGCCTGGCAGAATGGGATCCTGACACCAATGCCAAATGGGACTTGCTGCTACTCGGATGGCTCAAAGCTAGGAGAAAAAACGGGTCTAGGATTCTTCATTGAAAATCCAGCAACCGAATCCCACCTACGCCTCCCGGATCATAATACGAACTTTCAGGCGGAAGTTCGGGCGATTACGGAATGTATCAAATGGTGATAAACGATTACTCTATGCACGGCAGACTCAACATCATTTGGGTGCCGGGGCACAGCGGAGTATTCGGCAACGAGAGAGCGAACCTCCTGGCAAAGAAAGCCAGGGAACTCCAAACGGTGAGCCTAGATGGAGCGAAACCCTTTCGGGTGACGAAGGCTGAGTTAAGTAAATGGGCGGAGTCGGCACATATAGCCCAGTGGAACCGGGAATCAGTAGGCAGGACGACAAAGATCCTATGGGGAGACCCAGATGGATTGAGGACAAAAGGTTTGCTGAAACTGGGAAAATCCGAAATGGGCAAAATGATGGGAGTCTTAACGGGGCATTCGGGATTACGAGCCCACCTGTACCGTATTGGACTAGTGGCGAACAGTGAGTGCACGGCATGCATGGAGGACGATGAGACGTTGGAGCACTTCTTATGCCACTGCCCGGCCTTCACACAAGCTAGATCCAGATATCTTTCTGATAGTACGATACCAGACATGACCAAACTTGTGGGTATGGACTGGAACAAACTAAGGAATTTCGTGAATAGCACCGAATTCCTATAAGGGATATAGTGAAGTGGTAGGATAAACTTAGAGCGAACAACAGGTCGAACTTAGCGGCTTAAGTGTATGACATGGGAAGGTTTAGAGTGCTCCTTCTGAACACTCAACACCGCACCCCTCTTGTCAAACTAACTAACTAACTTTAATTTTGAAGTTTAATATCTCCGGTCTTTGAAGGGTTATTGGTGAATATTAAAATAAATATGTTTATGGACAGGTTTATAAAGTTTAGAAAGACCTTTGTACTGATGCCCATTTTAACCAGATTTGATAATAAATGGCTGACTTATGCCCGACTGTACGTTCAATCATTGTTTTAATCACCGTTTAATGCCATATCAGGCAAACAAACCAACAAAATAGGTAATTCGCTTCTAAAGTGAATTTGCTCCTTAAAATTTACCAGTGACATTGTGCGTTTATTTAATCATTTCGGTCTTCATCCATTAATTAAAACAATTTATCTATCTTATTATCAATGACGATAACGGCGTTTATCATGGATGCTAAGTAGCAATACAAAGCCAACAAAATTGTCGGAAATCACTGTTATTCAAGATAAATTCGTCCATCAAATGGCTCCTATTCTCCTATTCTTAATAAGGAGAAAGGAGTAATAATAGAAAAGGAGTATATCGTTGGATGAGGTGGAACAACTATGCCTGAATACTCTGCAGTGGTACTCCTAAATAAGAATGACGCTCCTTGTTGAACATCCAAGTCATTCAGAAGCAACGCTTCAGTCGTGCATGCGCCATATAAAGTTGCTCATCTCCAACCATGAAAAGTGTACCCGATATTTGTCTTAATGGACCCAAATCTCGTAATTCCCCGTCTTTGTAAAACACTTTTTCGTATAGAAACACATGCGTTTAGAAAATACTCCTATCTCAATGAAATGTGAAGTAACAATTTAAATTAACTACAAAATATGAGACGAAAAAAAGTAAATGTGTTTATCGTATTGAGGAATAATAGGTTTAGATTGTATTAGGCATATCCAGCTTCGCAAACGATCGTGAGGATGGACAATATCGCAGTGTTTTTCAAATATACAAATTCCGACAATTGTAAAGAGGAAAGCTTTTGCGATGCTTTTGTTGTAGGTTGTTCGGCCGAATCCTCCTAGCCTAAACCTAAATTGACATGCTTCAAATGGGGCTGGTTCCTTTCAGAACTTCGTCAAATCGAAGACGCTAATGGTTTTTACCAGACTTATCGTATTTACATTATGTCAACAAATGTTTTAAATTTTTATTTATTTCAATTTTGTTTCCAAATGAATTCTGACAGGAAAATACATACATAGATAAAAATAATTCCTCAGATTAAAGTGCTACCTAGTCATGTATGTTTCAGCGGAATGCGTTTTTTTGTATCCTATATACGTGTCCTATATATGTTACAAAAAAAAAACACAACCCCTGCTCACATCGCAGGCAAAAAAATAGTATTGAGCACATTTTAGCTTCCATACTAATCAATGTCTATCATAGCGCTGCCACTAAAAATTGCATACAATTGACATCTTCGAGGTAGTATTGTATTGCTTCATCTGCTTTAATTTTTCTATTTTTCAAATTGTTAGTAATTTTATTAACACGGAGTCGGAGTGGGACTGAAAACAATCGACTTCAACTCCTTCTCTGACTCCGGGCTAATTTCCTGATCTACGACTCCTGAACTCCAACTCCAACTCCGACACCACATCCATTTCTGTAACTGATTCAATATCAGGCTTCGGCATAGTTTCCCAAAGGCCATGAATGTACAAGTGGTTTATAGCTAAATATCGTAATTTGAAACACCGCATTCACGGTGGGAGGGTGGTGTAGGAGCATTTTATATAAAACATTTAAAAAAAAATTTAATTTACTGATGTCACATGTTTTAGGCATTGGATGTGTTTCGATATTTGTGTGATGATGTTGATATCCTTAAACAGTGTTTAGTGTTTAATATAAACAAAAAATAAAATATTGTATTTTTTCATTAATTTGAAAATAATTTATTTAAATTTTTCTTCTTTTAAATGACTAAATATTAAGTATGTTTGTATGTATGTATATATGCAATAGGCATTTTTACTTGTGTGTATGTGACTGTGTATGTGTTTTGTTAAATTAATAACTTATTTTCTCTCAGTGTATACTAGCTTGTATGTAATAATAAGTGTCAGTACATTTGTTTTTCGTTAAACTAAAAACAATTACAATTTTGTTTTATAAGGAGAAATAAAATTTATATTTCCTGGGGGGAGAGGGGCATGAGGACGAGAAATACTGCAAGTAGATGACGAAAGAATCATCTCTTGTTAGTTCACTAATAATACATACATAATTAATTAAAAAATAATGACAGATGATAGAGAAGATCATTAAAATTATTTTAATACGGAAAATGAGAACATGAGAACAATTTGTTTTTTCTTTCTTTTTGCGAAATCTCAATTATGTTGTATTAATTTTCTGTAATTGCAAGTTTTATTGCTTAAATATTTGCATAAATTCATAAAACTATATATGATTTCTTTCTTGAATATTACTGTGGGTGATTTTTTGTGTGAATTTTTTGCAGTGTATCGGGTATTCTACGTCGTTAATTACGGCGTTTGTTCGTTTTTGTTGACGCTTAACTAATTTCACTTCTACAATTTCTGGTTGGTAATAGCTTTTTTTTTCTAAGTGTACTCGTAGTTCATAATAATATTCGTATTGTTTAAATAGTTTTCTTTAATTGTAATCTCGTTTTTTTGTTGGGTCTTAGTTAAGGTCTTTTCTACATGCAATTTATTATAAGATTCTACGATTTTTTTATGTTAAATTTTCGTATTGTTTTTGTTTAAATAATTTAATTTATATAATTCAACTTAAAAAATAAACTATCACAAAATGAAATACTTAAAAAGAACACAAACAAATTATTAGGTGATAACAAAAGGAAATTAAAAACTACAATTTAATTAAAACCATGAAATTTCTTCAAAATTTCAAAATTTCTCTCAGAACTAAAAATATGGTAATTTTCTTTTAAGTTATGTATGTATGTGTGTATTATGGATCTGAATTATGGTTTTTACATTTGACTTTCTTTACGCCACTGGAAAGTTCCCGATTTCACGCCAATGCTAGAAGAACCCTGGCTGTTGCTCGACAGGATGTTGTTCGTTCGCCTTATTAACTGAGCTGCTGAATCGAAACGACTGCGTATGAGACGCATAGCTGGATTGGTGGTGATGCCGCTACGTTTGTTTTTGCTGAAATGAAGGAATCGATTTCAAACAATGTTTGCCAGTTCAAATGTTGGTATTACACTGTGCAACAGTTCGAAATACGTGGGAAGTGATACTATTTTTCTTGTAGGTTTTGTCGAGTAAAACAAGAATCTATTTGTGAAAATTTCCAAACACCGCCAAACTCTTGACCGGTTTTTCGTTCTTTTGCGGTTATTAGACCGTAACTTAGGTAATTATAATTACCAACCGATTTTCTGTTTCGTAAAGGATTTGTAAAAATGTACATAAATGGAAGTTTTTAATTTATTTTTTGTTCTAAGTATAAATTTAAGTTGTTATTGAAATTTGTAATGCAATATATATATATTTTCCAAATTACTGTCTAAATAACTTTTAAATTAGCGTCAAATCTTGGAATAGTTCACATATGGGAGTTTTAATTTATTTTTTTCTAAGTTAAGTTCTAAATTGTTATTGTTATAAATATTTTATTATGTAGTAGCTCAATTGTTGTAGCACATTTAACCATAAATGGCATTACTGCTTGGTTATTGAATAAATAAATTAAAAATTAAATTAAATAACTTAGACACGCATAATGATGATAAATCACATGATAAAGATGATTTCAGAATGTTGATGTTCACTTCAAAGACATACTAATGATGCTGAAATAAAAAGAAACCGCTCAAGCAAACATTTTTGAGTTGAATGAACAAAACTTGTATTTTTGCAAAATTTCGTTTTAACGAAAACTGCAATAACTCAGTTAATTCCCAACGGATTTTTAAAAACTGAGTTACGTTATATTACTTAGTAAATATGTGTTTTTTTTTCAAATAATTCACAAGTAGTATGGGCTGCTTATAAAATAATGTGTGAAAATTAAATGTTTTTTCTTGGACAAATACACATAAATTTCTTAGATATTCTTAAACAAAGTATATATCGTTCGAAAGGTCTAAGTTCCTTCTTTCTAAATCCTTCGAGAAACAGAAAATCGGGTTATAATTACCTAAGTTACAGCCGTATAACCGCAAAAGTTACGAAAAACCGGTTTTATGCCCGCATGTCAAGATTTTAGGGGTGTTTGGGAAATTTAAAAAATGTATTCTCATTTTAATAGACAACACCTACACGAAAATTAGTATTCTTAAACAAAGTATATATCGTTCGAAAGGTCTAAGTTCCTTCTTTCTAAATCCTTCGAGAAACAGAAAATCGGGTTATAATTACCTAAGTTACAGCCGTATAACCGCAAAAGTTACGAAAAACCGGTTTTATGCCTGCATGTCAAGATTTTAGGGGTGTTTGGGAAATTTAAAAAATGTATTCTCGTTTTAATCGACAACGCCTACACGAAAATTAGTATCACTTCTCACGTTTTTCTACTTCAATCTTTTTGGTATCAGTGTGATATTTTCGTACTCACCTCGATGAACTTGCTTGATTTTCCTTTAAATTGCCCAAAATAATACGCATGTGCGTATCTCGGGCAAAATGATTATCAGCCAATATGGATTTACCACCCGAACAACTACCAGCACCATGTCCACCTCCATTTAAGGCCGAAGCTCCAGCACAATCATCGATATTGTTGATGGAAGGCAATTGCCCGGGTGAACTCAACTCACTACTAGGCGAATGAGGTGGCGTAGCATACAATGGTGACATGCACTCCATGTCATAAAGATCAGCCTCATTATTGGCCATAGTAGCAGCTATAACAGAGATAAAATGCAGAATTTGTTAATGACATGATTAGGAAGGGATATAATATCAAAAATCTTACCCATTTGGTGTTCACTGAGGTCGGGCAAAATTTGGGAGTGCCTTTGATGGCATCCAGCCTTGAGGACTAACGATGAGGATGAGGCCGAGTTATGCTTGGAATTTATAATAGGACCATTTTGCACGAATGGATTGTTGCGAGAGCTAAGCTTTGTTTGTCGTTGTAATTGCTGAGTAAATGTAAGAGGTTGCTGTTACCACAGACGAAGAGAGAGAGAAATGTTAGATATACTACGTACGTACTATGTATTTTCAAATAGTTTTATTCAAAGAAACTGGTTCATGGTTCTAAAAAAAATGGTGTCCCATAACATCCCATGTAGGGATTGAGGAGAGCTTCTCACAATCAGTGAGATGTACGCTTTCTAGTTTTTACTTTCACTGATGTGGGCCTACAGTTTTACACCGGTTCCGAGCGGTATTTTGAGAAGGTTTTTCTTGGCTAAGTACTCGATAATGTCGCCATGACTAAGCGAGTCGCGCACACTAATCATTGCACCACCGACGGTCACATCGGCTAAAAGAACGTTGCTCTTATGGAAATGCTGCACTCAGTCACAACGCGGGCTGCAACGGAGCAGTAAAAAGAGAAAGACTGAGGTGTCACCTGCCTTTTCAAAAATCAAAATTTGCTGAAAATTAAAAGTTGAACCAATGTATCCACTTCCGTAAAGGTAAGAATGTATATCTTGTTACAGATAAGCAGAGTGTGCTGAGCATCTGTAGAAAAGTTTTCTCCAAATTGTTTCTCTCAGTAGAAGCTAATGGGAGCGAGTTAAATAACTCCTCAACACCTTAATGGGAATAATAAATGCGAATACTCCTCAACACCTTAATGGGAATAATTAACGAAAATACTGTGACATATCGTCGGTTGATAATTTAAATGTCGTATGTGGATTTTTTGCGGTTTCGAGTTAAGATCGATTCCTTAGGTTTTCCGAGCTGATCTTTCATTTGACGTAATCAGTGTTTCGATACATCATACGGTTTTCGAGATATGGAGTGTTGAGTTTCCCGTATGTGGCAGTTGCTGATGCAATTTTATAAGAGTTCAAACTTCAAACTCAATTTACTCGAAACTATCGGAATCCATATACGACAATTAAATTATCAGCCGACGATATGTATTATCACATGGCGAACATTACAGGGGTGTATGACAGATATCCCGACATCGACATAGTTAAGTTAATAAAAATTGAGCGATTACATTGTCAAGTTAGGACATATTAATACAACTGATAATGGTTTAGCGAAAGGTATTCGAAAAAGGCCGTAGAATATAACAACCAAGACTCCGCTGGAAGGATCAGGTAGATGAATCGAGTGACTTACTGCAGAGAGAATATGAAAAGTCAATCTGGTTGGAAACATTTGTTATCCTTGTTCTGATAAATGGCCAATACATTTAAGCGAAAGTTTTATAAAAGAGGGTTCATACTTTGTTGTTTTATCTTTTGAAAACTCCTGCAGTAAAATCGAGAAACAGAACAATTCCCTTTTTTTTATCCCAAATTTAGCTAGAGCATAGAAACCTGCTACACTTGTTTAGTGGCGTATTCGACTGAAACCCAACCACGGTTGGTACTCACATCATTACTGCTGCCAGTTGATTGACTAGATATAACGCTTTTACGTTTATGTAAACTACTGGCATCTGATTGCATTGTGTTCTGGTAGAAATTGTTCGAGCTGTGTGTTGAGCTAGATGCATTCAGAATGCTCGGTGCTGCCATGTTATTGTTCACCGTAGCTGTAGTGGCAGCCGAACAGACCGATGATGCTGATGCGTGTGGTGGGTATGGGGAGGCTGACAGGCCTGCAATGCCAAGGTTGGCGTGAGCCGGAATCGATGGAGGCTGATCGGGAGAGCGCAATATATTAGCATGGTGGAATTTACCCTCCATTGGATTGTTAGATTCATCTGAAAGCAAAGATATCGGAAGGAATTAGAAGTTGTTTAAATAATTGTGTGCTCGAAATCTTACTTTTGGTATAATTGTCAAAAATCTTTAGAATATTTGTGCGATTTGACTTGGCAGCCAATTTGATGGGCGTACGACCACAGTGATCAGATTTATAGGGATTTGCACCGTACTTCAATAAAGCAATGACACATTTCTCATGACCCTCTTGAGCGGATATACCCAAAGCAGAGGCTCCCTGCTTGCAAGCATGGTCAGCCAATGCGCCAAAGTACAGAAGAATATTCATGACGTCGTGATTTCCTTGCCAAGCACACGAGTGCAAAGGTGTGCGAGCCTCCAAGTCCATTGCGTTCACATCAGCATTACCTAAAAAGAGTTTTCATCAAAAGATTTTAAAATCATGGGATTCTATTATTTTCATACCTAATGTAATTAGCATTTTAACCATATCCGCGTGACCCTGCCAGGCTGCCACATGTAGAGCTGTACGACCCTCACTATCAGAGATGTTCACATCGACATCGGTGAATTCCAATAGGTACTTGACCATATCCAGTTTATTCTCTAAGGCCAATATGTAAAGAGTTGTACGTGAATCGGCATCTTTTGAATTAACATCGCAGTTGTATTTCAACAGGTATTGAACCGTTTCTAAATGTCCTTCGATGCACGCCAAACGGAAGGCTGTCTTGCCATCGTGAGCCTTTTGATCGACAAATGTTGAGTGGCATTCTAACAGGACCTGAATACACTTGGTTCTTCCTTCCTGCGCGGCCAAATGTAAAGCTGTTTTACCCTCGTTGTCACATTCATCAATTTTCGCTCCCGATTCTAGGAGTTGAAGACACACTTCATGGAAACCCTCAAAGGCCGCATAATGCAGCGGAGTCCATCCCGCATTGTCGCGATGAGTCTCATCCAGACCGCGATCCAATAATTGGCGAACAGTTTCAATGTTGCCCTGAGCAGCTGCTATACTTAGAACAGTTCGTCCCTCAGAGTCCATGCAATCGATCCCACAGCCCCAGAATAACAAAAGTTTAACAACATTTGCATGCCCGGCAGTACAAGCAGCCCATAATGGCGTGCGGCCCATAAAGTCAGCCAGATCAGGATCCGCTCCATTTTCCAAAAGCAGCTCGCAAACTTCAGCATTGCCCTCAAATGAACTCACCAACAGGGGTGACATGCCATCATTGTCCAATTGATCTGTATTAGCACCATGTTCAAGTAGAGTCGAGATTACTTTGCTATAACCTGAGGAACCACACAATGCAGCCACACACAAAGCACTACGTCCATCCAAATCCAAGTGGTTTACATTAGCTCCATTCTCCAGCAGAATCTCAACTATATCGTAGTGCCCCATATAGGAAGCGGCGATTAGAGAGGTGCGTCCTTGACGGTCGACGGAGTTAACGTCGGCACCATGTTCAATGAGTATTTTTAGAATATCTTCATGACCACTCCAGGCAGCTGCTCTTAAAGCGGTTCTCCCCTCTTTATCAGCCAAATCAATTTTACAAGCTGGGTGTGCTATTAAGAGTTTCACAACTTCAGTATGACCTCCCCATGAAGCTGATCGCAGTGGAGTCCAACCATCACGATCTGCGTGATTGACATCAATACGTTTCATGCGACCAGTGCCATCGTTACAGGGTTGGGAGAAGTTTAGAAGAAGCTTTACCACATCCAAATGTCCATTGCGCGCAGCTATGTTCAACGCGGTCTGGCCATTGTAATCCTCGATCTCCAAATCGATGGGACCCTTACATGCATTTAAAGCTCTCTCCAACAAATGGTGATTTCCATCATTAGCCAAGATATGAATCAGAGCCTTTCCCTTGTGCAGTTCAATTCGATTGGAATCGGACAACTGGTGAAGGGTAGAGGAAGCATTGTCATCTTGACTCTCGTGGTGTGGCTCACTTTTCTCCGAAGGACTGGTGGGCCTTTGTGTTTCTAAAATGCAAGATCTTTCACTGGATATTAACAAATCCGCCAACTCAAAGTCAATGTTTTGCGACTTCTCGGATAACTCCGGAGACATCAATGACGACTCGCATGATGTCGGAGCATCCGCATTATTTATGCCCGTTTCGATAAGCATCTTCAAAATTTTAGCATCTGTGGGTAGGCTGGGCTTGAAGAAGTCACACAACATTTGAGAGTATTCGTCGCCCAGTTCGTTGTTTAGGAATTTCTCGATCATATTACGGGTCTTGGTTGAGAAGTTAGGATCATTCTTGAAATCTACTTCACAGGGGGAACAGCAGTTCAAGTGATTGGTATAAAAACAGTCGTTAAGATTCAAGCGGGACTCAAGCAACATAAGAATCATATCCAAATCAACATTGCGATTGGTCAAATATTCTCCAGACTTTATGAGATGGTAGATGAATTTGCGCACGGTGTTGGCGCATAATGTTTCCGCCACCAGCAGATAGTACATCGAGATCATGACATGACCTTCATTGACGTCACAAATGAATTTCTTAGTGGCAAATTTAACATCCACCAACCAGTCGGAAAAGGAATTGTGGAATATTTTCAGGCGTTTCTGGTCGCAATCGTACAGCAGGATGTTCTTCATTATATGCAGACGCTTCTCAAACTCCTCATTGTCGATGGTGTAGTTGTGGGTCCTCAAACAATTGAAGAGAAACAATTTATCGACATAACCCGAAGAGGCCAAAAGGACATTTAGCACTGGGCGTATCTTCATATACTGTTTCTTATTAAACGATTTCTGGCATATGTATAAATATAGACCGTTCAGAGTACAGGGTATGAGTTTAATTTCCCGGAAACTGAAAAAGTTATCTTTAATGCCATTCAAAACCTTTTCCAAGTACAGAATGCAGCCGTTCGACTTGATGTACAGCTGATGCAGTGACTCAATTATCTCTTTAGTTAGCATTATGCTATCTTTGAAATCGGTATTCAAACGATTGATAATATATTCCTGGACATCCTTGACCACATGCGATTTGCGCAGATCATCCAGCGTTATCTTCTTGAATCCAGTGAACATTTTCGTAATTTGTTTCGTTTGTTTCTTGGTGGTACAAACCAGGAATAGCCATTTTGGAAATAGATGGATATGGTTTGACAAAAGTTCGGCGACATTACGGCTCTTATGGGCTGTGGCAGTCCCCCTGCCACCTTTGAGAGTCGATATCAAATTTCCTTCATTGATGTAGTTTTCATCAATGGAATCGATTAGGATAAGCAAGGCTGTTTTAGGCGGTGTTAATTCCAACAAGGGGAATAATATGGCTTTCTTGAAACATTCATCTGGATTTTTCTCGATGTTATCCACCGTCAAACACTCGAATATATCTGGGTTGGAGAGTAGCATTTCGTAATAACCATCAGCTATAATGGTGCGACAGCTCTTGGTCTTGGGCAATGGGGGAGGTAAAGTGTTAAGGGAGATCGGTTCCGCATCGTCTGAAGGTAAGGAGATCTCTTTGGATTTGCCTTCGAAGTCAATTAGATTGTTGTCATCTTCGTCCGTTTTAAAAAGGTCTTCATCTCTTTTCTGTTTATCGTCTTCTGTCTCCTTGAGTTCAGCAGTCGTTGTCTCTTTTTTATATTGTTGGGAGAAACCTTCAATATCTTTATCTGCTTCGGGTTTATCTTCGTTGTTCTGTTTCTCTTCCGTGTTATTGTCAGCATAGTCTTGTATGGCCGCTTCAATCTCGTGCTTTAAATCATCATTGGCTACCAAGGCTATACCCTCGCCACCGCCTTGTTTAGGAGCGGAGTTGGCGGTATTGTTTGAAGTATTCACATGCTTGACTGGTGATGGTACTGCGGTTGGTCGACTTAATTTTACCGGTATTTTTGACTTCTTTCCCGGACTGGTCTTACTGGACAAATTGGGGCTCGAATCTTTTTCGTTCTCTTCTCGCTTCCTGATTTTTTCAGTATCATTGTCTTTATTTTCATCGAAGTCTTTACAACCTTTCTTTTTATGACCCTTGGGAGGGTGCGTTCCATAATTTTTTCTATCACTCGCCTCATCATCGCTTAGGCTGACCTGATACGGAGACGGTTCTGATTTTTGCCTAAGTAATTGTAAGTTCTCCGATTTCTTGGAAGTGGAGGTTCTTCTTTCCTGAAAATGATCCAATTCCGAGAAATCGCATTCTTTAGCTTCTTTTTTCAGTTCAGCTATAAGAATATCTTCGGCATTTTCATCCATAGATATATTATTCATGGCTTCATCCAACTTTGATTCTTGCTGTTGGACTTCATCCTGCAGAAAGGAAAAACCTTCATCGATTATACGTTGACTTTCATCTTTGGTTATCAGCGACGAATGACTTAATAACTGCAGGACCAATTTGCGTATGAACAACGATAGGCTATGGCACTCAGGGTTCTGTGACTCGATCAGATAAGACGCGAGCAATTTGCGATTGAGTAAACCTCTAGTGCCAGAGTTACCATTCATTATGGCCTGACATATAGAGGTCTTTCCGGATCCATTGGAACCCAATACCAAACAACCATTGTATGTTGATGACGAAATTGCTGAGGCTTTAGCTCGAGAGGACATGAATCCCGCCGAACCGCCAAAGGCTTCAGGTTTGCCATTTGAGGAAGGACCCAAAGCAACGGGTATTGGCTTTTTACTGGCCGTCCTCTGTTCCAAACACATGGCAATTTTCTTCAACACCCATTCCCGATTAATGTAGACTTTAGCTCCATAACGATGTTGATGATGGTTGTAATCTCCATTAGCTCCGAAACCATTGACTTCTTTGTCGGGTGATCTTTTCTTTTGCATGCAAACTTCTAAGTTGTCTGATGTTTCTTCTGGGTTCATACCGTTGTCAGCACCTTCCAAGGCTGCTTCCATTTCAACTTCAGGATCAAAACTTTTTCGTGACACTTCGATGGGAAAATTTTGCTGAACTAAATTGGCGAAATGTTCCTCACGTGCCAAGTTGGAAAAACTAGAGTTCGGACAATCCTTGCCGGAACTTTCCATTTTCTTTTGCTGTTGACTGGTGTCCTTAAGAAAATTTAATATCCTGCGATCCTCTAATTGGTGGTTAGGAGTGTTGTTGCCAACAACACCGCTGCCTGAGGGCAGAGGTATACCCTGATTTAAATACATATTACTGGAGGTGCAACCCGAATCCGGTTCATCGTCTAGATCGGTTATGGGCACTGAGTTACCATTACGTTGTCCATTGTTCAGTCGGTTGCTATCCCGGGTATTCAATTGCTTGTAATCCATAATATTTGTTAATTTGACGTCGTTGGTTTCATTTTCATTCAAATGCCTTGAGGACGCTGACGGTCCTCCGCGGCTTCTTTCGCCGCTCTTATAACGGTCTGATTTCCTCAACGGAGTGGCATATATCATTTCCTTGGGCATTTGGCCCACCACATAATGTTTGGTTCCACCGCTGTGGTGTTTATTATTTGGTGCTGAATTGGAATTGGTGCTTGCATTTATATGAGAACTTTGCTGATTACTGATATTATTCAGCAGTAATTGTTGTGACAACGCTTTATTTATATTAATATTGTTCGAACTATGACCTGGAGCCGATTTATGTTGCTGTATTTTGCGTACGGACTCATTAAACATGGCCTGACATGGTAGATTTTCATAAATATCATTACGTAGATTATCGTTATCCGAATGCTTTGACATGATGGTCGGGTGTATACTTGTTCTTGTATCTTTGGTATAAAGTCGCTCTTTATTCCTTTATTGGGTTGTGGTAAGATAAGTCTTTACAGGATTCTTCTGCAAAGTGTGTCCTGACAGATTTGTTATGCTTTCATAGCTATGCTGAGGTTCACATTATTTTATTCTGCGGCTTCACATCTGCAAGAAAATAAAGAGGAAAAATAAGAAAATGTTATGTTAACTTTTGCTAATTACTGTTAATATCTTAAAATACTACTGCTAAGTTATTAAACAACAAATCTAATATTTCACAGCAAATGAAAATTTGGTTGACTTCAATGAAGTTGTCTAAGGCCCAATTTTTGGCTGGTTATTTAAATTGGTAATCAGTTGATTTTGATTTATGTTTGATCTAACT
Source organism: Phaonia tiefii (assembly GCA_963931995.1). NCBI lineage: Eukaryota > Metazoa > Arthropoda > Insecta > Diptera > Muscidae > Phaonia > Phaonia tiefii. The sequence continues at coordinate 130,835,532 of OZ008367.1, forward strand.
TTAAATACGAAAAGAGTTTTTCAGTGCTTTGTCAAATAATTTTACTACCATGTGGCAACAGTGGCAAATGCTACGAAAAAAACCCGGTATTCATACATTTATCGGCTAATCGTTGCAATGCATTAAACTGACGCCATTTGCAAAATAAGAGTGAAGTGATAAAATACAAAATATTTAATGAAATTGGAGAATATTTGAGCAAAACTAAAGTTCTAACTGCACTACGAGTTAAATGACACGCTTTTATTGTTATTTCACCTAGGAAGGTGATTATAATTGTTAACATTAACAATTAAAGGAGCTTTGTGTTTGTTCTTCTTGTTGTTTTCGGCCAAATTCATATGTCCACTTGATTTTACATAGTTTAAATGCCCAACTTTGGCTGTTTAAGCAGCAATCAACTATCAACCTAAAAAATTAATTCAGAGTTTAAATTATGTTTGATCGTTGATCAAAGATGATTTTCCACCCAAAATTTAGGACTAATACCACTTTTATGAAAGTCAAATATACACGCTGAAAAATCTGTATTTTTTGTTGTTTGGATGCAAATATAAAGTGTGTTTGGAGCTTGTCGCAAATATAAGTGTTTGCTATTAAATATTATGTTTGCTATTAAATATTAAATGTTTGAGACACAATGATTAATATGTTATAATATAAGTGTTTGCGACCCACATACATTTATGTTTGTGATACAAATACAGCTGTGTTTGTTGCACTGTCTATGCTCTCTCGAGAGCAAGAGATAAAAGGGGGACAACGAGAGAGTCAATTCTTGCAAGAGTGTATCTGTATCTGTTTCCATTATTCTCTCACTCAGTGAGTCATAAATATTCCTGAATGTGCGTGAAAATTGCAGATGAAGTGTTTATTATTTTGCCTAACGTATTGTGTTTTCATCTATTCAGACGTCAATGGTTCATCGGACAGAGGATATCAAAAGCGCTTGATCAGTGAAAAAAGAATAAGCGAAGGCTCGGACGGTTAAATGGTTTGTGATGTTACTTTGGGTTTTGTGTATATGTTTCGTATATATGTTCGTGTGCTACCAAAGTGACAAACGATTTTGAGGAAAGAAATTGGAAAGGGCAACAACTTGTAGTCCTTTGTCTGTCCGAGCTTTTACTGTGAAAATCGGAACGGCGGATCATTTGTGAAATAAAAAAAAAATGGTTTCCCGTTAAATCCTTTGAAGGAATTACGGAGAGCTTCTCACAAACCAGTGAGCTGTGCGCGTTCTAGTTTTACACTTACTGGTTGGGACCTACAATTTTACATCGGTTCCGAACGGTATTTTGAGAAGCTTTTTCATGGCTAAATACTTGATAGTGTCGCCGTCACTAAGCGTGGTGACCGCCGTTGAAAGAAATTTAAGGTGGTCAGAGCAGGGATCGAACCAACCGCGTACACCACCGACGGCCACAAATAAATATTTATGAAATAAATGTAATAAAAAAAACAGAAGCAATTAATCCACGCTTGACTTGCATGAACTTGATTTGTATATAAATATCTTGTTTGTGCACCAACGCATAATGATAACCAACGCATAGCTGAATCCTTCTGAAAACAAAATCGTGAAAGACTACAAAGAAAGGAGAAAGAGCAGCAGATTCTCATTTCATGAAAAAAAAACAATAAATGCAAATAAATGTAAAAAAGTGCCTTCCTAAATCTATTAATTTTTAGCATTAATTATTTATAAATGTGGATTTATATTGTTAAAATTAATTATAATAAATAATACATATATATTGAAAACGAAGAATAATTCGTTTCTAAATATTATTATATTTGGTAGGAAATTCGCATATGTTTCCACGTAAGTATATGTAGGTTTGGGGGAAACACGCGAATGCTTCCACGTAAGTATATGGATGTTTGGGATGGATAACGCATATGTTTCCATGTAAAAGCATACATGTTTGTCAGTAAACATGATACTGTTGGCATTTAAATGCAAGTAAATTTGGGACTGCAAAGATGATGAATTTCATATAAAAACCGATATGCATTGAACCCGACCCTCTCAGATTTTAATGAAATTTTGCATACAGCTAGATTTTACCTATAGAAATACAACCTCATTTTTAGAAATTGATTTTTTGAAAATATGTGGGCGTGGCAAGGTATCGAAATATTTGAAAAATGACGGTAATAGGTGCTTTTAAGCTGCGATTACTATGGAATGACTCAACCGATTTGACAGATCTTGGTGCCATTAGAAAGGTATATAAGTCAGCTTTCGAAAACATACACTGTAGAAATTTTATATTACACTAAAAAATGTTTTTGCCGAAAATAAAACTTTAAACTTGGAAAACACTTCCAAGATGAAGTTCATCTGTATATTTCAAAAATAAGTAATTTTGTTAAGACCAATATAAGCAATTCAATTACAAAAGTTATCTACGTGTCAGATGGTGCAGGAGCACAATACAAAAACAAATACAACTTAATTAATTTATGTCATCATAAAATTGATTTTGATATATTCGCTGAATGGCACTTTTACGCAACCACCCTGCAGTATGCAAAATTTCATTAAAATCTGAGAGGGTCGGGTTCAAAATGTCCATTTTTTATAGGTTTTGATATGAAATTCATCAGATATGAATGTTTGAAGTGCGTTCCAGGGTCCGCCATCTAACGTTGTTTTTGTCAACTAGTGCTTATTTCGTGAATGGTAACACTTAGCTCATGTCTGATTTGACAGATAATTAGTTTTATCCTTCCGCTGAACGAATATGGTTGTGTATACGCTTGAACAACGCTGGGAAATATTGAGACATTACTTTGAAAATCATGGTAATGTTGCAGATGCCGATTTTGCCAAAAAAATCATCTTTTCGTTATCGGGCCATGTTGAACGAATTTTTGTTCACAAAAATTGAAGAGGAGGATATTGGCAACATTTGGTTTCAACAGGACGGCGCTACGTGCCACACAGCCGAAGCTACACTCGATGTTTTGCGCCCTGTTTTTGCAGATCGCATTATCAGCCGCAGAGCTGATGTCGTTTGGCCACCTCGGAGCTGCGATTTGACACCGTTGGACTATTATTTGTGGGGTGCCCTCAAAGATAAGTGTTACGCCGACAAGCCAGAGACAATTGACGCTTTAAAGGACAATATTCGTGAAGCCATTGGTGAAATACAGCTGCACACAATCGATAATGTGATTAAAAATTGGACCGATCGTTTAGGCTACTGCATGGCCAGCCGAGGCAGCCATTTGAATGAAATTATTTTCCATTATTAACCGGAAGGATTGTACTTTCAAATAAAAAAAGAAATTTGAGTAAATATTCAGTAGTTTTTTTTTCATAGCATTTTCAAAAAAAAAAAGTTATTTGGCGGACCCGTTAGTTACATGGTTCCTGCAGAATATGTTTGGGAAAATATGTTAGAGAGGCCGTTATTTTTCAGCGTCTAACTGTAGTTATAATTTCTTTTTCATACCATATGTAATTACGAATTGAATCGGAAGCAATGAATTTTACTAAGATTTGTCACACAATGGATGTTCTTATTTCATAGAAATCAGTTTTCACAAACAAGTAAAAATTTTATGATTTTGTTATATAGTGAAAAATAATATCTAAAACATGTGAGTAATTTTTTCAAGTACTTCTTTTGAAGAAAGCACAAACTGCTTCATTTAGAAGCAGTGAAAATGTGATTCTTGCGATCGTAATGTTTAGTTAGTATGCAACATTAGATATAGTGCTTAGCATTGGTATGAGCTAAATCTGAACTTTTTATCTTACTTATCCCACTGCAAGATCATTTTAAATTTACTACAGATTTCAGAAAATATACACAAATTTTGTACACATTTTTGGAAGCATTATTCTTGCTGGGTTGTCTAAATGTTTGCGCGACAATTAAGACTGTTCAGCGTAACATGCCAAACCTTTTTACATTAAATCTCTTTGATATTTCTTTATTTTCCTTTTATCATAATACAATACTATTAAAGACGTAACAAAGCTGAATTTAATTGAATCCTGTTTCATTTTTACCTACACGTTCTCTTTTTGTCTTTGGTTTTTTGTTGTAGTCGCAATTATTCTTCTATGTGTATTGTGTTCAACATTTTCTTATCTTTATACCTTGTAACTGGTTCACTAGAGTCTTCAGTGGAACAATTGACCTTATTTTGATCTCCTTATCCTTTTTTTACTCGCACCAAGAGGTACAAAAGTGCTCTATGAGTTTTGTTATTTTTATATTCTCTTTTATTACATTTTATTGCACTTGTATCTTTCCATCTTTTCTGTTGTTGTTCTCTTTGATGCAGAGTTGAACGTCGTGTTGTAATACAAAATACAAGGGAGGTAGTCTGACAGCAATTATTAGGTGACACTTTTGCTTATTGTTGTTTATATTAAAATTTTATAAAAATTGTAAAATATTTCTTATCTCTTTTTTGTTCATGAAGCTGTCAGATTAGACTGACAGTATCAGCTGACAGTTTTGATTTCAGGCCAAGTCACTGCTGTCGTATATCTTTCTTTTAGATATAAACTAAAGAACATGAGCTGAAAAGCTTAATGGAAAATATATTAAGTCCTTGATAAATCAAGTCCTTTAGGTATGAAGCTTAATCGGAAATTGTTAAATTAAATCCTTAAGAGAAGCAGAACCGTTTATCAACACCTGCAAATATAGAACCTACATAAGGGTTTATATTTACCATGGCAGGGCAGCATGTTTGATAAATTCAACATTTAGATAATAATTTAGAAATAAAGAAACATGAACTTTAACCTTAGTTTACGGACAAAAATTGCATATAACTCGAAATTTTAGTATTTCGCTAATTATTTTATAAAAATCTGAAAGGCAGATTGTCGAAGATTGTTGAATTTAATACTTAAATCTGCCAACAGAGCAGAGGTTAAGTTGATCACGAAAGGAATGAGATGGCTAAATATACATAGTGGACAAACGAATTTGAAAATTTTACCTGTAAGCCAAACGGCGATCAAGGACACAAACAGTTCTAGATTGCCAGAAGGAGATAAACAAGTTTTTTTTTGTCATTGGCAGCCTAGGGCTCATTTTCCAGTTCATACATTTAGACAATGCAAAGCCTTCTAAGCACTAAAGGATGAACTTGAAAGGGCAAGAATAAACCGCAACAAAATATGGCACAGATCAATTGGAGACAGAACAAAACCGCAGGGTGAATGATGCTGAACAACCATGGTATCTGCACAATGTGTTTGGGATAATATGATACAGTTGCCATTTTTTTCAGCGTTCGACAATTTAAGGAAATTTGTTTAGGGCCTTAACCAACCCCATATGAAAGTAATTGTATATTGTAGTAAAATATCGCTCTTAAACTTTCTCTCCTTCATCAAAATATTGTTTATAGTTATACATCCCGCCTTGGAATCAGAATTACCGAATCTGATTACTGGTGATGCTGAATTACCGGTTATTAGAGATCTTATAACCTTTGACGTCTCTCTTAATGCTACAAATAAAACAAAATACATATGAATATGAAAATTAATACGAATATGAATTTATGACATATAAGTTGTAATATTGAACAAAAAATGTTTCTCGGATTTTAGCCTAAACATCCTGAAAAACAAACGACCCCACCAACATACATCAGGAACCATGTACATGTTTGCAACCATTGCTTTCATGAATTGAAAATCTGCTGATCTTTTGTTTCTTGGTTGTCTGTGACGATTTTGTTTTCAGCAGTTTCCATAAACAAAGCTACATTTCGTCGACTTATTATTGTTTTGTCGTAAACGCCAATTGTTTGAAACAGAGATTCCAATATTCACCACTATACCACTACATTTTCAACCGACAATTTTTAGGGATATACAAACAAATTAGAGTAAACATCAATCTGACAACAGAAAGAGAACGCCCAAAAACCTGTAGAAATATCAACTCGAAAAAAACATAAATAGCGTATACGACAAAACAATAGTCAACCGACGATTTGGGTCACGAAAACATATATTATAACCAATTGATCATTGTGTCTCCAACATGTAATATTGAATAGCAAACACAATGTTCTTGAACACAAGTTTACTATGTTTGCGACAAGCTAGAAATAAAGGGTTTTTCAACAGAGACGCTACAAAAGTAAATCATTAGGGACAGCAAACGACGCCATATGTTTTCCCGCTTTTTTGACATTTCTCTTCAGTAAGGTTTGCCATTTCATCATGGAAAGATATACGAGCTAACAACGAGTCGAAATTATTAAAAATTTACTACCGAAATTTGGAGTCAGTGGCCTCAACTTTCAGAGCGCTACGTCCAATTTCTGAATTCTGAATTTAATTTCTGGCTGAATGGCTTCGTCAATAAGCAAAATATGCGTTATTGGTCAGACAGCAATCCACACGTAATCCATGAGTCATCATTGCATCCCGAAAAAATTACGGTTTGGTGGGGTTTATAGGCCGGCGGCGTCATTGGGCCGTACTTCTTCCGTGATGATCAAGACCGGCACATTACTGTGAATGCGAATCGCTACCGTTCAATAGTAACCGAATATTTTTGGCCCAACAGGACGGCGCCACAAGCCACACAGCGAATGCCACAATCAATTTATTGGAAAACAAGTTTGGTGAACGTGTTATCTCACGAAATGGTCCAGTCGAGTGGCCGCCTCGGTCGTGCGATTTGACGCCGTTAGATTATTTCCTGTGGGGCTGCGTCAAGTCTGTGGTCTATGCCAACAAGCCAGCGACGATTGATGAACTTCGTACGAATATCGAACGTGAAATTGCAGCAGTATCGGCCGATTTATGCTTGAAAGCCGTCGAGAATTGGGTTCAGCGTCTGGACTTCTGCAAACGTGCCCGTGGTGGCCATGCAAAAGAAATCGAGTTCCATGCATAATGGCATCGAACGTACTTTCACAGGAATAATGAATTTCATTGGAGTCTAAAACCGGTTTTGTTTTATTTAAAAAAACTTTTATAGCGCTCTTATTGAAAAACCCGATACTTTAAATTTGCAGCCAAAAAATTAAAAAAAAAACACTGATTTTTCACCGTGTATGCGTCACATAGTCGGGAAACCACGATCGCCTTAGTCCGTAAAGTTGTAGCCGTAAATGTTAATGATAATTTTGTGAAATAAACTAAGTACCAAAAGAGTTATATAGGAATCAGTAATTGATGAATTGTTGGAGAAACCCGGTTTAAAATACTCTAAGTATACTCTAAGTTTAGTATCATTAAGCATAAACAATTAATTTCCGATTAACTTTATTAACTTCTATAAATACATTGTAATGGAAAACTAAGATGTAGGTTAGAAATAGCACAGCTTACTGATTTTGGGAAAAGATTTCGTTCAGTTTAAAGAATGTAATGAATAAAAAAAAAATCCTAATGTTCTTAACTATGCACTCGTTTATAACCACTTTTTCTATTCTATCAGATAAACATTTGTTGCTATGCCAACTCTATTTACACAAACATTTTAAAATACAAACGGAAAGAAAAATGAATACCTGCCATCTTCTCTAAAATTGATGAACGTTTTCTCTGGGCCAATTGCACACAAGTATCTGTACAAATTGTAGAACAAAATGTACCAGACCACACAAAACCACAAACTGGAAAAAACACACAAAAACAAACTGACATTTCAGTGTCCAGATATTTGCATGTTGCATGTTAAATTTTCCACCATTGATAAATTACCATAATGTGCAAGTCAGACGTGAAATCCTTTGATTAAAAGTGAAGCTGCGCACACACAAAGCTAAGGACGGAATGAACAAATAATGATGACAGAGAAGGAAAACGAATATGAAATCTACACTCGGAAAAAATATAACTAATTTAATTTCAAATGGATTAACTGCCACTTTTCATAAAACAAATTTGAACGAACGAACGAATCTATCAAACCGAAATAAATTTGTAAAAGTGTTTCCACATTTGTCCCATAGAATAGGGTTTGGGATTTTTGTTTTTGTTTAAACTAGTTTTATGAACACAGACAGTAAAACCATAGAGTAAAACATAGTACAGATGTTAATTCGCTCAAAAATTTTAACTTCATAGGTATAGTTGCTTATTAGATCTAAAGATGTTTCATCTCAAATTCAGTTCCTTGTATTACTTAGTTCATTAAATAAAGTACAAATTCCCTTAAATTTGATGCAACTATTAACTCTAATTAGGGTTGCAAGACGTACTGTTTTCAGCAGTACGCGTACTTTTTTTTTCTAATTGTACTTCTGACTGCATAGCACCTAAAGAAGTACGCAAAAGTACTTCTTTTTAGCTTATGTACTTCTTTTTGTACTTTTTTTTTGTTATGCCAACAATAAATAAATACATAGAATACCGTTTTACTTTAAAAAATAACAAATTTGAAAAACTTTCCATTTTTAAACTTAATTCAAACCTTTCATTTCATTCATGGCGTAATTGAATTATATTCAATCAAATAAACTGGCTTGGGTCAACTCTTTGACGAAATTATATCCTTAAAAGTTTTTTCTGAAAATATTCCAAAACAAAAGTCCGTTGAAGAAAAATGGAAAGAGATCCTAGAAGTGGGTCATTTCCAAATTTCGGAAATATATATAAATTTGTATTTAGAATTCCTCTTTCTATGCGGCAAGTGAAAGAATATTCAGTTTTATGTTTAAATTTTTGGAGAAACGAAAGAAATAAACTTCTAATTCAAAATTTAGAAACTAGTTTTACGTACACTTGTAATGAGTTTGAAAATTTTTTAAAAACAGAAAATGGTAAAAATGGTATAGTTAATCAAGTCCACAAAAACTATAAATATTTGTAATCGTTAAAAAAGTTGTAAAATAATATCTTTGATTTTTAAATAATTAAAACAATTAAAATATATTACACTCTTTTTACTTTTCAAAAATAAAATGTGAAACACGTGACTAGTTTGTACTCGTATTAAAAAATATTTGTTCGTTTTTCCCTTAAATTATAAATTGTTACTGTCATGTATTGATTTTGTTTTCTTTCTTAACTTAAAATTATATTTATCTGTACTGAACTTTTAATTTTTTAACAACAGAAAGTGTACTTATATTTTCTTAATTGTACTGCCTTTTTTTCCTTGATGTACTTTTTTTTGTTAATTTCAAATCTGGCATCCCCGACTCTAATACACAGAGAGAAAAAATTCTATGTATCGGACAATGTCGCGTCCGATTTCAATGAATTTTTAGTATAACTTTTGTTGTTTTTCATCCTACGGTTTTTGTTAAAACTGGAAATTAATTCATTAGTTCCAACAAAACATTTGTAAATATTACAAATCTTTAATTCTTATATTCAAAGAATTATATTTGCCAATATTTGATTCAACAAAAATATTCCCTCGTTTAATTAATTTTATGTATGGATTAACGAATTACAATTAGAAATATTATTCACAAATTTTGAAAATTCAACGATAACAAAAATTAAAATTAGTCAAATTAAAGAAATATTTCTGGCTTTTAGAAAAAATTTTTCTCAGTATTGAAGAAAAAAATTGATAAATTGTTCAATTTATTCCTACAATTTTCAAGTGATTTTGGTGGATACATACAATTTAATTTAAACTTAATTTTCTTTGTGGAATATTTTTGAGCACATATTGCCGTTTTTAAATTGAATTGTATGACAGATTTTCATACTACGAAATTCATACTACAAGCTTACAAGGTCAGGAACATTTCTCTAATTGAAACATGGTTGGAGTTTGTTGGAATAATAGACAATTCTGTTAAGCACACTCACTGGTATGACTCCGTGACAAGTTCATCATCAGACGCCGAACTACTGTGCCTTAATTGATACCATCGGTTGATCAGCAATCGTATATATACAAATTGAATTATGCAGTTTACATATGCGAATTAGTATCGATCGAAGATCCCTAAGTATCATCAAAAACAAAATTCTCTTGTAGGCTGTGACGTCATAAAGAACTCATCATAATGATTTGAAAAATCATATATTTCGAGATAAAATTTCAACAAATATGAGGTGGTTAAAAATTCTAATGTTTGAATTGATTTTACTAATTCATTAACGAAGTTTTTTATTTGAACTAACAGTGAGCTGATTAAGCAAAACTATTTTATTGTAAAATCAAATAATTTGAATTTGAAAATCTAGAAAACAAAGTATTTTGATTTCAATAATTTTTTCTTCAATTTAAAGAAATTAATATTTGTGGCCGCCGGTAGTGCAATGGTTAGTGTGCGCGCCTCTTGTACATGAGATCCTGGGTTCGAACCCTGCTCTGACCACCTTCAAATTTCTTTCGGCGGCGGTCACCTCGCATAGTGACGGCGACACTATCGAGTATATAGCCATGAAAAAGCTTCTCAAATTACCGTTCGGAATCGGTGTAAAACTGTAGGTCCCAATCAGTGAGTGAAAACTGGTCAGCGCACAGCTCAGTGATTGTGAGAAGTTCTCCCCGGTTCCTTCATGGGATGTAATGGGAAACCATTTATTTTATTTAATATTTGAATTCCAGAAATGTTATTCATAGAATTGTAATTATATGATTTTACCAATTCTGTTTTTTCCGTGTAAGTACAAGTTTCCTCAAACGGAGGAAAATTATTTTTCACAAGTGATAATGACACAATTAGTTCGTCAAACCTGGTTCATTTCTTGCTGAAATTATGCACGAATGTACATCAAATTAGAAAAACCTTCTTTGCATAAAGCATTAATTTTCTTCAAGATATCGCATATCAATTTTTTACATTTAGTACACTCAGAAAAAAGAGAACTAAACTCAATTCCAATTGGACTTAAACTTACGAAAATTTAATTTTGTATGGATTTCAAGATTTTTGAACCCAAATTAAAATACGATTTTCTTAGGTTTAGGAAACTATGTGTACTTAAGCCTAGAAAAGAGTTTATTAACTAAACTTCAAACTTCCTTACATTTAGTACAATTTTTCCCCCCAATAAGTTCAGGTTTCCTCAAAATAAGAAGTTTTTGTTTCAAAAATGATAACAAGTCTTTCAAACATAAATTAATCACGGATGAACTTAAAGCAAGGAAACTACTCTCTTTAACTAGAGTACACATTTTGTTAAACATAAAATGAGAATATGGAGGAAAACCGCTTTCTGTTCTTGTGTTGGAATTATGGATCTTTCAGGATGTGTTGGTACTGAGGGATCTTCGATCGATACAAATTCTCATAAGTAAAGTGCATATTTAGGTTTGTAAAATATATACTTTATATGATTGATGATCTACCGATGGTATCAAATAAGGCAGATTAATTAGGCATCTGATGATGAATTTGTCACGGAATTCGAAACTAGTCATGTCGGTGAGCGTGTTTAACTGTCTGTTTGTAGTATGAATTTCTCATACATTAACTTACTTACTTACTTATCCGGTCTCGGACAACCCCGGGGGGTCAGGGACCTTACAAAACGAAGATAACATATTTCGCCAACCAGTTCGATCTTTTGCTTTATCTCTCCAGTTGGCAATACCAAGTGTACGCAGGGATTCGTCAACCTGATCTCTCCAGCGGAGTCTTGGTCTTCCTATTTTTCGTCTTCCTTCGAGTTCGGTTTCGAAAAGCCTTCGCGCTGGTTCATCTTCATCCATTCTACTGACATGGCCTAGCCAGCGCAATCGCGTTATCTTGATCCGCTTAACTATGTCAATGTCAGGATAAAGCTCATACAGCTCATGATTCATGCGTCGCCGATACTCGCCGCTGTGCACTATAGGGCCATACATTTTTCGGAGTATTTTTCCCTCGAAGACTCCTACAGATGTTTCGTCTGCTTGCGGTAGGACCCAGGATTCTGCGCCATAAAGCAAGACAGGTTGAATGAGAGTCTGGTACAGCTGGACTTTTGTTACTCGAGAGAGGGCTTTATCTCTAAAGTGCTTGCTTAGCCCAAAATAACATCTATTCGCAAGCACAATTCTCCGTTTGATCTCAAGGCTGACGTCATACATTAACTAATACTAACAAAATCGGGCATTACAAATTCAAAGTCATAGACCAATTTAATTTTTTTTAAATTTTCTTCTAGAAGAGGAATACATATTTTTATCAAGTATATTATTTCCTTAACGTACTTGATCGTAAATTCATAAAATTTAGGTATTAAGACAACAAAAAATTCGATTTTTTGCAGAATATCCCTGAAAAAGGGATGTGTCAGAACATCTTTTATATACCATTGGACGCATCATAAAAAACCTTTCATACTATACTATTTCCTTAGCTAAAGTACCAATTTCTTTGAAAAACTTTAAAACATACACGAAATATTTTGGGAATCATCAGAAAACAAACCAAGGTAAATTTTAAGCGGTGAAACATTTTTTCCCCACCAAACAATGTTAGTCGGTCTAATGTATATGGTTCCTGCAATAAGTTGCGGGGGTCGATTTTTTTCAACGATTTCTTAAAATGATGTACTACTTTGTAACAAAATATAGTTTTGTTATGGGGTTGGACAATGTTTCTAACTTAACAGTATTACACTTACATTCTCAAACATACGGCCCCAGCAACATATTGCAGGAACCATATACATGTTTCCAAGCATTGTTTTCAGGAATTGAAGATCTGCTGCTTTTTTGCTTCTTTGTTGTGTATCACGTTTTTGTTCTCAGCGGGTTTCTGCAAACAAAGCCACATTTGTGTCAAAAAACGTATATTATTACCTGCAAATCATTGTGTCTCAAAAAGTAATACTGAATAGCAAACACAATGTATTTGGGCACAAGTAAACTATATTTGCGACAAGCTTCAATCACGTTATATTTGCATCTAAACAACAAAAAAGGCAGATATTTTTAGCATGTATACCATTTTATATATTTTTGCGAATTTTCTAATTGGTCTTTTTAGCCCTGTTATATTTTCTATTAATAAAACAAGGTTCTTTCTAAATTACGATAAGTAAAGCTGGTTTCTCTATTTTACATACACAGTACAAACTTAACGCTTTAAAATAAGTCTTTACTCAGTAAAACTATTGCCTACGTAGTGTACCGTTACCCGTTTGAAATGAGGCTGACCTCAGAATCAATAGAAATGGGTTGTTTATACCACTTCAGCAGTTTCGAGAACCTTCCTAATAACGCTGTCCGTTATAGTTGTGAGGTGACATCTGTTCTCGATTGTTTCAGACTGTTCTTGCAATATCATTTATCATTCGTGGTGAGTTGGTATGATATAGCTTTTCAACTTGCAACGACGGCATACTTTTGGGCATAATTAACATTAGGCAATCACGCTGGAATGTCCAACACAAAATGTTTGTTGATGCTAGTTACGCTAAACATGTAAACAATATGCTTGTTTTTTTTTTTTATTTCCCGCTAAACTAAATTGTTGATAACTTTGTATGGGGCGCTTAGCTTCCAATATAAAGTGGTCGAAAAAGTAGTATAGCAGGGAATAAAAAAACAGACCTAATATGTACTTAAATTATGTACATCATGAATTCAACGTTTTGGAATAATTTTAAAAAATCTCTTTTTGTATATGCAATTTTTTTTTCAGAACTTTGTTAACTAAATTTTAATACATCTTTGCTTGAATTAAGTACAAGAAGTTTATTTAGTACATTTAGTTCATTTAGTAAGTACAAGAAGTTCATTCATTTAAAGGAAATTTATCCAAGAAAAATTAAGACTATTTGATATTTTATTCCATGTCCATATTCTTTTTACGTATACTCTGATTAAGTAAAATTTCCTCAGATTAAGTTAAGGTTCTTACAGTTAAGTTCAAATGGATTTAAAATTGCGTACATGTTATTAAACTAAATTTGAAGAAGGTTTGAACTAAAATTTTAGAAAATTCCTTTTTTTTGTGAGTGTAACCAGAATGAACATAACAACCAAATAAAGTGAAGCAAAGAAGTCATTTAATTGGTAATATGAGAAACCGCAAAATGAACAAAAAAGTGAAGAGGAAACCAAAATAAAAAAAGAACAAATCTAATAAAACTGCAGACTTTACACCAATGGTGGCAAGCATGGAACTACTATATCCCCTACAACACATATTCTTTCCATTTGAATTGCATTCACAGGGAAAATCTTGGAACGAGGTGGTGGTATTAAGTATGTGCTTGTACATTTTACATCTCTGTAAACGTAATTACATTACCATTTACAATCACGTTGGATGCTGAAGCTGTATGAGGCAAGGTGAATCGTCTTGTCGCGGTGCGAGTTACAATGTTGCAGGTGATGAACACAGAAAAGAACCAAATAAAATAGAACACTGCTAACATAGAGATATTCGAGCACCATCGCAATTGAGATAAGCCCTTAACACTCATATGACTAAAAGATTTATAGGATTTCTCAAGAGATTCGGTTAAAACATGATTGGATTATAGTAGTTATGTAGTGTGTAAACTCTTGAAAAAAGTGATGCAAATTTCAACACAGGTATTGTGATGATTTTCATTAAACTGCTGATTTGATTTTCATTACGTTGGTTAATATTGTGTTTGTCATGGCATCAATTGTTGAAAATGTCCATTTTATATTCAAAAAACTTTCATATTTTTTCAATTAATACAATATAACGAGTATTGATATCTTTTTCCTAAATAAAGTAATTTAATTTAATTTAAAGTTTATCTCTCTTTTAAACCCTCCACCAGTCGATTCTCTTTGTAATTCCGTGTGTAATACCTCGAAATATTCACCGGGGACTATATATTTTTGATCGTCATAAAAAGTTTCGACGATCGAACGTCCAAACGAATTGATAAAGATGACTGAAAGTTTCCACAATTATATCCTATATTAACAGCCTGCAGGGTAATGAAAATGGGCAAAATCGGTACAGAGGCAAACAATTTCCCCACACATGAACAAAACCAACATTTAAAATTGATTTTCAGTTTATTTTGTTTATAAGATTTCCGACCTTTATTTATTATATGACAACATGTTTAGTATTGTTTGTGTATTAAAGTTACTGCATTACAATGCTCTATAAGTTTTGTATTCTATGGGTGCTGGCCAAAACTTGATTTTTAAATATTTTTCTACAACCACATATTTAAAAATCAAGTTTGTGCCAGCGCCCATAGAATACAAAACTTCAAATAATCACATTTCTGAAATTAGGATTCAATTTTGTGCTATTTTTCTGTGTAGAGAACAATTTACTTTATACTAAAAATGGGCGGTGCCATGCTCCTTTGTAGAAAATATCTCAATTGCTATATGCACTTTTTATATTTTTTTTATCAAACCAACACTCAGGGATGCCTCCTATAAAATCAGTGCTTTTTGTTGGCGAAGGAAAATTCAGGTTGTGGAGGGTGGAAAGATGGAGTAGTGTCTGTTGACATTTGCCTTGAATATTTGTATGTCACAATTGGTGGGAAATACACAAGCTTGAACGTTATTCCACATACGGACGAATTCTCCCTATAATGTGTTGTGCGGTCAACCGGCCACTCGATAAAAAACAGATCAGAGTTCCTGGAAAGCCGCTTACTTCGGCTAAATATCCTCACGTCTGACATAAGTTGACGGATGTCCGAGGAACACATACCGTGGAAGTATCGATAGAACAGCGACACGCAACCCACATTTCGACGATTCTCAAGGGAGGCAATAGAGTTGGATACCCTACTATTCGAAATACACTAGCCGGAAGCAGGGCCGTAGCCAGGGGGTGGCCACAGGGGCCAAAGCCCCCCCCCCGAAATGATTTTACCCACATTAAATAAATTTGTGATTTGTATAAATGTTAAACCAAAACTGCACGATTTAATTTTCAACATATATATTTAAACTAAACGTTACACTTTATTTTAAGTTAAATGTATAAAATTACACTGTTTTATGTTGTTATTAGATAATTTACCAACAAGAACTAACATTCTTATATCAGTGTTTTTTCCTTAAGAAAATGAAACAAAAACAACTCAATTTGTAACGGCTAAACTGCAAAAAAAAAAACCCACGAATCTCTCTCTCTCTTTCAAAGTGTGGACAACACGAAAATATGCCAAATATGTTGCAAAAAAAACGTCAAAGTAAGATAAAACTTCCATAGTTAACCATACCGGCTAATATTCTTCTCAGTTGTTTGCTCTTGGTCTCTCTCTTGTCGTCCCTAGCTTAGTTTCATTGTCATATACATAAATACTTATTAAAAAACAACAACAACTATACATATATCGATTATATTTACCTCTCTTCATTAATTTGTACACATTTAAAACTATTATTTACATCGATTAGTTGATGTGTAACCTGCGCTGAATGCACAACTCATATGTTTTAAAAGAAAAAATTCTTAGTTAGAATATACATATGTACGCAAAATGAAAAGAGTTAAAGTGAATACTATTGATAATTTTTTTGTTAAAAAGAATAAGGTAAGTTATAGATAAAAAGAAATTTAAGTACGGATTGTGTAAGAAGTTTTTAGGCACAAAGTTCTAGATAAAACTGGTGTTTGAAGAACAGTCGATGTTCAATACAAGCATTTAAGATGTTGTAAAATATAAAACTACTGTTTAAATTCTAGAATACAAATGATAATGATGCAGGTGTGTCTAACAGTTCGTTACCAGTATCAGATCTCAACAGTTCACCTTCAACATCTCAGCGTGGTAAATTTTTTTTTTTAACGATAGGGCAACGTCTTCCTCCAATGCTGAAACAATACATCCCAACTTTGATATTTATGATATAGGCCAGTACGCTAACAAAACCGTCGATAGTAACCTAATGGTAAAACTGCTTCGTCATACATGGTCACCATGTGACAAATATAGCACTGAGCCACAAATTGAAAGTAGCGGAAGAAAACGATTTATGCAAATAAATTGGCTGGAACAATTTCCTTGGCTTTCCTATTCGGCGTTCTCAAAAGGAGTATTTTGAAAAATATGCGTATTATTTGAAAATAAAGATGGTTCCGGAAAAGGTGCACGTGTTAAACTAAAATCTTTTGTAAATGAGCCGTACCGTAATTGGAAAAATGCTCTTGAAAATTTTCGGCAACATACTTCAAATACATATCACAAAGACGCTATAATAAAAGCTCAACACTTTTTTGCAGTCAGAGACGATTTAAAGAAAGGGATTAATTTCCAAGTTGATAAACAATTAAAACAAAACCATATCGAACAAAAGCAAAGGATTGCAGTCATTATTGAGACAATTTTATTATGCGGGCGTCAAAACATTCCTTTGCGAGGGAATAGAGATTCTGGAAAATTTGTGGCCGAAGACACCTCTGAAAATGATGGAAATTTTAGAGCCTTATTAAGGTATAGAGCAAAAGGAGACGAAAACCTAAAGATAAGATTGGATAGTGCACCAAAAAATGCATCATATATAAGTCCTCAAATCCAAAATGAAATTATCCAAATAATAGGCACCTACATTCAACAAAAAATTGTTGAACAGATAAAGACATCCAGATTTTTTTCACTGCTAGCAGACGAAACAACCGACATCACAGGAACAGAGCAGCTCACATTATGTATTCGTTTTTTTGACAAGGAATTATGTCACCTTAAGGAATATTTTATAAGTTATATTCAATTTGATGGAGCAACTGGAGAAGAAATTTCCGCAAGTTTAATGAAAGAAATAACGAGGCTAGGATTAGACTTAAAACTTTTAAGAGGGCAAGGATATGATGGCGCTGCCAATATGTCAGGGAAACATAATGGCGTTCAAGCCATTATAAAAAAACAATATCCCACTGCAATTTTTGTGCACTGTGCTTCCCACACTCTTAATCTGTGCCTTAATTCCGCTTCAAGAGTCCCAGAAATACGAAACATGTTTAGCATGTTAGCAGAAATTTGCACATACTTTCGAAGCTCGCCGAAGAGAACGAACATTTTGAAAAATGTCTTTATTGAAAGCGGTAAACGACCGAAACGACTTTCTTCGTATTGTGAAACTCGATGGGTAGATCGCCACGATTCTGTTGATATGTTTTTTGAATCGATTCCAGAAATTATTCAAGCTTTAGAAGTACTAGTAGAAAATGGTAAGATAAAAACTATATAAATATATGTATTTAAACTCGACATAATTAATATTTACATATGTTTTTATTTCAACATATACATAGGTTGTAAAGGTGCCTTCGGCTTTCATAATCAAATCTGTTCATTTAGCTTTATTCTGGGTGTAGCTATAAGCAGTCTGATATTAAACCTCTCCCACTCATTATCACGCTATATGCAAACTGTAAATATTGACATAGTCATGGCGTACGAGCAAATAAAGTGCATAAAATCAAAGCTTAGAACTATGCGAGAAAATTGTGATAATGAGTTTAAAAAATGTTTCGAAGATGTCCAAAAAATTGCAGGAAACTTCGGTATTACATGTACACTACCTAGAAGAGTTGGCACACAGAAGTATAGGTCAAATATACCAACATCTGACGCAGAAGAGTATTACAGAGCAACACTCTTCATCCCATACTTGGACGAAATTTTGGCAAATCTTACAAATAGATTTCTAGACCACGAGGCTATAGTTGTTACTTTATATAACATAGTCCGAAGTCGTGTTGTCAACAGTGATAGTGAAGATTTTGAAACAATTATTTTGTTTTATAAAAATGATCTTATTGGGAGTTCAAGAGCCATTATGGGAGAAATATGTCTGTGGAAAAATTATTGGCAACAAAAATCTGACAGGCCTTCTAATCCACTAGATGCCTTACTTCTCTGCAGTGAACTTTTATATCCTAACATTTTTGTTTTATTGCAAATATTAGTTACCATACCTGTGACAACAGCTTCAGCAGAACGAAGTTTTTCAACTCTGCGCAGAGTAAAAACTTATTTAAGAAATAGCATGTCAAATGGAAGGTTATCATCTCTAGCACTTATGTCGGCTCACAGAAATGAAGTTGTTATTGATGATATTGTCGACATTTTTTTTATCAAAGAATAGAAAAATAAATCTTTAAATATTATTTATTGTGTATGCTATACTGAAACATGCTTTTGTATGTTATGAATTTTATGTTATTTTGTAATGTTTGAAAAAAGATGTTACTAAAAAACGTATAAAAATATATCTATGTAACGTTTAAGTGAATATACCATTTTTGTTTGTTAAGTTGCATTACTTTAGTCCAATTGAATTAATTTTTTGTTTGTTTTGTATTAGTTATTGATTTGTTTGTTTTGTATTAGTTATTTAACATAAATATATATATTTGAAAAATTTCATTATTTTTGTTTCAATTGGTGTTGGCCACCCCCGAAATTAAATCCTGGCTACGCCCCTGGCCGGAAGTATATTCCACATACGGACTGTACGGCTGAAGAACGAATTTCCCTATAGTGTGTAGTGCGGTCAACCGGCCACTCGATAAAAAACAGATCAGAGTTCCTGGAAAGCCGCTTACTTCGGCTAAATATCCTCACGTCTGACATAAGTTGACGGATGTCCGAGGAACACATACCGTGGAAGTATCGATAGAACAGTGACACGCAACCCACATTTCGACGATACTCAAGGGAGGCAATAGAGTTGGTTACCCTACTATTCCCTATCAACACCGACGCTCTCCTCTGGACACGGTCTAGAAGCTCCAAAGATGGCCTAAGAGCACCTGCTACTATATATGGGAGTTAT
The DNA here is from genome assembly GCA_963931995.1 of Phaonia tiefii. Taxonomy (NCBI): domain Eukaryota; kingdom Metazoa; phylum Arthropoda; class Insecta; order Diptera; family Muscidae; genus Phaonia; species Phaonia tiefii. The sequence goes on from OZ008367.1 coordinate 130,855,181, forward strand.
TATATGTATATGAGAGTAGCTATTGAAGGGTTTCAATCTACTCCATATTTGCAAGCATCTGGTGTTCCACAGGGTAGCATCTTAGGACCACTTTTTTTCATCCTATTTATAAACGACATTTCTTCATGTTTCACTAAATCTAAATTTCTTTTAAATGCTGATGATTTAAAAATATTTCTAAAAAATGGACTCACTGCGGGATGTCCTTGATCTGCATATTGACTTAGAACTCTAAATGTGTATATATTTCTTATTTTAGGTCTCATTCTCCAATTCAGTTTGATTTCAAAATAGGTAACTTAGGGCGGGTCAAATTGTATGAAACGACTTTTTTTGATGAAGCGTATAGCAAAAACGTAATCTATAGGTGATTCTGAGAAATTTTGAAGAGATCATAGCTCTAAGTCGGATTTCAAAAAAAAATTCAACAAAAAAAAATTAACCCGCCCTAGTGAAGGTATAAAAAAACATAGATGAGGTGTCAGGGGACACCCGGTTGGAACGAAGTTCCTTTCGCTATATATTATGTACTAGTTAGTTCCAACACGCCTGAGGCGCACGTTGAAAAATACGATCATTTAAATGGATCTTTAAGAAAAGATACTTTTTTTTAAATAATAAACTTTTTTAACAACAATGTTTTTTTATAGAATGCACTTTTTTTTAAATTACATTTTTTGGTCCTTTTTGTAAGAATATGTATTATAGTTTCCCGAAAAGTTCCTTTTTTAAAGAGTGGTACTTGTTTTATTAAAAGCAAATGATTTTTTTAAGAAAAGGTACTATTTTTAAGAAGAAGTACTTCTCGAAGAAAAAGTAAGAGTATGTTTTTTTTACAAAGAAGTACATTTTTGAAGAACAGGTACTTTTTAAAGAAGTGGTACTCTTTTTAGAAAAAGGCTATTTTTTTAAGAAAATGTACTTATTTTCAGTCGAGTCGAGTGTGAGTACTCGCGGCACCCATCGCGCGGATAGTTTTTGTATGCCCAAATATTCAAGTAATAGGTAATGTACCAACTCAGTTGAGATTCCTAAAGTCTTAGGCACCTCACGCACTTTCATTCCCCGATCGTCCACTGTCATTCCATGGATTTTATGGATGAATTCTGGCGTGAAGACCTCTTTCGGGCGACCTAAACGTACGGTGTAAGTTGTGCTGGTGCGACCACAAAGGAATTCAGTTGAACACTTTCTCACCATTGAAACTGATGCTGCAGAGTCCCCATAGTATTAATCAAGCCTTTCCGTAGTGTCGGTAAAATTAGTTTTGGATGAATAAAATGCTTAAAAAGCACTCGAAATTTCAATGTCTGTTTCAATTCCACATATTGCTGAAAATGTAACAATAGCCTATTAACAGATGGTAGTCACCAGGAGCAGTGTTGCTTTTTAATTAACTAGGAGAGAAGTTCAACAAGCCCAGGAGCTTTCGAACCACCTCGTACAGCCAGTGCCAAATCTTACGGTGTAGGTCTCATTTTGAGCTTATAGATCGTCTGTAAAGATAGTTTGTTCTTGAGCAGTTAAAACCAACCTCGTGTGACATATTTCATTGCAGCAATTATAAAATATTAAGATGCTCGTAATTTTTCATTGCAACAACGTAAACAAATTAACGTATATCTTTAATTCTTGCAAATAAACGTTTTCTTTCAGTGTATGAGGTCTTTCCAAACTAGATTTCGATTTAAGATTACTACAAATTATTTCACTTTGTTGCATATTTGTATAGTCCCCCATGACGCAAATCAGAAAAATAATTCCTTTTTACGTTTTCAAACATTAGCTACATTCATCTGAGGGTTAAACGGCTGAAATCTACACAATCAACCAGCCCAGCTTAACATCTTCTTCATCGATTAACTTCATTTATGTTTCAAAAAGTACTCACAAATACCCATGACCTGAACTCCAAACAGTTAGTTGTGCAAGTACTAGTTACCGGATGTTAACGAAATCATCGACCAACCACTTCTACCGCCTGACTGACTTATCTGGATTTCATTGTAAAGTTAATAGATACGAGTATTTGTTAGAACTCGTTTCCTTTACGTTTAAACCATTCAAATGAGCGTCGAATGAATGAAATCATATGGGAGAATTGAAAGAACGATAAGTAATGAAATGATATTCCTTCGTTTTGTTTTCCTCCCTACGTTTTATTAATCGCTTATAATTAAGCGAATTACAAGGTTATTGCAGTCTTATGCACGAGGTGATTTATACATATAAAACATGATGGTATTGTTGTGATTTCTTCCTTTTTGGAAGAAGATGGATTGTTCTACAAGTCAGTGAAGCTGTTCATTAGGGATAGGGAATATTGATATCGAAGATAAAATAAATGTTTTGTATTACGTAAAACAAAAGATTAAAGAATGTTAATAACTATTCGTCTTCTGTGGTATATTAAAATTTTAAAGACATTTTCCATCATATTCAATAAAGGGATTGTGGAAAGTTTCTCTCAGTCAATAAACTGGGTGCTTTCAAATTGTACAAGAACTGACAGTACCTACCTATAATTTTAAACCGGGTTCATTATGTAAGAAATGATATGAAATTAATTATCATTTTAAATGGTTCTCTGAAACAGCATAATCGACGTAACGATATCGTTTGCACGATTACCGTCATACATAATTAGACCCCTGATAGCAAACGGGGTAACTTTGTGAAGCCGTTTAGGGTTATTTTGTAGTTCAATGATCATCGTCGTTTCTTAGATAAAGTGTGGATAAACTTTGAATTACCTTTTCATTGTATGCTTAAGGCCGTGTTAGACTATTAGTGCAAATGGAACGGAGAGAAGAATGGAATGAAACTCTGTTCCATTTGACAGAAATTTTTCTATCATTCTATTACACCATCAGTTTTGGAAAATGCCAACACATCTGCCTGCAATTGACAATCAAAACACACCATTTATAAAATAAAAATAGAGGACAGAAAACAGCAAATTGTGAACAACGACTAAACATTTGTAACAAGTAGCGAAGTAAATTGTCTATTATTGCCGTTTTCTTTGTTTTTGTTCGTGCCATTCAAAATGCAACTCTGATCGCATCATTGTTTGAGCAACCTAAGAGATCCGTCAAAAATTTGTCTGCAAATCATTCTCCTCAAGTTTACAATATTCCATTCGCTCTCATCAACTCGAAAGTTTCTCTAACAGTCTAACATGTAACCAACATGTTAATTTTGTTCAAAATGCATGTTTTATAGCATAGCGTAAATATCTATCTAGGGAGAACATCTCTCTCAGCAAATTGATGACTTTAGGCTTGTTTAGATATGAACGTGGGATGTTGAAACGTATTGTTTTGATAATAGCAGAAAGAGAAAAGCAACAATGGTATTTTGTGATAGTGTTTTAAAATTGTGAATTGTAAAATCGTCAGATGAGAGAAATTATCTCTCTAGATATTTTTACTCTATGGTTTGTACTTTGCATATTTTTATATATATTGATTGTGTTTTTTTTGTAACATATTTACAAGACATATTTGACTTGACAGCAGTTTAATATAGGTAATTTTTTTCTTATATTTCAAGTGAAAAATTACATAAATTTTGTAAATTTAAATTTGATGTTTGTGTACTTTAATTAAGGCAACTAATTAAAATGCACGCAATTTTCTCAAGAGTATTTTGCTAGTTTTGGTGGCCGTTATCCTTCGAACTCACGGGCGATGTGTTAACACCTTTTGGTTACACGGTACCTGTTCGATTTCAATGAACACATTAGTAACTGTTACTTAGAAAATAAAAAAAGAATAGTTTTTGTGCTGAAGGCTCTTTTGCTATTGCACTTTCTTTTCCTTACATCTGCTTTAAAATTAGATGCAATATTGTTAAAATAAATAAAGTAATATTTAGCTCACTGAAATAATTGTTTTTGTTTTGTCATAAACAGAGCGACGACAAAAGGTATTGAATAGTATAGAGAACTTATTGCACTCTTTTTGCGCTCTCACGTAGAGAGTCTGAGTAAAAGAGCATAAACGAGTCTTATTCTCTTTATAGAATATTAGAATATAAATGCACCATTTCGACAATGCTATTACATAAAACAATACAAAAAGCATAAATGTTTCAAAAGACATCAATGTTTCACATCAAAATTATAAATGGACCAAGTTTTGACAAAAAGAGACTAATACGTTTTGAATCATTCGCCAGATGTCACCGGTGCTTTTGAGTCATATAATTCGTTCCATGAGTTCTCTATACTATTCAATACTCTTTGGCGACGACGACCTGCTTGTTTGTTCGCTGCCGCTACATCAATACCATCATAATTATTTTCAGGCAGAGACTATTGTTGCACAACAACCACGCTTGTGATGCTAACGCTGCGTGTTGTTTGCATGTGTTAACTTTGATAGATTGCCCTACCCGTGCCTATAGATGTTAACACATCAAAAAGTATGAACTGCCGCAAAGGCAATAAGAACACGACATGATGGCGCTACAATAGCCTTAACATAGTTATTAGAAAGAGTGTAGGTTCCAAAAGTTGATCTTGATTTTGAAAGATAATGCGGTTGCCTGACGGATTTCTTCACAGGATTATTTGACAATATAGCTAATAAAATATATCCCAAGTTCTCATCTTATACAAAAACCATATTATGTTTTTTGTTTTCAGGCACGTCTTTTACATTTATTTTACATTTCTATTCTACTTTTATATGGGGTACGTATTTTTTAAATAAAAAGTGTTTTGCAAGATAATTTTATATAGAAAAGAGAATTGTAACACACATTTTGCTGTTCTATTAAAAATGTGTACTTCAAGATACGTATGTACAGGAAAGTGATTCGGATTGTAGTACGACTCCTTCTGAAGTGTCTTCGGATACACGTTCTCTGTGTACTTATATAGTGTATTGCAATATTTTGCAAAATGTCTTGAAAATACTTTTTCTACAGAAAATACTGTCTAAGAGCCTTTCTTCAAAATCTTTGTCCGCAACAACACAACTTGTTAATCCATGGATGTGAACTCCTTGATGGTAATGTGGCACAATTCGTGGAAAAGCAACGGCAGCAGTTGAGGCAAAAGAACCGAAGTTGATCCTTATTAAGGAGAATTACAGGACTAACATATTATTATGATATGGATGTAATTTTTTTTGCTCCTTACCATGCCACTATAAACTAACCCAAAAAACAATGATGCTACTAGTTGTACTCCTCCACCACTACGTAACTATTACTGAGCCGTTGAGAATACTGGAATTACTGTGCGCTTCTGAATCTGTCTATTGTGGCTTAGGTCTGTTATTCTGTTATTCTTTGCTTAAATTGCGGCCATTCATTACAGGCATTTGTCCAAATTTTGGCTGAACAGGACTGCTGGGCGGGTATACATTAGATACCGCTGTTTTTACGGTGGACTTTTTTTATTGACACAATTTGTTGATGATTCAACTTAAGATACATTTGTATTTTACATAAACTCAGTTTTTTAATTTTACGTTTTTTTTTCAACAGACATATTTGTCAAGTAGAATATTGTCGAAGTAAATTGATGATTTGGTAACATTTCTATATTTTCCTATCTTTTTACAACTTTTCTTTACACCCTATCCCCGATAGGCTTAACAGGTATAATATTCCACGCTAGCATATACCGAATATAATTTGTATGGGAAAACGGATATTGTGCGAATTATGTGTCGAGATCGTTTATTTTTAGCGCCTACAAAGTATTTTGTATGCATTTGTTCAATTATTCTGTTATTTTGCATGAGTCCCTTTTGGTTGTTCTTCTTTGTTGTTTTAATATTTAGCCCAAACCATATGATATTTTTCCCAACAAGATTGCAAGAGTTGCCATGCTAATAAATAACATGATGGCTTACATTTACATACCACTGGAAAACAAAATGGAAAGTTGAGCCCTATAAAAATTCTATACGAGGTAACCGAAATATGAAAACTTTGGAGTACTGGAACCCGAATAATATAATGTCATTATTTTGAGATTTTACTGAATTTTTTTACTAATTTTTTGCATGATTTAAATATAAATTATATTTATACTTAAACCTAACATTTGGATACCAGTGTGTGCGGAATCGATCATTCTTTATTACCCCACTGTAACACATTCGCATATTTATACCCTCACCCATAGGGACGGGAGTTTATATCATTTGAGAAAAACTTGATATTTATTGGAGGTTATGTTGAATTGTTCTAACACAAGATAAGACAGTAGGTACTGCGGACATTTTTGGGGATGTTTATAATCATGTATTATATCCCACTTTTAATTTTGATTATAATTTTTTGACTAGATATAGATATCAAAATTTGTCTGGATAAAATAATAATTGCCGATCAAAATTTGATGCTTACCTGCAGGAACTACGATAATTTGTGAAATTATAGTCCTAAGATAGTTTTATAATAGTTGTCTCGAAATTAGTTTGGTTTGGAAAAATCTCAGACGATATTTTTTAATATTTTGTTACAAGCCTGTCGGTGGAGCTCTCCACCGATTAAAGAGTCTCTCAAACTCTAGACTCAAAATTTTCTGTACGGCGAATATTGCGACGAACACAAACGCACTTTGGTTAACTACTCCATTTTCGGATACACGACTAATGGCCAGTTTTTCAGTCAGTGGTGATCTTCGTTTCTTAGTTAAATTCTAGTTAAACATCGAATTGAGTTTTTTAGTCATTGTTTAACTATGATTTAACCACCCAATGTTGGTTGCTTAACTTATAGTCAGAACCATATTATTTTGACAATCAAATTACTGACTGTCAAAGTGAGAAATGAAAATTGTATAAAATACATGTTTCAGATTTGCATAATTGTACACATACGTTGAGTCTAGATCGTTAAATTGTTGCACCTATATAGTGTTTAACACATTTTTGTTAAAATGACTTCGATATAATGCATCTATTTCTTACTGTACATAATTGCATTTTGTTTGTTCCCTTTGTTGTTTTGATATTTATCACAAAACACGCGTTTTTTCCAATAAGAATACAAGGGTTGCCATATTAGTTGACAATATGGCGACTTACATTAACTCACCACTGAAAAACAAAATGCAAAGTTAACCTCTAATTAACTTAGAATTAAGATTAAGTAATCCCATAGTTAACTACCGACTTAAAAACTGGCCATAAAAGAGCTTACATGCTTACCCAGTGTGCACATTAAATTTTTTTTCCGAAACGGGAATCAGTTGCAGAAACATAATGAATTCGTTTTTCCGAAATCCGAAATTCCTCTCGAAAAATCAGTCCGGTTTTCTACATTTTCAGATCCCTATCAAGATCGCAACGGACTTCATATTCCAATCCGTTGCGGGTTGGTTTTTGGATTCGAGACATATTCACTTTTTCAAATTTTTACGGATTCGAATCGAATTCGTTGTAATTTTCGGTGTCAGTTAATTTTTGTTTCAGTTGTTGTGTTTTAGCAACTCAGCTTTAAATCTGCGAGATTAAATGTGTTAGTCATAAATACCTGACGCCAAAAGGAGTGGTGGAGGCGGCGTGAGTCGGACATACGAGCTTGGTTCACGAGATATTTGCACTTTGAAATTTGCTTCCAAATGGTGCTTCAACTTTTTACTGACTCCTAAAGGTTTGACACTATTCCGCCAAATCGTAATTTCACTGATTCGCTATTTTATGTTGCTATGGACTCGGAACTGGATCCCGCAAATGGAAATTTCGCTGCTTCGCTTTTTTTAAGTCTCTACGGACTCGTAACGGACACGAAACGGATCCACCAAATCGCAAGTTCACGGATTTGTATTTTTATGTTTTTATGAACTCGTAACGGATCCGCCAATTCGCATTTTCACTCATTCGCATTTAGTTGTGACGTACTCGTAACGGGTTCGAGATGGATCCACCAAATCCCAAATTGAACGGATTCAGTTTTTTTTTGTTTTTACGGACTCGTATCAGATCCATCAAACTGGAATTTCACTGATTCGCTTTTAATGTTGTTACGCACGCATAACGGGTTCGAGACAGATCCGCCAAATCGCAATTTCCCTAATTCGCTTTTTATGTTTTTACGGACTCGTAACGGGTTCGAAACGGATCCGCCAAATCACAATTTGACCGATTCACTTTTCTATGTTTTTACGGATTCATAACGGATTTGCCAAATCGCAATTTTACTGATTCACTTTTCTACGGTTTTACGGACACGTAACAGGGACAAAACGCATCCGTTTTTATGCACTTTGGGTACACACACCACTACATGATGTGCGTGCAGACTTTGCAGATGTTTATGGGCGATTTGAGTTTTGTTCAATCGCTGGTGCTGTCACTGGCGTGAACAATTCCTTTACACCTGCTCTGGCCTACTTTAGGGGTAGTCGACGGTTACCACGTTAAGTGACGGCAACACTATGGGTTATTAACCATTAAAATGCTTATCAAAATACAACCGTTCGGAATCGGTGTAAAACTGTAGGTCCCAATCAGTAAGTTAAACAAAAGAAAGCTCTCGCCAATCCCATATCATGTTATAAAGTTCGTTCTTCTCTTTGCCTTCAAACAAGTGAATGTGAATGTCCTTACACTTAATATATTTTAAAATATAAACTTTCTATTAACAAGAAACATCAACAAATTAACAAGACTGCTTGCAACAAAAAAGGACCTTAATCTAGATGGTCATAAAATCATCGAATACATCCGTAATATGCAAAAGTACGTATGAACAAGGTCGTTGGCATTGTGCTCCTCTTAATGCCATCGTTACTTCAACCGTCTATCGGCAACATCATTAAAATCATTATTATCATCATCATTATCATCATCATCATTATTACCAGGTCCTGATTGGACAGTCTGTTTATCCTCCCCCACCACCAAAATATATGATGAGCAAATGTAAAATAAGAAAGGAAAAAACACACACACATTGACAGTCAATGAAATCACTGTGCAACGTAACGCTCAATTTGCCCCTTCAACATATTTTATTGCTTATCATCAGCAAATCGAGTAAACGAACTTTCAGAGCCATCGATACGATACGAAGGCGTATCGAGGCAATACCTCTACTAATACCACTTCAGCAGAATATCCTTGGCCAGAATATTGCAATTATTAAAAATCAATTCGTATGAAATTTAAAGCTCGCAAATTTATACGTTGTACGTGAAGAAAGAGCATTTTATTTTCTTTCACATTCGGAAGCGACCACTTACAAGGAGGTGAAACAATGCATGTATTTTCTATAGGACATCCGTACTCGTATCGAATTTCGAACATCAATACAAAGAGAAATAGCCGGAAATGAGAAGAGTGAAGTTTTTAATTTGAATTCAATTTCAACGTTGATATGTACGGATTGTGTGTGGGTGTGTGTGTGTGGGAACACATCTATAGTCATGAAGATAATTTAAATTGATACCAATACTTGTGTTGAATTGCAGCATTTCGAGGAGTCTCCCATCGGCAATAGCCAAAGGCGTCACAGAATAGCCAATTCCTTATGTTAATTGTATGATAGTTTGCATTTCTCAATTTGTACTACTGTCGCTTTTTCATCTTCCGAACACCTAATAGGGAGATTGTTTATATGATTTTTGTTACAAAACACATAAAAGAAAAATATAATGGTCGTTACATACACACTAAAAAAAACCGCCTCTGTAATATATTCGCCCAAACATATTCTGCAGGAACCATGTAAATGTTTGGAACACACTTCAACATTTATATGTTTGCAAGTCCCAAATTCAGGTGTATTTAAATGTAAACATTAGCATGTTCACTGACAATATGTATGCTTTTACGTGGAGACATATGCGTATTTTCTCCCAAACATAATAATATTTACAAACGATTTATTCTTTCGTTATTTATTATAATTAATTTTATCAATATACACTCCGGTTCACTTATTTAAAGGCACTAAAAATTTCATATTCAGCAGCCTGTATCTTTTGCAATTTGTAACCGATTGCAGAATTTTAAAACGGAAATGGAAGCTAGACATCTTGAGATATAAAAAAAATCGTCACAATAGTGGTTTCTTAACTAAAGAATTTTTTTGAGCAATTTATAAAAAAAATTCAAAAAATGTGCTATTTTTTTGGTTCACTTGAACAAAGGCACTTTAACTAATTTTAATGAAAAACTTTTTTTTTCGTTTTTTTAATTTATTTTACTTTAGTAATGGGTACACCCCCTTTGTTTTTAATATCTTCAAATATACGGCTTTTTATTGAGAGATAAAGAGAATTTATGTAATCCAATGAAATTTGATTACAAGCATGAACTTGTCTACCTCCTTCATTTATAAAAAAAAATTATATCTCAAAAATACAGGTTTAGTCAATTCAGTTACAGTAGTTAGGCATCTGATGATGAACTTGTCACGGAGTTCGAAACTAGTTATGCCAGTGAGTGTGCTTAACTGAATTGTCGTTATTCCAATAAAACCAACCATTTTCCAATTAGAATCATGTTTCTGACCATGTAAGCTTGTAATATGTTTATATTTTAATTGCATCAAACGTGATATATTCGCAATCTGCAGTTATAAAATTTTTTACAAAATTTCGCCAAACATATGTACGTATATGTAAAGCCAGTGAAAATACCATAGACCAATATTTATAGTAGACCCAATAGTTCTCCCACCAAATTTGTGACATTTGGCCTGGTGTGATATTTACGTTTCATGTTGAAATGAATTGCTTTACTAATACCAGATAGAGGCAATGGTTCAAAACAACGAACAAAATAACAACAACGGCATTTCGTTTTATGTGTTAAAATTATTGTGTTAAATACTACACAAATGTATGCTAACAATAACAGTCAATAAAAAAGTTTAAAACACTTTTAAATTTCACAGTTTTTCACCAAAACGACATGAAAAATTAAAGCAAGAAGATATTGTAATTCCACCTGGTGTATGTCACTTTCCGTCAAACATCTCTCTATCACACCGACCGCATCACGAACAGTGTGAAAGGAAACGTTAGATGAGGCAAATATTCTCTCAAGTATGAGATTACTCTATGGAAAATACGTTTGGAACAGACGTTTTTCCCTGCGTGTGGAATTTAAATAAAGTTGTGGAATAAAAATAATTAACAATAAATAAAAAATATTTTAATATATTTTGTTATTTGGTAATTGGAAAAAATAAAAAATTGAGGCTACTAATTAGTGACTTCCGCGATAGAAAATGCTGGCTATATATGGTTGTATAAATGACCAAATGATTCTATGAGCAACGTAAACGGATATAGGTTATAAGAAAACTATTGTGTTTGGGTAGTTTGAGGGTCGAATTGACCATTATTTAATTTAAAGAAAAGAGAGAACTTAATTAATTAAAAATTAAAAATGTTATTATTTGTAGATCAAGAACATAATAAAGGTCCTTTTTATTACGAGGGTAAAAATCGGGATGTGTAGCAGATTGCGTGAAATGCAAAATGTGCCCTCTTGAATAGTCAGTTGTACAACGAACTGGACCAACTAAAACTTAAGCCACCAGTAGTTAAGGAATTGCTTTTATTATTATCATATTGTTATGAATAAGTTAAAGCTTTTCTTACTCTTATGGCCAGTTTTTCGGTCAGTGGTGATCTTCGTTTCTAAGTTAAATTCTGGTTAAACATCGAATTGTGTTTTTCAGTCATTGTTTAACTATAATTTAACCCACAATGTTGGTTGGTTAACAGTTAATCAGAACCATATGATTTTGACAATCAAATTACTGACTGTCAAAATGAGAAATGTTAGATTGAATAAAATATATGCTTCTGTTTAGCGTATTTGTACACATACGTTGAGTCTAGATCGTTAAATGATTGCGCTTATATTGGTTTCTATACTTTTTTGTTAAAATAACTTCGATTTTATGCATCTATTTCTTATTTTACATAATTCCATTTTGTTTGTTCCTCTTTGTTGTTTTGGTATTTATCCCAAACCAGTTGTTTTTCCAATAAGAATACAAGGATTGCCATAATCGGTAACAATATGGCGACTTACATTAACTCACCACTGAAAAACAAAGTCCAAAGTTAGCCTCAAATTAACTTTCAACAACGATTAAGTAATCTTATAGTTAATTAAAATAAAAAAATAAATGGTTTCCCATTACATCCCATAAAGGGACTGGGGAGAACTTCTCACAATCACTGAGCTGTGCGCTTTCCAGTTCTCACTCACTGATTGGGACCTACAGTTTTACACCGATTCCGAACGGTAATTTGAGAAGCTTTTTCATGGCTAGATACTCGATAGTGTCGCCATCACTATGCGAGGTGACCGCCGCCGAAAGAAATTTTTTTTGAAGGTGGTCAGAGCCGGGTTCGAACCCAGGATCTCATGTACAAGAGCCGCGCACACTAACCATTGCACCACCGACGGCCACAATTAATTACCCACTTAAAAACTGGCCTTTAGTGATTAAATAACATAAGTAAATAACAAAGCTATTAATGCTGACGAATCCGTTTCGAATGAGCTATTTCGAAACTGCTAACTACAGGTTCTGGAATCAGGTCGATCAATCGAGAAACTGGTAGAGACCCTGGTGACAAGTAGTAAACTTCGTATAAATAGCTGTGATCTTTGGCATTTGAGTTAGCCTGTCATTAAACACAATTGTGTAACTACGTCTGCAATAGTGTAGTAAAAAGTTTGAATATAGACAATTGTGAATGTCAAGTAGTGTAAATAAGTAAAATAAAAGGAATTAAAACGATTGTATTTATCGTAATTTAAAAACGAACCTTGTTTCATTAGTTTTAATATAACAGCGCTAAAAGGACGATTAAGGAACTGCGTAATAATATTTTCTTTTGTTACTTAAAATTCAAGTACCTTCATTGTTGGAATATTATTTGGAAATTTTAATCATTAAATTAGAATTGTAAGGCCATTTAAATGCACAATCCTTAATTTCAAGTTTATGTTTACTCTTATATCCCCTCGATATAGGGTTCCTCACAAAGTTTTAAGAAAGACAATTAAAAAGGCTGGAATAATTAACACACTATAAAGACAAAGAATAAGAACTTTCTTTTTGTTTCAAACAATTTAGAAAATAAACTTTTAACCTTCATTAGCAAGCGAACAGAAGAAAATAATTTAAAATTCTTAATAAATTTAACACTAAAGGCTTTAGTAGCTTAACTAACGGATATCAAAGTTCGTTGTATTTTATTTAAAAGCAGTTGTTAACGCAAACTTTTTCCAAATTTGCAGCATTAAAATATTATTTGACTAATTTCACATATTGTTTTGACATGTTCACGAGTCTTGAATTGACGTATTTTCCAGATTACTTGGAGTGCCTATTACGCTGGATTATCCTTATACATTTTACTGCCATGGCCAGTTACTCGCCCTATTTTGATTCGTTTAACTACGTCAATGTCGGGATACAGTTCAGAAAACTCGTGATTCAAACGACGTGATACTCGCCGTGTTCTATTATAGGTCCATCGATTTTCCGGGGCATTTTTCTCTCGGATACTCTCACCGCTGCGCCGTCTGCTTGCGATAAGAGCATAAAGCAAGATAGGTTGTAAGGGATAGTGATATATATGGATCGTAGTTTCTCGAGAGAGAGGCTTTGCAACTGAAGTTAGTGAAATAACACCTATTAGCCTGCACAATTGTCCGCTTGATCTCAAGACTCAAGATGTTGTTCTTTACGGTAGATCCGAGTTAAATAATTTTCCCACTGCGTAGAAGTTATAATGGTTATTAATGTGCACGACCGACTTCAACTCAATAGAGGTTCTCATTGTGGAAACGATGAACTTAGTCTGGTTCTCATTTTCTGCGAGATTTAGTATTATTGATGCATTCCCGATTATCGAAAACATCGTATTAACTTTTCACACAGTCCGCTCAATGGTATCTATGTCATCAGCATATACGACCAGCAGGTGGTTTTTCTCATTATGCACATGTTAAACAGATCGCACGATAGGGTGTAGCCTTGTCTGAGGCCTTGCTTGATATCAGGTGGTTCATTAACATCTTTGTCACACTTTACTGAGGATTTGGTGTCTGTCAGTGTAAAGATGCAGATGCGTATCAGCTTGGCAGAGGTTTTCCGTATCGGGTTTATTCTCGTAATTCAAAAGAGTATTTCTCCAAAATTTGGATTATGCGAATTTTGTATCTGACTCTTCGGAAATTATGCTCAAGACGACTTTATTTATTCACATTTGACCATAAACCGGGCACGCTAAAAAAATCTGTCTGTTTGTTGTTGTTTGGATGCAAATATAAAGTGTTTGCAGATTGACGCAAATAAAATATACTTGTGTCCCAACACATTGTGTTTACTATTCAATATTACATGTTTAAGACACAATGATTGATAGTTTATAATATATGTTTTTGTGCCCTAAATATGTTTTTTTTTTGTTGAAAACTGCCGAAAACAAAAACGTGACAGACAACAAAGGAACAACAAAACGGCAGATCTGGTGATCTGAGCGAATCGTGAGAGCGAATGGAATTTGAATTTTTCAATCCCTTCCAAAAATAGGATTTTTCGAGGTCCATAAAATAGGGATTTGTTTTATCAATAATTTCATCGTTGGAGCTAAATCTCTTTCCACCGAGCCATTTCTTTAGGTTTAGAAATAGCAAATAGTCACTGGGAGCTAAATCCGAAGAATATGGCGGATGAGGTACCAATTCGTAGCCCAATTCATGGAATTTTGCATTATCATGATGAAAAATAACTTTTTTCTTGGCCATATGGGGTCGTTTTTTTTTAAATCCTCGTTAAATCGGTCCAATAAGTTGGCATAATATTCGCCGCTTATTGTTTTTCCCTTTTGAGGGTTATCGATGTGGATTATCCCGCGTGCATCCCAAGAAAACTGTTGTCATCACCTTATTGACCGACGAACTTACCTTGGCCTTCTTCGGAGCCGGTTCACCCGGAGAAACCCATTATTTAGATTGCTTCTTGGTTTCCGGAGTGTTGTAATGGAGCCATGTTTCATCCACTAAATGTTTCATCCTCCGCAAATAACTCCTTCGAATTGCGGTTAAACAACTCCAAACAAACCTTTGAAGTTGTCACACGATTACGTTTACGGCCAATTGAGAGCAAACGCGGCACCCATCTTGCAGACAGCTTTCTTAAACCCAACTGATCAGTTAAAATCGAAACCACACTGCCATATGATATGCCTATGGCATCAACAATCTCACCCACTTTTAATCTTCGATCGGCCAACACCATATCGTGGATTTTTTCTACATTTTCGGGTGTATTGACCTCAATTGGCCGTCCAGAACGTTCAGCGTCAATTGTACTTGTGCAACGAAAGTCAGTAAACCACTTTTTTACCATTGAAATCGATGGTGCAGAGTCCCCATAGTATTTATCAAGCTTTTCCTTGGTTTGATTGACGGGTTTTTAATGTTTAATGAGTATTCGAAATTCACTTTTTTCCATTTAAAAAAAATGCACGAGGTTGTATGTTTTGAACAGCTGTTAAATGCAAAGTAAATGACGGAAATTGCTCAAAATTTGACACTAGTCTATTAACAGGTGGTACTTGATGGGAGCAGTGTTGCATTTCATATAACTATGAGGGAAGTTCGAAAAGTCACGGACTTATTGATCCGTCTCGTACAACGATTTCTGTCAAATGACACAGAGATTCATTCCATTTATCTCTCCGAGAATCGTTTCATTTGCACCAATAGTCTAACACAGGTTTAAGTTAGTTTGTCACTTCAGAGGGCGGTGTATGCATATTTATAGAAATTATTCGGTTACTTTAATTACTACAATACAATTAAAATCATACACTTACACACTTGCAAACATTATTAGTATGTGTTGTACCCCTCCCTGTTTAAGTTGAATGTATGTTTGTTCCAACGAAATTGCATGTAACGTATACCCGCGCTCTTTTTATTTTGTGTTGGTCTTTCCTCAAGCAACAACATCATGCTCACCAAACATTTCAACAACTCATTCACCCATCAACCCGGCAACATACTTTTCACGTACTTGTATTTTTGAGTTCCCATTTGTCAGTCACGGAAAACTGGGGTTTACATTGGGTGTGTACATAGAAAGGGGAGGGGAAAATATGCAGTTGAAAGGATTTTCCTACACTCAGGCAATATTGTTGATAGCCATGAGAGATAAGCCATAATAATGGGTGATGGAGTGTAAACAATGCATAATTTAAATAACGTTGAAATATTTATAAAATATTCAGCGAATGCAAAAACTAACTAAATGTATACAAGTTATAGGAAATAGGAAAGTTATAGGCATCGGATGTGTGGTATACATGGATTTAATTAGTTTAGTTGCGAATGTGTGATAGATTTTTTTATATGAACAAATATTTTAGAATGTCCCTGCTAAAGGTCATGGTAGACTATAAGAGAACGATCGAATGGAATAGTGTAAACTTGAGGAGAACGAATTGCAGTAATACATTTAACAGATCTGTTAGATTTCTCTCATTCTGTGATGTCTCTTCTAAAATTATGCGATCGTGGTTGTATTTGGAATGAAACGAACAAAAACATAGGAAATAGTAATAACAACTTTGATTTCGTTGCTTTTTTCAAATGCTTACATTTTCTTCACAATTTGCTTTCTTCGTTTTTTCAATTCTATTTGTATTTTCTAATTGTTGTATGTATTTTGTCACTTTGCAGACACTTGTTGAAGAAAACGGTTTCAGCAACATATTGCAGGAACCATGTATATGTTTGCAAGAATTGTTTTTACGAATTGAAGATCTGCTATTTTTTTGTAACTACATATGTTGTGTGTCACGTGTTTGTTTTCAGCAGTTTTCAACCGACAAAACTACATTTGGGTCACTGTTGCCGCCGTTTACCTACATGGTATTCTAATTTAATGTATAAATTATTAATTTTAAAATGAACTTTGAATGAATTCTGAATTCTATATTCTATATTGGGACTCCTTCCCCTTGAAATCTATTTGCTAAAACTTCCAATACAATGTAGTTGTATGTAAGTAAATTTACTTCTTATTCTGTTTTCTCCTTGCCTTGAACATTGTTATTGCTGTATTGATCTTATTGCTTATTGATATTGCATATATTGATCTTCGAAAAAGAAAACTAACGGCCCTTGCTTGTTTGTCAGGTAGACCTGCGGTTGCTAAGCTAAGAAAAATGACTTGGTCCAGACAGTCGGCGACAGAAAGGCACGGGTTAAATACAATTTTATTTTAAAGCACTCCGCCACTATCTCGCGCGAACTATTGTACATTTGTTTTGTATGAAATAAAATATTTAATTGTACGAACGGTGCTCTTGGAAAAATTGTGTTTTATTATTAAGCCGGCCAAAGTGAAACCGTGCCGCAACATTCTTTAAAATAAAATTAAAATAAAAATTGTGTGAAAACTGATAAAGTCAAGCGGACTTACGAAGCTTTTTTTTGTTAAATAAAAGAAAAATTATAAAGGGCGATATGGCCGAAGATCAAGTACCGGTGATGGAATACCATTGTAAAAAATGCAGGGAAGTCGACAATGATCGCATGGTACAATGCGACAAATGTGATACGTGGTATCACTATGATTGCGTAGCAGTGACCAGCGACATAGCCGATGTAAGTTGGAGCTGTGAGGGGTGCGGTCTTGGCGTAGAAACAGCAACAGGTATCAGTACAGGCAAAAATCAACTCGGGATTTCGTCAACACATGTACTAAAGCAGCCACAAGCAGCGTCGTCACCGACAACCACAGGAGGGGCGCAGCAAAAGGCAAGTACAAGTGCGGCAGGAGTCATGGGGCAGCAGTTATGTGCAGATATGCCTGGGCCATCGTTAACACTTGGAATAAGTGCACCAATGTATACATCAGCGACAACACGAACGCAGCAGCCGCACCCTATGCGAGTGCCGGTGTCTTCAGTTGCTACAAGCACAATATCGTTTCCCTTTGCGAAAACACAGCAGCATACAATGCCAATACAACAACAAGGGATGCAGCATACAATGCCAATACAACAACAAGAACAGTTCACACAAATGGAGTTGCAACTCAAAATGCTAGAGGAACAACAGCGTATGCAGCAAGATTTCATCGAGAAGAAATACCAAATACTATCGCAGCTGGGGCAAAACAATCAAATGCAGTTCGCTTCATCTAACAGCATTCAATCTAATTGGAATTTCATTTCAGGGCCATCTCCATCTCAGATAGCCGCCCGCCAGTCTATTCCACGAGATTTGCCACATTTCAATGGAGATCCAGAGGAATGGCCGCTCTTCATTAGCACGTTTGAAAATAGTACCGCGGTAGCCGGATACTCTCACGCTGAAAATTTAATACGTCTACAAGCCTGTTTAAAAGGTAGAGCTAAGGAGATAGTAAAAAATAAACTCATGCTGCCCACGATGGTACCCGAAATAATTCAAACTTTAAGAATGTGTTTCGGACGACCGGAACATATTTTGGAGCGAGTCATTGAAAAGGCTAGAAAATTCCCCCCACCAAAAGATAAATTGGAGTCTATGATTGACTACGCGTTGTGTGTAAAAAATATATATTCGACAATGGAGGTATGCAAAATGGAAGCACATATGAACAATCCAATGCTGGTGAAAGAGTTAGTTGAAAAGTTGTCCAGTCAATATAAATTAAATTGGGCCATGTACCCGAAAAGTGACACAGTGCCGATAGTCAAAACCTTTAGTGACTGGATTTATCAAATCGCCGATGCCGCAAGCACAGTAGTATCAGTCGTTCCGACGAGTAAAAGTGCAACAATGAACACACATACAGAACAACGTCCACCAGTTAAATTAAATTGCTACGTGTGCGAAGGTGAACATAAAGTGTCAGAGTGTGGTGAATTTAAAAAGCTCCCACTAGAAAGAAAATGGGACATAGTGAAGCGGAATAATGTGTGTCGAAATTGTTTGAAAAAGCATAAAGGAAAATGTTTTATAAACAAGGAATGTGGAATTGATGGGTGCAAGGCTAAACATAATAGACTGTTGCACAAATATGAACAAAATTCCACGTCCCTGAGAGAAAATAGTGCTTCGGCTAATACTCCAAGTACACCTATAAATTCACACTCTACAGTGCAACCTCAACCAAGCTCAATGTTCAGAATTTTGCCGATTCGTCTGCACAAGAAAAATGGTTTCATCGATACTTTTGCATTTCTGGATGAAGGTTCTTCTGTGACGTTGATTGAACGCGACGTTTTCGATCTACTTGATCTTGAAGGTGTGGAGGAGCCACTGTGCTTAAAGTGGACTGGTGATACGACTCGACAAGAAAATGCATCAGTAAGAACAGCGATGACAATTTCAAACATCAGTAGTGGCGACAAGTTTACATTAAAGTGCGTGCACACAGTTGAACATTTAGATTTGCCTCAGCAGTCATTAAATATGAAGGAATTGGTTGCAAAATATCCCTATTTGAATGGCATTCCAATACAATCATATGAAAATGTTAAACCAGCTATTCTGATCGGTGTGGATAATTGGAGAGTTGCTGTGCCACTTAAAGTTCGCGAAGGGTCGTGGAGTCAACCAATCGCTACAAAAACACGATTGGGCTGGACACTTCAAGGGTGCAGTGGACGTTCTCGTTCCCGAAAAGCGTGTCTAAACGTACACCATTGTGATTGTGAAAATAGTTACAAGGAATTACATCAAATCGTGAAAGAATATTTTAATACAGAAGAAGCAAAAACTAGGTCGGTAATTTCTGTGGAAGACGCCAAAGCGATGGACATTTTGAAGAATACTTGTCACGAAGTTAATGGACGTTATGAAGTGGGTCTGTTGTGGAAAAGTGAAGTACGTATCTTACCTGAAAGCTACGACAATGCTCACAAGCGCCTCATGTGCCTTAATAAAAAATTCTACAAAGATTCAAATTTGAAAACTGTTCTACAAAATCAAATAGACAATTTATTAACAAAAGGCTATGCCAAGAAATTAAGTGCTGAAGAAATTAATAAATCATCAGAGCGTGTGTGGTATCTGCCGATTTTCATTATAAAAAACCCCAACAAACCGGGCAAAATAAGAATGGTTTGGGATGCCGCTGCCAAATCGAATGGAGTATGTCTGAATGACTACATAAACAGTGGACCCGACCTATTGAAATCATTAGTTGATGTGTTGCTCAGTTTCCGCGTAGGAAAAGTTGCTGTTTGCGGCGATATCGCCGAGATGTTCCACCAAATAAATGTGCGAGACAGCGATATGCACTCTCAGAGGTTTCTATGGTGGGATAGAAATGATGATCCAGACAAGCCGAGTGTTTATGTCATGCGTGCCCTGACATTTGGCATTTCATGTGCCCCGTGCATAGCTCATTATGTCCGAGACTTCAATGCAGACCGATTTAAAAAAAAATATCCTCGAGCGGTGGAGGCAATACAACAAAATCATTACGTAGATGATTTCATTGACAGTGTGGACAGCAGTAAACAAGCTATCGAACTGGCATCACAAGTAAAATTAATTCATGCTGCCGCGGGATTTCATATCCGAAATTGGGCGTCAAATAACAGCGAAGTCGTCAACCACTTAGAAGAGGGTCATACTCCGGATCTGCCGCCAAAAGAACTTGCAGATACTGAAAAGGTGCTTGGTATGTATTGGGACCCTAATAAAGACTCCTTTGTCTATATTTTCAGATTCGCCAGACTTCGTCGTGATGTACTAACTGATGAAATAGTTCCTACGAAAAGAGAGCTGCTTCAAGTGCTGATGTCTATTTTCGACCCGCTTGGCCTAATATCATGCTACACAACCACACTGAAAATTTTACTTCAAGAAGTCTGGCGATCTGGCATCGATTGGGACGATGAGCTCTTCAACCCCTTCTTCATCAAATGGCAAAAGTGGAAAGCAGCTATTGAACATATATCTGCAATTGAAATACCTCGTTGTTACGCTGCATACATAAACGAGGCAAATGAAGTGGAACTTCATACATTTGTCGACGCCGGTGAAGACGCTTACGCAGCGGTTTGTTACATTCGAGTTATGTATAGAGACGGTTGTGACGTCATTCTAGTCACAGGCAAATCCAAAGTCGCTCCATTAAAACCGATGTCGATTCCAAGGCTGGAGCTTCAAGCTGCCGTATTGGGTGTCCGACTAGCCCACAAGGTATTAAATATTCAACGCATAAAGTTCACTTCAAGATATTTCTGGACGGATTCTAAGACGGTGTTGCAGTGGCTTCGAATGGATCCAAAAAGATTTCAACAATTTGTCATGCACCGCGTGGGCGAAATTTTGGAAACCACAGATGTTACTCAATGGCGATGGGTACCCTCTAAAATAAATCCTGCAGATCTTGCAACGAAATATCAAACCGGTTGGGATGTCGCAACGTGGTTCTCTGGGCCTAAATTTCTTCGTGGAAACGAATCAACGTGGCCTAAATGTGCGGATTTGGGTGAATGCAACAAAGATGAAATAAGACATCACGTATTTCATGTCAGCAAAGACGAGGAAAAGGAAATTTTCAACTTTGAATATTTTTCAAATTGGCGGAGACTGTACAGAGCTGTAGCAACGTTTATACTCTACTTGGACAAACTAAAATCACGATGTAAAAAAGGCGAACTACTAGAAGAACTTTCAGTTAACATGGTGCAGCGTGCCAAGTGTGCTTTATTCCGGAAAGCACAACGAAGCGAATTTGCGGAAGAAATATGCTGTTTAAAGCTGGGTAAGAGTATTAAAAAAGACAGTAAACTAATCTCTTTGGATGTCTTTTTAGATGACGGGGGCGTATTAAGAGTAAAAAGTCGTGCTTCGTTCCTAAATCACGAAGATGTAATAATACTGCCTACAAATCATCATGTGACGCGCCTACTGGTCCAACATGCTCACGAAACTTTCCATCATACGTCACATGAAACCGTCATCAATTACGTCAAAAGTAAATACTACGTACCACGTCTGCGTGTTCTCTACAAGAGTGTAAGAAAATCGTGCCAATTATGCAAAAACTCATCAGCTGTTCCTATTATGCCGCAAATGTCTGCATTACCTCCAGCGAGATTAGCTACGTTTGAGAAGCCATTCACATTTGTTGGTATAGACTACTTTGGGCCCTTATACGTCACAGTTGGTCGTCGAAAAGAGAAGAGATGGGGCGTTTTATTTACATGTCTCACTGTACGCGCGGTACACCTTGAAATCGCCCACAGCCTAGACAACAGTTCCTGTGTCATGTCCATTAGAAATTTCATGGCTCGAAGAGGATCCCCGAGGGAAATTTATACTGACAACGGCACAAATTTTAAAGCCGCCTCGAAGATAATTGGCACAGAGATTAGTCACAAAACGATATCGAAATCATTTGATGGGATTAAGTGGAAATTCAATCCACCAGCAGCGCCCCACATGGGTGGAGCATGGGAAAGACTGGTGCAATCTGTCAAAACGGCGTTGCATAGCGTCTGTCCTCACACAAATTTCACCGATGAGACCTTGAAAAGTGCCCTAGCCGAAGTTGAGTTCATGATCAACTCAAGACCTCTTACGTTTGTGTCACTAGAATCAATCGACGATGAGGCACTGACACCAAATCACCTGCTATTAGGGTCATCCGATGGTTGCAAGCCAGTAAACTACACCCAGGCTGATCTACGTCAACGGTGGCACCAAACGCAATTGTTCGCAGACAAATTCTGGAAGCGCTGGCTTAAAGAATATGCACCTACACTCATCCGAAGAGGAAAATGGTTTCAAAAAACAACACCACTAAAAGTTAACGACATCGTAATTATCGTTGATGAAAATCTACCACGACATTGCTGGCCAAAAGGCAAGATAATCGACACAGTAATAGCCAAAGATGGGCAAGTACGCCAGGCAACAGTTCGAACTCAGAATAGTGTCCTCCAGCGACCAGCAGCTAAATTGGCAAAATTAGACGTCGGCATTATTGAGAAGTAAACTCGTGGCTCATTTACGAGGAGGGGAATGTTGCCGCCGTTTACCTACATGGTATTCTAATTTAATGTATAAATTATTAATTTTAAAATGAACTTTGAATGAATTCTGAATTCTATATTCTATATTGGGACTCCTTCCCCTTGAAATCTATTTGCTAAAACTTCCAATACAATGTAGTTGTATGTAAGTAAATTTACTTCTTATTCTGTTTTCTCCTTGCCTTGAACATTGTTATTGCTGTATTGATCTTATTGCTTATTGATATTGCATATATTGATCTTCGAAAAAGAAAACTAACGGCCCTTGCTTGTTTGTCAGGTAGACCTGCGGTTGCTAAGCTAAGAAAAATGACTTGGTCCAGACAGTCGGCGACAGAAAGGCACGGGTTAAATACAATTTTATTTTAAAGCACTCCGCCACTATCTCGCGCGAACTATTGTACATTTGTTTTGTATGAAATAAAATATTTAATTGTACGAACGGTGCTCTTGGAAAAATTGTGTTTTATTATTAAGCCGGCCAAAGTGAAACCGTGCCGCAACAGGTCACAAAAACATATTTTATAACCTATTAGTCATTGTGTCTCAAACATGTAATATTGAATAGCAAACACAATGTGTTTGGACACAAGTTTACTATATTTGCGACAAGAAACAAACACGTTATATCTGCATCCAAACAACAACAAAAATACAGATTTTTCAACGTGAAGACACTTTTCCCATTCTCAAAAACTGATAGTGTAAACCGAAAGCAGAACGATCGTACGATTTTTTTTCCAAGTGAAAGAAAGTTTTATTCCATTTCTATCTTCACGAATCGTTATATTTGCACTGATAGTCTAACCAGGTTTAATGACACCAAATTTTAAACATTTCATTATTTTATAATATTTTTAAACAAATTTTGATTGGAATATTTAACCTTTCCTAAATTATTAATAATATTTTTGAATTAAATAATTCAAATTATTCGAGATTGAGTTCAGTTTTGCTTTTTATTTTCGACATTTCGCTACAGCATTGGGTATTTCCTGGTGGTGCTACCCAATGATGTGCCTAAATATGAAAATTAAAACGAAAACCTGACCTCAAGCTCGAAGAATTTGGATTATTTATTGGTAAAAAAAAGTTGGAACAATAAAATACAATAATTTGTATGCAATTTTTTGCTAGTTGTTTGGTAAGTTTCTTTCTAAATTGTTTATAACAAAGAAGTGCTCTTTAGAAAATATTGTTGTTTCAATTAATAAACATTTTACCGTTTCAATGAATTAGTGTTGCCTTTTGACTAAATTGTTCCCTTCGAATTATGAGCTTTTTCTACAGTAAAATACCATTTTCTATGATTGTTTAGGGTGTCTCAGTAAGATTGCACTTTTTAAATATAGTGGCATTTTTTTGAGCAAGTGGCAACTCTTAAATTTGGAAAATTTTGACAAAATACCTCCTCCACCTTCAGGAGTACAAAATTCAGCTTACCCAGGAGCTCAAACCAGCAGACCATGGAACGGCCGGCAATTCGTTCAATGGGCAATGGAGCAAAGTGAAGTCAATCTCAATTTTTCCAAAAAATTATCGTCACCGACGAAGCGAATTTCCATTTGAATGGCTTCGTGAATGCACAAAATTGTCGAATTTGGGGCTCAGAAAATCGTCATGTAATCCATGAGAAACAAATGCGCCCACAACGAGCAACTGTCTGGTGCCGATTTTGGTCAGGTAGCGTGATTAGTACTTACTTCTCTGAAGATGAGGCCGAAATTGCAATGACTGTAATCGTCATTCGTTACAGGAACATGATAACGGAGTTTTTGTGGCCTCAACTGGATGCAAGACGGCGCCACCTGCCACACCGCGCATGAAACAAACGATTTATTGCAACAACGATTTCCAGAACAAATTATCACAAGAAATTTGTATGTCAACTGGCCACCAAGATCAATTTAACGCCGAGCGATTTCTTTCTTTGGGGGTTTGCGAAATTTCGGGTTTATGGGAATGAACCAGAAACAATTCCTGAGCTCAAATCCGAGATCCAACGAGTCATCAGTAAGATACAGCCACATTTCTGTGAAATAGTCATGGAAAATTTAATGAAAAAAGCAATGGGCTGCCATCAGAGTCGTGGGGGCCACATGACGGATATTTTATTCCATACTTAATCGGAACATGTCTTCTTTACAATCCAATAAATAATCACAACATTCTCAAAATATATGTGTTTTTATTTAAATATGAAAAAGTGCATTCTTACTGAGACACCCTTTACAAATTAGTATTTTCGATTATATAGAACTTTAGCAAATGCTTCCTGAGCTCTTTTCTTCCTTTAACAATATAATTACACATTTAATGTACCACAAATCACTTTCTGCCCCCCTCTTCGTCTACTTGAGAGACAAATAATGTGATGCCAACGAACAAAATCTTTGTGGAACAATTTATTGTACAGAAGTGAAAAATCCTTCTAGTCATTAACTTTAGCACGTAGCTGCAACGTGTTCTATCTTTAGTATTTCACCCAGAATATGAAACGTGTTTATGCTTTGGCATAAACATTAAAATACTCTTGTACATAGATGAGATGGAATTCGTCTTCGATGATTGGGCGCAGAGGGAATCAAGTGAAGTGAAGAGTTGGTGCAAATTGGGGTCTATGAAATTCATTTGTGGAAGTGCAATTTATCGCCATCACAACTTAACACTGATGTCACTAAAAATGGAAAAGTTCATTTAGGAGGCATAACAGGATATATAGATCCTTTTGCTATATATTTGCACTATATACTACTACATTAGCTTAAACAATATAAACTGCATTAATTACTTGTTTTGTAATTTTGTTGTGAGAATTAGGGACCTCAATGTTATCAATATAACATTAAACACTTTCCACTAAATGCGTTTTTAATTAATAGAAAAACAAAATTCGGTTGCGACAATCTTATTTATAATTCGGTATCCAAACTTCAACAGAATTTTGATTTGGTTGTGAAAACCTCTAAATTCGGTAGTGGACCTCTAGTATGGTTGTGAAAATTTCTAATTTTGCTGTGACCAACTTGAATTCGGTTGTGGCAACCTCTAATGTGGTTGTGACAAACTCTAATTCGTTTGTGATGACATCTGGTTTGGTTGTGACAACCTCTACTTAGGTTGTCATAACTTATAAATTTGGTTGTGGCAACCTCTAGTTCGGTTATAACAACTTCTAACTCTGTAGTGACAAACCATAAATTCAGTTGTGGCAACCTCTGATGCGGTTGAGAAAAACTCTAATTCGTTTGTGATGACATTTGGTTTGGTTGTGACAACCTCTAATTCGGTTGCGATAACCTCTAAATTCGGCTGTGATAACCTCTATTTCGGTTGTGACAACTTCTAAATCTGTCGTCACAACCGTAAACTCGGTTGTGGCAAACTCGAATGTGGTTGTGACAAAGTCCAATTCGTTTCTAATGACATCTAAAGTGTTTGTGTCAACCTCTAATGTCAACCTCTTGTGTCAACTTCTAATGAATCTGTTTGTAGTGACATATGGTTTGGTTGTGTCAACCTCTAATTCGTTTGTGATGAAATATGGTTTGATTGCGACAACATCTAATTAGACTGTGAATCCTACTCTCAAATTTCCTCCAATAAAAATAGTACTTTCTTTTCTTTAACACAACGACTAAGATTTGTTTCTAGCTAATTTACTTATAAAGGGTTTCAACAGAGACGCTACAAAAGTAAATCGATAGGGACAGCAAACGACGCCATATTTTTCCCGCTCTTTTGACATTTCTCTTCAGTAAGGTTTGCCATTTCATCATGGAAAGATATACGAGCCAGCAACGAGTCGAAATTATTAAAATTTACTACCGAATTTGGAGTCAGTGGCCTCAACTTTAAGAGCGCTACGTCCAATTTCTGAATTCTGGAAACTGCTTGCTGAGCTCAAAATAGCATTTATTTGCAAGCACAACTCTCCAATTTATCTCCAGGCTGACGTTGTTGTTGTTCACGGCGGATCCAAGGTAGATACATAAATTCATTTTCCACTTTAAAATTAATCAACGTTCAAGTGACGATCCAGTCGAAAGTTTTGTTTAGTCGTCGATACCATCAATTTTGTCTTGCCCTCATTAACAGAAGACCCATTTTTCGCCGATTCTCTATCGGTTCTAGAAAATACTGCAAATTTCACTCGCCAACATATGACTTTTCATATTTTCTTGTTCATATTTACTGTAGCTTTTTTCATTATTTCATATATATCTCCAGTAAGATTTTGAAGAGATTCCACAAAATTGTATTCGCCTTGTCCAAGTCCCCGCCTGGTACAGAATGGTTCGGTGAGCACTTTCGGCAACTGTGGGCTTGGTAAATTTCATCAGAACCGATAAAGATCGACTTCACCGTGATATTAGACATTTTTGAAAAGATATACATGTGTATATAAACTTTAGAAAGGTCTCCCCAATATGGACAGTAAATCATATATCCTGAAGAACATGTTGGCTTTTATAATTGTACTATGAGCACACGCCGTGGTTACGGCCATGGTTGCAGATCTGCAGTGTGATTCAGTACGTTGTTTTAACGATAATCGAATCGTTAAGTCAACTTAATGATAAAGATAACGATTTTCCTATTCTGCAGGCATTTTTTTTAACGATATTCGCTATCGCTAAACCAGCTGTTGAAGTTAGCGGTTCGATTATCGCAAACATAAATAAATAAATGGTTTCCCATTACATCCCATGAAGTAATTGGGGAGAGCTTCTCACAACCAGTGAGCTGTGCACTCCGAATGGTATTTTTGAGAAGCTTTTTCATGGCTAAATACTCGAAGTGTCGCCATCAATATGCGAGGTGACCGCCGCCGAAAGAAATTTAGTGCAGTCAGAGCAGGGATCGAACTCAGGATCTCATGTACAAGAGGCGCACACACTAACCATTGCACTACTGACGGCCACATAACGACAACTATTTTTGTGTTGTTAATTGAAACGAACCAAATAAATTTTGGATAAAGTGCAATCCAAAAAAACTTTTTTAAAAGAATCAAAATTGAAGAAAAATATAAGAACACTAATAACAACCTTAATTTGAGTACCCACACTTGCCTGTTCCTAAGTGTTCTCAAAGTGGAGCCTATTCTTGAGGCGACCGGTCATAACGCCCAATTTTTTTTTTAAATCGCGGGTTTTTTTCAAATTCATAATTTCTTTCTTTTCTAAATTGCATTCCCCATTCACTTTGGAAATTCTAATCATCACCAGCTCCATAATTTCTTCCATTTCCAAATTGCATTCCCCATTCCCCCGTTGAGCGTAATGACCGGTCGCCATTCTTGATCCCTGTGGTCCCCATGGCTTCGAGTACTAAAAAGTTTCTCCGTTTATCGTGTTCCTAATTGTATCTATAATTTTGGATTTTTGAAAAAACAATTTTGGTGGTGGCCGCCTCCCGACAACAACGAATAACAAATTTATATATATATGTACTTTTTTTACTTCAGCCCGGTATTCAGTTTTTATGAAATTTTCGTTGCAATAAGAAGCACGTTTATAAAAAAAATCAATGAGTTTTCGAACTCAAGGGCGATGTGTTAACAAACCAACAACCTACTCGTTTGAATGCTGGCATACAACCGAATAAAAGGCAATATTTAGCTCATTGACATAATTGTTTTTGTTTTGTCATAAACAGAGCGACTACAAAAAGTATTGAATAGTATAGAGAACTTATTGCACTCTTTTTCCGCTCTCATGTAGATAGTCTGAGTAAAAAAGTATAAACGAGTCTTATTCTCTTGAAATAAGTAGAATATATCAATATAGATGCATCATTTCGACAATGTTATTACATAAAACAATACAAAAAGCATAAATATTTCTAAAGGCATCAATGTTTCACATCATAATTGTGAATCGAACAAGTTATGGTAAAAATAGAGTAATAAGTTTTGAATCATTCGCCAGATGTCGCCAGTGCTTTTGAGACATACAATTCGTTGCATGAGTTCTCTATAATATTCAATACTCTTTGGCGACGAGGACCTGCTTGTTTGTTCGCTGCCGCTACATCAATACCATCATACTTATTTTCAGGCAGAGTCTATTGTTATACAACAACCACGTATGTGAAGCTAACCCTGTGTGTTGTTTCCATGTGTTCACGTTGATAGATTTCCCTACCCGTGCCTATAGATGTGAACAAATCAAAAATAACGAAAATTTCATGAACCGAAAATTCCGCTCACTTTTCATTTGCTTGGTACTTAACTCTTTGCGAAAATTTTGTAGCCAAAATCAAGTACAGGGTTGTTACGCTAAACTTATTTCGTTGTTGTTGCTTGATAATTGTTTGGGACCGGAATTTTGACATTTCGATTATTTTAGTAAACAAAAGAAATACCACATGTGTTGAAAATAAAATAAAGTGCAAAAATTTATTATTAGTGAAATATTTGCAAGGTAAATCTCTGTAACATTTTTTGTTTACAGACAAATGACAAAAGTTCTTACGAAAATTTGGCAAGCACTACACAAAGGCTTTACTTTGTGCAAAATCGTTTATAAAATCGGAAACGGAATTTAAATTTGTTTGTTTTCGTATTCCTTTTGTGCATTTCCTATATTATGCCAGTTTGTTTGACAGAGATGCCACTTAATATCAGTTTGAATAAACACATAAAGTCAGTTGTTTACTATCGTTAGGACTGAGTTAGTGAATCACACAATCGTTGCTGCCAGCGACAAAACTCGTTAAGTAACATTGCGATTATCGTTTGGTGAAAAGTTAGTGAAACGCACTTCAAATTGGATATTTTGAAGTAGTGTATTCATTATTCACCATTGTTTTGCCCAAAAAATTCCCAGGATCACTGTTTACCATATTTTATTTATCTTTGGAAAAATGCATATTCAGTGTAATTTTTTTGTGTCCTTATTTTGTCAGCTGAATTCACATGTTTATGTCGAATTGGCAATATTTTTGCTCTAACAAATATTTGTTTATAAATTGCACATTCTAGGGTATACAAGAGTTTTTCCCCGATGGCAGTTGATTTTATTGGAAATTGAAAACAAATTTATTTTAGCTTAACTTGTCAACAATTGAATTCAATGTAGTCGCTGTTTCTTTTGTTTGTATTCTCTTTATCCTTTTCCTAGCGTTTGTTTGTTAACATTATGTGGTGTCTATTTTCATCTGTTCCTATATTCTATTTAACGTTTATTGACATTTTTCGGAAACAAACGACACAGAGAGAGAGAAAGAGAGTGAGATAGAGAAAGAGACAGTTGTCAGTGAATGCAAGATTTTTCACTGTTTCGCTGTTTTGTTTTACGCTTTATATGAGCCAGAATGGGGGTAAGGAGATTGTATTGTTGAACTATCACTATACTCTGTTGGATATTAAGATCCTGTATCTCATTCACGTCTGTTTGCCACTTTTCACATTATGTGAAACAGAGTGTTTGTGTTGCCTGTCACCCAGTTAGTCAGTTGAATGCTGCCTTCATTCATCTTCGTTGTTCTAAAGTTTAGGGTTTATTACCGAGCAGGGTCTTTTCTTTGAGTCTACGGAAAGTTTGGAAAGTGTTGGTTTAATATATAAAGCTACGGAAACCTAAAGTTGCATTAAAAAGATGATAATGCTTTGATAGGAATATGCATACACACATATAACAATAAAAATGTGATCCAGTAGTCACCATCATGGTCTCCTCCTAACCACAAAAACAATTGAGATTAGATGGAGTTTTTAAGTCCATTTTTCGATTGTTATTGGTCTGAAGGGTGGTAAATAGAATTGGAAAACTTTTCTGTATAATAACGATGTGTAGGATTCGTACAAGTTTCAATTCAGATGGACTCGGGCAGTTCGATTTCCAATGTTCTTAAAAGGAACTATAAAGTATATTTAAAGTTGTAATTTCTTGTAAGGCTATAAGAGATCATGTTTTCTCCGGTTAGTGGAAAAAATGTAAATGCCGCGGGTAGGATCTATGACAACTAAATTTTTTATAAAGTATATTATTTTATGCTATATATGTATGTATGTATATTAGGGTGGGTCAATTTTTTTGCCGACCAAGTGTATAGTAGAAACGTAATCTACGGCAAATTCTAAGAAAATGTTCCCAAGAAACCATTGTTCTAAAATGAAAATCGAGCCCGCGCTCTTTATCACATGAAAATTTGTATATTAGCGTATGAAATCGACCCAAAAGCCATACTTTTAAATCTTGATACTCTTAGATTTCGATGAAATTTCACAAATATAATCTACTCATTGCTGCTGTTCCAATGACGTTTACTTTAGGTCGAAACTCATCACGGTTCATGTTTTATAGCTGTGTAAAATTGGGCATCTGCAGAATTTTTGTGAAGAGATTCCTGTGTTAATGTTAGAATATCTTTTGAATGCGATACCAGATCTGCCATTTGTATTCTTTATTCCTAAAGAGAAGATTAAAACCTATCAGTTATTCTAACATTAACACAGGTATTCTGCAGATGACCAAATTTACACAGCTATAAAATATGAACCGTGGGGAGTTTCATCGAAATCGAAGAGTACCAAGTTTCGAAAGTATGACTATTGGTTCGATTTCTTACGATATCATACAAATTTCCAAGTGAAAAATCGTGGGCTCGATTTTGATTTTAGGACCATGGTTTCTTGGGAACATTGTCTTAGAATTTAGATTAGATTACGTCTCTGCTATACTCTTTGTCAAGGTTTTTGGTCCCATGCAAATTGACCCACCCTAATGTATATCCTTGTACCGAAATCTGAAGTTTTGTCAAATTTAGTAAATTCGTGCCACTTTGGCATCAGAAATATTTGGAAATAAATCTTAAAGCCTGTATATACGAGGACGAATCAATAAGTCAGTAACTTTTTGAATGAAACACAGCTTTTTTGGAAAAAAAAAATTATTTTTCAACATTATCTCCTTTTAGCTCAATACACTTAGTCCAACGTTTCCCCAATTTTTGTATCCCTAAAAAATAGGCATTTGTTTGATCAATAATTTCATCGTTGGAGCTAAATCTCTTTCCACCGAGCCATTTCTTTAGGTTTAGAAATAGGAAATAGTCACTGGGTGCTAAATCCGGAGAATATGGCGGATGAGGTACCAATTCGTAGCCCAATTAAGCAACTCCAAACAATCCTTTGAAGTTGTCACACGATTACGTTTATGGTCAATTGAGAGCAAACGCGGCACCCATCTTGCAGACAGCTTTCTTAAACCCAACTGATCAATTAAAATCGAAACCACACTGCCATATGAAATGCCTATGGCATCCTACAAGCTCGCGCACTTTTACTTCGACGGGCCAACACCACATCGTGGATTTTTTCTAAATTTTCGGGTGTATTGACCTCAATTGGCCGTCCAGAACGTTCAGCGTAATTTGTACTTGTGCGACCACAACGAGAGTCAGTAAACCACTGTTTAACCATTGAAACCTATGGTGCAGAGTCCTCATAGTATTAATCAAGCTTTCCTTGGTTTGATTGACGGTTTTTAGTCGCAAAAATGTTTACTGAGCACTCGAAATTCACTTTTCCCATTGTTAAAAACATGCACGAGGTTGCATGTTTTGAACAGCTGTTAACCGCAAAGTAAATGACACGGAACTTGCTGAAAATTTGACAGTAGTCTATTGACAGGTATTTCATATAACTACGAGGGAAGTTCGAAAAGTCACGGACTTATTGATCCGCCTTGTACATACAGCCATGTACAGTAAATTAGCACAAAAACACTGTATATTTTGATTGTGTTTCTTTCTAATTTTTGTGACCAAATGTTTTGGTCTGCACTGCTGTACATCTGACTATTGTTAAATAGATATTATTATCGTTGTAATACGTTCTTTATTGTTTTGATGGGTGATTTGTGTCATTATGAGCGTTTGATTTGGACAGCAAATTAGCACAACGTGCGTAGAAGTGTTGTACATCTTTTTGCGTAATCTCGTTGCTACGCAAATTTTTTTTAATTTTGTGTTGTTTCGCCTAATTGTTGAAAAAATGGGACGTGGAAAAGATTGGACACCAGAGGAGAGGCGCATTATCGCTAACATGTAATCAACAGAAGAAATCAAACCCAAAAATAGAGTTCTGCGTATCCAAATATTGTTTCAAAAAACGTTTGCTTCAAATTTTAGATTGCATTTTTATAACAATACATTGTATACGTATATACATCGATATTGACATTATTGGTTTTAATTTTATATAAAATACTTTATTGTACAGTTTGTTACTAAATCCTAGTCTGTTCGGAATTTGTATTTCCATTGACTAATAAATGAAATGAAACATGTGGAATGATGGAAATTTTTGCTCATGGTTTATAATGTGATCAGTTCCAAGAAAACAAACTCAGATATTGAAACAAAAAAAAAAGAAGCCACGTCTCAAAAACACACACAAGAGTAGAGGACCATGGTATTATCCGGATGTCGACGAAATTAACTCTAAATTTGCATTAAATGTATCAGACATGCTCATGCAAAGACACCTGAATGGCGCTCAGCTGTTTAGGTGAGAAAGCCGAAAGAAGCCACTTCTATCAAGAACAAATATTGCCAAGCGTGTACTCGCAACCACAAGCCTTCTTCTGGAAAACAATACTTTGGAGTGATGACACTAAGATAAATCGTATGGACTGGATGGTAGAGTATTTGTTCATCGACCAAACCGCCAGGCACTGAATCCACGCAACACTCGGAAGTATGATGAAGGAATCTTGGTATGGGGATCATTTTCACGACAGGGTGTGGGTCATTATTTGGACATGCTTGGATATACCATATGCTTTTGAACAAATGCCGGTTTCATTCACTTGCATGCACGACAATGACCCCAAACACACGTCCAAGCTTGCAAAGGAGTGGTTTTCTAAGGAAAACATCTCAGTTTTAGACTGGCCGGCTCAAAGTCCCGACTTGAACCCGATTAAAAACCTTTGGAATGATGTGAAATTTGATATTGCTCAACATAAGTGCAACAACTTGGATGATATTTGGCTAGGAATACAGAATGTTTGGTAGTCGATTCCCGAAGAGCTTTAACAGAATTTCATTCAAAGCATGTCCCGTAGATGCCAAGAAGTAAATACTTGAAAATGTAGGTTATATTACTAAATATTAATAATTTATTAAAAGATATTCTTTTTATTCCAGAAATTGTAATTCGTTATATTTTACTGTCCAGCTAAAATCTTGCGTATGACATATTGCTGGCTTTAATGATCAGACGGTTGGAAATTTCGTCAAAGTTTTATAGGTTTTTTTTAGTAGAAGAATATGCATTTTAATTTACAGTTTACAGTTTTTTGTTGATAGAACTAAAAAAATAAATAAAAAATAATTAAATATGATTGCTTATGTGACAACGTTTTGTGCTAATTTACTGGCCATGGCTGTAAGTATGTGTATTGCGGCCTTTGCATAGTGGGGTATATCGATTGATTACAACCATAACGTAATGACATTATGTATCAACAAGAGTTTACAATGGCAGTCAGTGGTGCTACGGTAGTGTGCGCGGCTCTTCTACATGAAAACGTGGGTTCGATCCCTGCCTTGTCCTACATTCATTTCATTCGACGGCGGTCACCGTGCATAGTGTTAGCGACACTATGGAGTATTTAGCCATGAAATAGGCTTCTCAAAAATAGCGTTCGGAAACGGTTTAAAACTGTAGGTCTCAATCAGTAAGTGTAAAACTAGAAAGCACAATGGTTGTCAAAAACTCTCCCAAATTCCTACATGGGATGTAATGGGAAGCAATTTATTTTTATATTTGCATTCCAGACAACTCGACAAATTTTGGTCAGCTTTTCGACCCCAGCAGATGAGAATGATTCGTTTGTCATGATGTACTAGTTTTCGAGACACACATAAATAAATTGTTTACTATTTTTGAAAATTTCACGCTGAAAAAAAAACGGCCCCAACAACAAATTGCAGGAGCCATGTATATGATTGCAAGCATTGTTTCCATGAATTTTCATGAAGATATGTTGCTTTTTTGTTGTCTGTCACGTCTTTGTTCTCAGCAAATTTTCTCCAATCAAAGCCAGATTTGGGTCACAAAAACATATATTATACAACAATAATCATTGTGTCTCCAACAGAATATATTGAATAGCAAACACAATGTGTATGGACACAAGAAATAGTATATTTGCGACAAGCTGCAAATACGTTAAATTTGCTTCGAAACAGCATAATTTAATTCAATAAAAATTGATAAATCAGAAATGAATAGTAGTTGAACTGAATAATTTTTGGGATCTGTTCACGCATTAGATTCCAACAGTAGTCGATGACCATACCCTCGTGTAAAATGACTTGGCTTCGTTTTCCGATTCTCTATGTACGCACTCTCCTTGCTTGCCGCTCGTATCGCCCCAGTTTTCAGGGGAAAAATCGAGATGGGAATACAGGAAATATATTTTGACCTATGTGTATAATTTGGCCTCAGAGTCATAGTCAGCGAGAGCACTCAAGCCCAAAGCACTATAATTGAAGTTAATCAGTTAATTTGCAGATTTTTTGTCTGTCATCTTAGGTACAACATTTTTAATATTAAGTATTTTCCATCAGATTCGTAGTCAGCGACCCTGAAAATGCCAAAGATCTAAGTTTTAATTCAAATCTATTAATTTTATATTAATTTTTCGTCCGCCAAATTTGATCCGAGATTTAGAGTTTTAAATATTTTGGACTTAGATTCGTTATCAGCGAGTATGAAACCCCCAAGCACTAAGTTTCAAGTCAACCAATTAAATAGCAGATGTTTTGCAGCCATTGTAGATCCAGCATTTTTAATTTGATACATTAATCATTAGATTCGTAATCACCGATACTGAAAACGACTAAGTACTTCTAGATTTGGCATTTTGAGTTTTAAAATGTTGAACTCAGATTCGTTATCAGCAAGTCTTAAAACCCCAAACACTAAGTAAGACAATCGATTCATTTTCGAAATTTGTCGTTCACAATCCTGCAGCCGCCATTTTGAATTATTGAATGTTGACTTTACACTGGTATTTAGCGTGTTCAAAAACCCCTGCTTTAAAAGTGTCGAGTAAATATCCCTACGAGTTATGAGACCACCCAATGTTATCTTCTGGTGCATTGTGCAGCGATTGACTATTTATTCCAAATTTATCGCCATCTACATTTTTCCACAAGTATCTCCACTTGTCTGCATTCATCCGTGGTGGTGAATTCGTTATATTCGTTACATCCGAAAAGTATACAAAGTTATTTCTACTTATTATCAATAGTTCATTGTGTACTCGTATACAAAAGTGTGTCTCGAATTACAGTAACGACCACCACATGCTTGTTGTCATTCAAATCTAAAAATTTTTTGAATCTAATTAGGCCGTTAAGATGCCATAATATCTACATTATTTTACACTGGATTTTAATCCAAAGTACCGACAATGAATTTGGACTGCATTGATGATTGGGAATAGAACAAACATTATATGTTTTTACAAAAGTTCCGTAAATAAATATTTAACCCATCGTTCGAAGAGTCTCCAAATCTGTCGTCTCAACACACTCAACACACAAACCGGAATAGTTGGGTAAGCGAAGTAACTCTACACGCGGAATAATTGCAAAAGAGTAATGTCGATTAATATTAGTAGTATTATTTAATCGCAACATTTTGTGAAATGCTACTAAGAAATCAAGATCTCAATTTAGAGAGTTGGAAACCGGAAGGACACCATTTTCGGATATTCAACACAAAGAGTTTAAATTTTAACATCCATTACTTAGAGTGGGTGAATCAGTTGCTGCTTCGATTTTTTGACTTTTTGTACATGTTTTGGAATTTTGTATACACGCTGATTAAACATTCCCGAAATGACCCTAGCATCGGAGAGTACGTTCCCTGAAGCAGGCAGTACTAATACAAGGATATTAATAGATTATTTAGAAACAGACTGAATACAATATTCCTTTAACTTCGAATGTCTTATATTTATTTAGAAATTAAATTTTATATTTCTGATTTATTTTATATTTCTTTAAAATACAATGTATTCCATTTAGATAAAAACTATAATCCCGTATGTGTTGGAAACCGATCGATTTAAATCGAATACGATTTGGCATAATAATGACGTTTATTTTTGCAAATCATGGATATCAATTAATTTATACCGCTTTTTATGCCATTAAATAAAGAATATATAAAATATTGGTTCCCCAATATTAGGAATTATGGCAATAAAATTGATCAAATAGTCAAATCGTATTCGATTCTGATTCGATAGAGTTTCATCACATGCCGGTATAACTTATGAATATTTGTAGATAATTTTTTCCCATCTGAATACCGATACTTCGAATATCGATACTTTTGTTTCCGAGTATAGTATCGGCAACCGAGTATAGTATCGGCAATTTTCAATCAATACCGAGACCCTATTCTTGAAATAGTGTATCGCCTATTCTAGAAATACTGTATCGTACTGTATATGGGTGAGATGCCATCTGCTCTTCGTGGTGAGTTGGTATAAGGTACCTTACAAGTTGCAGCGACGGCATACTTTTAGGCGTAATTAACATTAGCTAATCAAGCTGCAACACAAACTTTATGTTGACATACTAATGATATTTTGACATAAATGTTAGTTAAGCAAAACATGTATGTAGTTATATCACTTATCATTATCATAACAATATCTATTTAGACCGGTATAGGGGAACAGCTGCGACAATCGATTAGTAGAAATGATAAGAACTACACCCGAGATTAGATATGAAAGAAATTATTGACATTGATTGTAACAATAACTACTAAAACCAAACCATATCGTAATGACATTATGCATCAATAAGAGTTTACAGTGGCCACCGGTGATGCAATGCTATTTTGGGCGGCTCTTATTCGTGAGAACGTGGGTTCAATCCCTGCTCTGACCACCTTACACTTCTTTCGACGACAGTCATCTCACTTAGTGATGTCGACGACACTAGCCATCAAAAAGCGTCTCAAAATACCGTTCGGAACCGGTGTAAAACTATAGGTCCCAATAAGTGAGTATAAAATTAGAAAGCGCACAGCTCACTGGTTGTGAGAAGCTCTCTCCAATCTCTTCATGGCATATAAAGGGAAACCATTTTTTAAGAGTTTATAGACGCTAACATTTTTGGATTTAACCCCACATGCACAACAAATTACTGTTGCTGCAAAAATTATTTCGTTTTCTATTTACACCGAACGATGACGCAAACGTTGAACCGATTCTACAATTTTAAAAGCGCTTATTGTAAATTTGGTTTCTATTGTTGAAAATTAACTTTCATTTATAATTTCATTTTACATCAAATAACGGGTTTTTCAATAAGAGCGCTACAAAAGTATTTTTAAATAAAACAAAACCGGTTTTAGATACCAATGAAATTCTTTATTCCTGTGAAAGTACGTTCGATGCCATTATGTATGGAACTTGATTTCTTTTGCATGGCCACCACGGGCACGCTTGCAGAAGTCCAGACGCTGAACCCAATTTTCGACGGTTTTCAAGCATAAATCGGCCGATACTGCTGCAATTTCACGTTCGATACTCGTACGAACTTCATCAATCGTTGCTGGCTTGTTGGCATAGACCATAGACTTGACGTAGCCCCACAGGAAATAATCGAACAGCGTCAAATCGCACGACCGAGGCGGCCAATCGACTGGTCCATTTTGTGAGATAACACGTTCACCAAACTTGGTTTCCAATAAATTGATTGTGGCATTCGCTGTGTGGCTTGTGGCGCCGTCCTGTTGGAACCACATGTTCTCCAAGTCCATATTATCCAATTGGGGCCAAAACTATTCGGTTATCAATCCTGTGAGTGAACGTATAGCCACAATCCGCATAAAAGCGAAATATTTTTATATTTCCCTAATTTGTGTACATGCCCTGACAGAAGAGAAAGATGATGATGCCAAAGACATATTCTATGAGCTCCTAGGGGAAACGTATGACCGCTGCCCTGGCCATGACATTAAGATTGTACTAGGAGATTTTAATGCCAAAGTAGGAAGGGAGAATGTGTTTAATCCAACTATTGGCAATTTCAGTCTACATGCTGACAGTTCCGACAACGGTATGAGACTAATTGACTTTGCCGCGGCAAAAAACATGGTCATTAGTGGTACAAGATTCCAGCATAAAGACATCCACAAGGCTACTTGGGTATCCAATGATCAAAGAACTAAGAACCAAATTGATCACGTGGTAATTGATGGAAGGCACTCATCCAGTGTAATGGACGTACGAGTGATCAGAGGAACTAACATCGATTCTGATCACTACCTGGTAGCAGCAAAGGTTCGCACAAGGTTAAGTAGAGCGAAAATCGTACGAAACCAGACGCAGGGGAAGCTGGACATCGGAAAGCTGCAATTACCAGAGGTAGCCACAGCCTACTCAAGGAAGCTCTCGCAACTTTTGGCACAGAACCCACCCCCTCCCGATGACGATCCTGATGTGCAGTGCAAACCCATTTCCGACTCTATAAAAACTGCCGCAACAACCGTACTTGGTTTCGAAAAACCGCTACGCAATAAACCGTGGTACGATGACGAGTGTCGCATTGCAAATGACGAAAAGAACGCTGCACGCATGTCAATGCTTCAGTCAATTGCAACGCGAGGTGCAACTGAGCGGTATAGGGAGAAAAGAAAGGAGGTAAACCGTCTCTTAAGGCTTAAGAAACGGCAGTGGAGAAAGCGCGAGAGTGAGAAAATTGAGACATAGAGAAGAAAGAACGAAGCCCGAAAATTCTACTAAAAAGTTAAAAACGTAACTAATGGACATGGTTAAGGATCCCCTTCTGTCAAGACAAGGACGGAAATCTCGTCGCAGATGTGCAGAGCATGTTGGGAATATGGAGAGATCATTTCTCCGCGCTACTAGTACCTGAGATATCCAATGACGATGGGACAATCGATCACAATATGGACGACGACGTCGATTGCCCCCTCCTAACCAAGACGAGGTCAGAACAGCTATTGCCCGGCTTAAGAACAACAAAGCCGCAGGAGCCGATGGATTACCGGCGGAGCTATTTAAGGCTGGCGGCGATGAGCTGATAAGGTATAAGTTTCTTTTTAAGTATAATGTGCGACAGACTAAAACCAATTATCGCTGACCTGATTGGACCATAACAGTGTGGCTTTAGGCGTAGAAAATCGACAACTGACCAGATTTTCACGCTGCGCCAAATCCTGGAGAAGACACACGAAAAACAAATCGACACCTATCATCTATTTATCGATTATAAAGCGGCCTTCGATAGTCCGATACGGGAGAAACTCTACGAAGCAATGTCTGAGCTTGGTATTCCTGCAAAACTCATACGCCTTTGCAGGATGACCTTGACGAACACCAAATCCGCAGTGAAATTGGACGTAGCGCTCTTAAAGTTGAGGCCACTGACTCCAAATTTCGGTAGTAAATTTTAATAATTTCGACTCGTTGTTGGCTCGTATATCTTTCCATGATGAAATGGCAAACCTTACTGAAGAGAAATGTCACAAGAGGGGAAAAAAATATGGCGTCGTTTGCTGTCCCTATCGATTTACTGTTGTAGCGTCTCTTTTGAAAAACCCTTTACCGAAAACTTTTGTGGACATGTGTAAAGCGTATGACACACGTTTAAACTCAAAAGTGATCTCTCTTTTGAATTGCTTAAGTCTATAATGATGATACATTTTTCGTTTTCAAATTATAATAAATTTTGTTTGCCGCAAATAAATTCCTGAAACGAAATTTAGTTAAACAAAACTTCGTTTGTGGGGAAATACATTTTTGTCTTCGTCAGCCATAAAAAACATACTGAAGCATAACCGTTCGGAATCGGTTTAAAACAATAAGTCCCGCCCTATCGGTGAGTGAAAATGGTGAACTAATTGTAAGAAGAGGAGTACTTTCATTTTCAAGATGTTATATGAAATCAATTTTGTTCCACCTCCTTCATAATCCTTCACTGATTAAATTTATATAAAATAAATATCTATTTTTCGTGTTTAAGAATATGTTAAATTTGCTTCGCCTCATGTTAAGACAATCAATCAATCCTGTGTTCTTCGAATTATGACAATGCATTTTCATATCCTGTTTTCAAATTGCCATAGTGCTATGTCTGGATTTCCTTATATTGATACGAGACCATGATGACACCACACACTCTATCCAACGCACCCGGTGTTCCACTTAAGCTATAGCAATAAATCATATTCTCGCACAAGAGCATCTTACTGATGGCAAGAAGGATGTGGCATTAAGTGTTATTAAGGATTTTTTTATACAGCCAACAAAAAATTTCCAATAAAAATCATAAAATGTATATTTTACAAAAAGTGTTTCAACGTCAATAACTGTGTTGGACACGAAAGCAAACCCCAAAAGCAATTGATAAAGTTTTTATAGCACTCGCTATCGCTGTAGTGTTATCCTCGAGAGTTTTGTCAAATTATAAAAATTCTCTATAAAAACTTTTAACTACACCTGTTCCAAGAGGAGAGAAAGTAGAATGAAAATCTTAAATTTTCTTTTGTATGTAATAGCAAGTGCAACAAACATTATACAGGCCATAGGAACATAACAGTACAGAGAAGAGAAAACAGAACTCTATAAAAATATCCTTAATACCCATTCAGTGATGACTTGGCATTGTTGGCTAAGGCTTGGATGACGATAATGTTGATGATGTTTGTTTGGCTGACTGTGTGTTTTTGCTCTTTAGGATACGATTTCAAACCCACCTCTAATTGCAGTCCTGGCATTACATACCCATTACATTGCATTATCTCTTGATGCTATCTGTCTGTCTATGCCTGTGTGCCACTTCCACCCAGTTGTTTGTCGTTTACTGCTTAAAGTTCAAAAAGGTAAACAGCAAAAATGACAGAAACATCACGTTTTCACAACACATTATTATAGGAGTTTTCTGGTATCTCTGTATCATTTTGTTATTATGTCATAATGTGAAAACCCTCTTCGGCCAACCAGCTACGTACCCCTTTCCTCTTCTCCTTTATAATATAGGTACATAAAGGGTATTTGAGTCAGAGTGACAGGATATTTAGAATCTTCGTTAAGGCAGTGTTAGGATATCAGTGCAAATTCGCGAGAGAAATGTAACTAAATTTTTTTCCATTTGACAGAAATCGTACGATCATTATGCTTTCGATTTACACTATCAGTTTTGGACAATGTAAAAACATGTGTCTGCAAAGTGTCAAGCAATAAAAACACAAATAGAATATAGAAAACAGTAAATTGTGAACACAGATTAAGCATTTGAAAAAAAAAGCGACAAAATAAATGTGATTATTGCAGTTTTCTTCGTTTTCGTTCGCTTCATTCAAAATGCAATGAAATAAAAATGAGAAAACAAAAATTAGAGAAACCAACACATCTGTGAAAAGATTGTTTGCAAAACCTTCTACTCAAGTTTACACTATTCTATCCCCTCTCTTCAAATAATAATTTTCACATATCCAACGATTTGTATAATAGTCTAACGCAGTCTGAAGCAATAGGTGATGGTGTGATGTTTGTATTTAAAAATGTAAATAATTGCATGGTGTGGAAGTATTTATCCAAAACCAGTACCGAAATTTCAGTTTATAAAAAATGTTTATATTCGGTCTTCCGTTTAACGAGTGGGAGTGGCAAATATGCTCATATTCAATAGCAGAGTGACACTGCGATAAATATTTAGGGTGTTCACAAGAGTGTCCTAACTGTTTATGTGTCGTATGTGCTAAAGTTCTACAACAGTTGTACAACTGTAGTAGATTTTTTCCATACAAAAGTATTTACGATAGTTTTTGCGGTGTACTAAGCGATCAGCTGATACCATTTGTTTACCAGTGTAGCAAGGCGTAGTGAAGAAGGTGGTTGCACCAACACAGCTGATCGAGTTTGTTTATATTCGCCTCACAATTACAGTAATCAAATACTGAAAACCGGGGTGGGGTAGAAGATATAATTTTAAACTGAAAATGTAAGATACAAAAGTTTGGATAAAATTCTATATTAGTAGTTATGGACCACCAAAGTTCGGATATACGGCGGGCTATTAAAAGTGTCTAAAGGAATTTGTCTGGAAGCGTTTTTTGACAATATAAGGCAAAATAAATAAAACAAATTAAATGAAAATTTTCGATAACTCACTTTGTTATAGAAATATCGGCCGTTCAAGTTTTGAAAAATTATCAAAAATAATTTTTACATTTTCCCAAAATCAAAAAAATCCAGAAATGCTAATTAATGAACAGGGGTATTTCTCTCGCTGGTCCCTGAGCCCGGCCGGACCGGACCGTCCACTCGAAATACAAAATAATCGTCCGACAAGAAAAAAATCGTGCGACAAAAACCTCCCGTTATTCAGACTTTGGAGGCAGATAACTCCTAAAATAGGGATATCCCCCAAATTCTGCATTTAACATTTTGTGCTGAAAAGAACCCCTTCCCCATAACATTTTTGATACGACAACAATACATAAAGTCTATTTGTTCCTTATTATTACTATTAAATGAAAATATGTGTGAAATTTTGAAAAAACACCAGAAAAAGAATCATGAATTAAAAAAATTTATGTTTTTATTTTTTTTATATTAAAAACAACAATTGCCACAAGTGTTTCAAAAATTGCACTCTTCGAAACAACTGAAAACCCGGTTTCTGGAATAGGCGGGTTCCTGAATACTCTTCTCACAATCAGCTGATTTTGACAATTTAATTAATTAGAAGCCGCCCAATAACATCTAGTGCAAAGTGTATGCAAGTGGAAGCATTAGCAGAGCTGATTTCAGTATTTTCATGACGTTGCACCTAGCAACTGTCAAATTCATGTGTATTTTGTTTTTGTACATGCTTGTTTACATTTATTGGTGGTATACATACATGTAGAGTTTGACACAACGTCGGTACGAAATGAAAACCAAATGCCTGTAGTTTTTGCCTATATTTACAACAACGCCTAATCCTTTCACTTGATATAAATACAGTTTGATCTAGTGCCACCACCTTCTTTAATACGCCTTGGATTGTAGTATATACATTTACGACAGGGTGTTCACATATGTGCTATTGGAGGTCTTATATTTTCTTACAACCTACAACCTTAGTACACCTTTTGAATTCCCTAATTATCTAATACACAACTTAATTAGGATCCTAAGTGGTTTTGGGATTTATCGTGACTACCAGCCAATTGTTCGCCCAATATTTATATGGGATGTACAGAAATGGGCATAGCGATATTCTTCATTTGCTATTACACAGTATGTTTGGACAAAGTATTGTCGAGTACCAAATTTTATTAAGATCAGTTGTAATTTACGGGAGATATCATGTCGGCCAACCGGAAAGCCCTCTAACTTTTGCATGGGAGGTACGAAAATGGGCGTGACGTAGTAGTCAATATGTAACTACAAAGTAGCTTTTAACACAACATTGCCCAGTACTAAATTTCATTAAGTTCTGTTGTGGTTTACGGGATATATCGTGTCGATCAACATGACATCCGTCCAACTTTGGTATGGAAGGTACCAGAATAGGAGTGGCAAACCACTCATTTTCCATAGAAGTGTGGTATTTGGCTAAATATTATATAATACCAATAAGGATTGATCCGGTTTGCCAGAGTTATATTGTCGAACAACCAGCCGGCTGTACAACTTTTGTATGGTAGGTGCCAAAATCGGCGTGGCAAAATAACTTTCGGGTTAATATGTAACTGGCGTTTGATGATATGAACACCAATACCTAATTTCATTAAGATCGGAACTGCTCTATGTGATTTATATTATTATCAAACCGGAGCTTTTGCATAGGAGGCACCAGAATGGGCATGGCAA
Source organism: Phaonia tiefii (assembly GCA_963931995.1). NCBI lineage: Eukaryota > Metazoa > Arthropoda > Insecta > Diptera > Muscidae > Phaonia > Phaonia tiefii. The sequence continues at coordinate 130,900,058 of OZ008367.1, forward strand.
CCTCGTCAACTTTCTCTACTTATGTAGACTTACATATCGACACGACAAAATGGAAATTGTTCAGGAAACGAAAAAAACTTTCTGTCAAGTAGCTGATTTGTATTATTTTTTCGGTTATTACCATTTCATTTGCTTAATAACTCATGACGTGGTTATGCAAGGGACATTCTCTGTATATCGAAATGTGGAGCTTGGCATAAATTTTGAGAATATGGAAAAAAGTCATTGTCACCAAATATGTCGCTTAATACATTCTGCCGGGAACGTGTCGATATTATTACCCAATGTCTGAGTTGCAATAAACATGATTTTGTACTAAATGTATCGATTTGTATGGGAGGTATCAGAAGAGGCGTTGTCAAAACGCCCATTTCCAATGTCCAACTAAGTTTGAGAAAATAATAGTCAACGACAAAATTTCCTTGTGATCGGTAAATAAATGGTGGGCTAATTAAAATTTGGAAGCAGATGATCACTTCGACATTTATGAAGTGACAAATCTATATATGTATATATAAAAATGAATGTTTGTCTATATGTCCTTCTTAGAATCGTAAACTATGCATTTGATCATGTGATGATCTTTAGTAAAGTTGTTGTGCATGAGCCCACGAAGGTTTCTGTCACTGTCATTCCAATGAATTTCATATATAGCCTTGACAGTTTCTGAATTAAATTGAAAATTCTTCTTCGAAATATCAATCCACCATGACTTTGCAACGGAACCAGACTTTCAGTGAAAATACATTTTGAAGGCAAAACAACGTTTGCCGGGTCAGCTAGTAATTAGCTAAAGATTAGAAATTTACGAAATGGGTCACTTTACGCTTGAAGAAAATTGGGAAATACTAAAAACTTTCTTCCAAAGTTCTGAGTCTTCAACTAAAACTGTGTGAGGCAAGTTCATCAATCCGGGTCCTTATTGGATAACTCGTGTACGTGCTCGTCCAGTGCGTTCAGTGGAATATATTACCGCTGTAGGTAAAAGTGTGCTCAAACAGCCATCAACATAATTTCGCCACCGGTCGCAGCAATTGAACATTTCATGTACTTTTTTGTCCAGAATTTGGGATAAAGACCTAGGTATGAAAGCTAATAAAGTTCAATTAGTCAAAGAATTGAAGCCTCGTGACCATCCGATACGTTTTCACTTCGCTGACTGGGCTGAAGATGAGCATTTTTACCGAAAAACTATTTTTTCTGATGAAGCTCATTTTCACCCCGGGGTCTACGTTAGATTACAAAATTGTCGCATTTGAGACTACAAAAATCCACACGTCGTCGAAAAGAAGCCGATGCATCAACAACAAGTGACACTTTGGTGCGATTATTGTCATGGCGACGTCATACACCCATTTTTCTTTGAAAATGAGCAAAGAGCAGCCGTTTACCGTCAATGGCAAGCGTTGATGTGCCATGCTCAGCGATATTTTGTTTCCATAAATTGAAGAGGACGACGTATGATGGCTCTATGTGCCACACAGCCATCGGGACAATCGATATTTTGTTCGAAAACAGCACACTCAGTAGAAATGCGGAAGTTCATTGGCACGTTAAATATCTCTATGGTTAAGGGTATAATAAACATTTTCCCATTTCTTATCATGGAGGGATAATAAAGAGCTTCTCACAAGCATTAAGCAGTTCTCTTTCTACACCCACAGAACAAATATCCTCTATAGCTGTAACCGAATTAAAGGTTGTCATAACCACATTAGATGTCATCACATCCGAATTAGAGGTTAACACAAACGCATTTGAGATTGTCACAACCTATTAGAGGTTGTTTCAACCGAATTTCAGTTGTCGGGACTAAATTCAGGCGTGACAACATCAATTCGGTTGTAGCAGGTTCAATTCAATTCGAAACTTCGGTTGCTACAAAATCTTTTCAATCATTTAGTTCTGTGAGTGTAGTTTTACTCTTATTGAGACCTACAGTTTTACACTGGTTTTGAACGAGGTGACAGTCGTCGAAAACATATTAAGGTAGCCATTTACCTCACTGATATATAACAAGTTTTATCTTTTATCTCAAGCCGTCTCACGCCGTCCAAGAATTTTGCTGTAAATGGCGCTAAAGTGGACTAGAACTTACGCAAAATTGTAACCCATTTAAAAAGAACCGTTTTCCATAACATCTCATGAAACCATCTCACAACCAGTGAGCTGTGCCCTTTCTAATATTTCACTCACTGATAGGGACCTACAGTTTTACACCGGTTCCGAACGGCAATTTAAGAAGCATTTTCATGGCTAAGTACTCGATAGTGTCGCCATTACTAAGCGAGGTGGCCGTAAGGAAATGTAAATGAAATGAAATGTAAGGGATCGAACTCACGTTCTCATGCACAAGTGCCGCGCACACTAGCCATTGTAACACCGACGGCAACCGATTTTGGTAGTCATTAAATTGGTGGATTTTTTAAGTCATATTACAACTCGAAATTTTAGTAAATTGTGTCTACTTCCTTATGACATCTGGTCTTTTATTCAATTTGTACTTGAAAGGACTCAAACTAAACCAGAGGAGTCCGACGCCTAGAATTTTATTTGTAAATTTATATAAACTTAAGATTGTCGTATTTTAGGTTTATTCCATTTTCTTTCATTTTTTTTTATAAACACCCTTTAGGTAAAACGTATTTATTGTTTGCAGTCTTACAAGCATTCTAAGTTTGTCTTTTTGTCTGTCACTTCGAATACTCAGGTGCTGAGAAGGCGATACATGTACATATGTTACCTGGTAGATTGTTGTGTTACAAGTTACATATACCTTAAATAGGTCAAAATTGTTTACCATAGGGCATTAAAAATGTTGAAGTATTTACTTTCAAATCCCGGGAAAGAAGGGACAATTAGTGATGTGCAAAATCTTCGTTGAGCTGTGGAAATTCCAATTTGCTTTGCTTCGAGGACACTTTTGACCCCTCTACCGGCGATTGAAAATTATATTCCTTTGGTATTTCTCCAAAAAAATTTGTTGTTTTTTGTGGTCAGTGCCGGGTGTAAACGAGCTGTCCCGTCTGGCATATAATGATAAAAATGTTTTTACAATTTTGACAGAGTATGGTTTTTAAATTATATTGATGAGAAAGTGTGTTACAGTACAAAATTTAAAACTCGCCTAAGACTCAAACTTCCCTGAAAGTTTAAAAATTTTTAACGATTTTTGTTAGTCGAAATATTATAGAAAAAAAATGTACAGATCTACAATACGTCAATAGTTTTTCTGTTTTTAATCGGCCATATTTAAATGCATATTTCAATTATTATTTAAACTTGAGGCCAATTAGAGGGCAGATCAATAACTTTTTGACTTTTTGAATGAAATACATTTTTTTTTGCAAAAAAAAATTATTTTTCAACATAACCTCCTTTTTTTTTTTTTATTTATTTGAGTTTGAATTTTGTTGACCGATTTTGTTAGTTTTTGAGAGTTTGTAGTGAGAAATTCATACTACAAGCTTACAAGTCATGTACATTTTTCGAATTGAAAAATGGTTGGTTTTTTGTTGGAAATAATAAACACTTCAGTTCAACACACACTCACTGGCATGACTAGTTTCGAACTCCGTGACAAGTTCATCATCAGATGCCCAACTACTGTGCCTGAATTTATACCATCGGTTGATCATCAATCGTATATATACAAACTCGATTCTGCAATTCACATGTGCGAATTAGTATCGATCGAAGATCCCTAAGTAACAACATCACTGAAAGGCCTATAATTCCAACAACAAGAACAGACAGAATTTGTCCACCATGTTCTTCTTTTCCTCATGCATTCTCGCAATGTTGCAATGCCTTGAGGTGAGTTTCAATCAATATCACAGGGTTGTATCTCCTATTAGTTCAATACACTTAGTCCAACGTTTCTCCAATTTTTATATCCCTTCCAAAAAATAAGATTTTTCGAGATTCATAAAATAGGCATTTGTTTGATCAATAATTTCATCGTTGGACCTAAATCTCTTTCCACCGAGCCATTTCTTTAGGTTTGGAAATAGGAAATAGTCACTGGGGGCTAAATCCGGAGAATATGGTGGATGAGGTACTAATTCGTAGCCCAATTAAACAATCCTTTGAAGTTGTCACACGATTACGTTTATGGTCAAATGAGAGCAAACGCGGCACCCATCTTGCAGACAGCTTTCTTAAACCCAACGGATCAATTAAAATCGAAACCACACTGCCATATCTATGGCATCAACAATCTCACACACTTTTACTCTTCGATCGGACAACACCATATCGTGGATTTTTTCGACATTTTCGGATGTATTGACCTCAATTGGCCGTCCAGCAAGTTCAGCGTCATTTGTACTTGTGCGACCTCAACGAAAGTCAGTAAACCACTTTTTTACCATTGAAATCGATGGTGCAGAGTCCCCATAGTATTTATCAAGCTTTTGCTTGGTTTGATTGACGTTTTTTTCGCAAAAAATAATGTTTAATGAGCACTCGAAATTCACTCTTTTCCATATTTGAACAGCTGTTAAATGCAAAGTAAATGATGGAACTTGCTCAAAATTTGACAGAAGTCTATTAACAGGTGGTACTTGATGGGAGCAGTATTGCATTTCATACAATTACGAGGGAAGTTCGTAAAATCACGGACTTATTGATCCGCCCTCGTATATATGTTTCTTTTTATAATTTATTTATTATTTTCCGAAATTTCGTAATTCTTTGAAGTGCTTCATTATGGACTTTAACTCCCCAAGGAATTTAGAACTGAACAGTGTTCTACTACAGTTGAAGGGGTCAGGTGGCACAGTCGTAATATATGCTGAGGACTTGGCAATTACAGTGCAGGCAAAATACACCACCACGTGCAGAGATGTTCTTCAGAACTTAATCTGGAGACTCTCTAAATGGGTTGCGGAGAATGAACTGTATGTAAATCCAGAGAAAACTGAACTCGTACTCTTTACCAAGAAGAAGAACGTTTCGTATATTCATCCCTTGTCTATGTGTATTAAAGATATTTGCTTAAAGGTATAGTTCTAGTTGTGATTCTCGACAGAAAGCTTAATTTCAAGTCAAACACTATGGATAGGATCAGTAGAGTTACAATGGCCCTATATTTGTGTAAAAGCGCCATCGGAGGACGATGTCCCCGAAAATAGTTTACTGAATATATAAAAAAAAAATGGGTTTCCATTACACTTCATGAAGAAATTGGGGAGAGCTTCTCACAACCAGTGAGCTGTGCGCTTTCTAGTTGTATACTCACTGATTGGGACCTACAGTTTGACATCGGTTCCGAACGGTATTTTGAGAAGCTTTTTCATGGCTAAATACTCGATAGTGTCTCCGTCAGTATGCGAGTTGACAGCCGCCGAAAGAAATTTGTAGGTGGTTGGAGCAGGGATCGAACCCAGGATCTCAAGTACATGAGCCGCGCACATTAGATATTGCACCACCGACGGCCTAGTATATATACTGAATATACGACCGATGTACAGCATTGTGGTTTGGTGGTCAGTTCTGGAAAAATCCACTTACTTAAGACTGTTGGCAAAAGTCCAGAGAATGGTAATGGTGTGTATCACGGGTACCCTTCGCTCAACCCCTACCTAGGATTTGGGGTTTATCCTACTCCTGTTACCCTTAGATTTGCTGGGATGGCAAATGGCTGCAAAGTCGGCAATCCATCTAGAACATTGTTTGTAATTGATCACCAGCCAATATGGTCCGGTGTAGATTTTGAGGGATCTATAATCACAGTAATAGTCAACGACATAATACCCACTTCAACCTTTGAAAGAAACTTCTCCACTCATATTCCGGACAGACATGAGTGGAAGGGACGCATATCAGATTATAGAAAGTATTTAGGCTTCTACACTGACGACTCCAAGGTAGATGACAAGGTAGGGTTTGGAGTCTATTCAAAAGAGCTGGGTATAGACTGCACAAGTGCTACCTAACTACGGTAGTGTCTTTAAGGCAGAAGTCATGGCAATCGAAAAAGTTGCCCTATGTCAGGGACGAAATGTCATCACAGCCTGGGATATTAACATCTACTCTCACAGTCAGGCAACTATAAAATCTCTGCAATCTGTATTCTGTATAATCTGTAGACTTCAATAACTGCCTACACCTGCCACGCATCCGTAAATGAGATGATCACCTTACTTGTTCCACTGCATAATGAGCATTTGGTTATGGCCCTTTCTGCTTGAAAGCTCATGCTTAAAATTAAAAAAAATTCCAGGATCACCTGGTAAGTATGACCATGTTATGATATCCATTCTGAGATAAAATATCTCGATGCCAAAAGTTGTGATCTCTGGACACTGTTTACTTGTCTAGATTTGGAATATCAGAAGCTGTAGGGATGAAGAAGAGGACGATAGCGTCAAAAATCTCATATGCTACTGTCCGGCCTAGTGTATAAGTAGGAGATAATATCTATTATCTTACTTTATGTTGGATCGAACAGACATTCAGGAAGTTAAGCTGAATGATCTTAGAACTTTTCTGCAGAGTACTAATTGGTTCACCACGGACCAATGAACGTCTTTTCTTCAGCCACATCCTTAACCATACCGAGTCCTATTACAGGTTCCCGTTGTATCACTACGGTCTTTATTGGACTAAGAGTGTCAATCGTGACAGCCACATTTACCTAACCTAACCCAACCCAATGTAACTAACATTAGAATGTCAACAAATAGTTTGTGGTGTATATGGCAGCTTGATTGTCTAATGTTAATTATGCCTAAAAGTATGCCGTCGCTGCAAGTTGAAAAGCTACCTCATACAAATTCACCCCGAATGTTTGATGATATCGCAAGACAAGTTTCAAACAATTGAAAACATCGGTATTCCGAGAACAATCAATAACGGACAGCATTGCTGTCTGTCACATTTTTGTTTTCAGCAGTGTTCAACAAAAACAAAGCCATATTTGGGTCTCCAATATATATGTTATAACATATTAGTCATCGTCTACAATATTGAATAGCAAACACAATGTACTTGGACACAAGTATACTATATTTGCTACAAGCTTCAAACAAGTTATATTTGCATTCAAACAGCAACAAAAGATAGATTTTTCAGCGTGTAGGCGTAGTTGAGAAATAAGAATTACTTTTGGAAATATTACTTGAGTTGCATGTGCGAGATCCTCGGAAATATTGGGCCAACGAACTGAAACATTTATTTTTAGGATATTAATGTTTCTTTGATAATTTTACTGACGCACTGAAGCAACGGAACTATTTTAATAACAGAATTTGTTAAAAACGCACGCGATACCATCAGAAGGCAATGCCAAAATAGACGCTTTAAATTATGTATGTAGTTGTTTGTGTATGTGGTTGTAGCGAAGACATCTACTTTACAAGAGTGAGGAAGAAATAATAGGTTTGAAATGACAGATTGCCAGTACACAAACATAAAGATAATTGCGGAACCCCAGTTATAATTATGGTAAAACTAGAACTGCAAATATATTAGTTTTGTGGCGGAAACAATATATTCCGACAAACATATCTATTGTAATAATCAAAATAATGTAATAGGAAACATATTCACAACATGTACATACATACACTCCGGTTCACTTATTTAAAGGCCTAGCATTAGCATTAAAGCATTAAAAATTCCATATTCCGATTGCAGAATTTTAAAATGGAAGCTAGACATCTTGACATATAAAAAAAAATCATGACAATAGTAGTTTCTTGAGTAAAGAACTTGTTTCTGAGCAATTTATAAAAAAAAGTCCATAAATGTGATATTTTTTTTGGTTCACTTGAATAAATGCACTTTAACAAATTTTGATGAAAAACAGTTTTCCTTGTTTTTTTTTTATTTATTTTACTTTATTTAAGAAGTATTAGTAATGGGTAGTAATGGTTATTAATAACTTCAAATAACTACAAATATACGGGGTTTCATTGAGAGATAAAGAGAATGTATGTAATCCAACGAAATTTGATTCCAAGCATCCTTAGTGGCCTGAATTAGTGACTGCATGGCATCAAATTGTCTACCTCCTTCATAGACCTTACGAGATAACCAACCCCAGACATTTTCGATATTGTTTAGATCTGGCGAATAGGGTGGCCAGTCAAGAATATTAACATTTTGGCTTGCAATGAACTCCTTTACTACTCTGGCGTTGTGCATAGGGGCATTATCCTGTTACAAAACCAAGAAAATGTGACCAAATTGTTCACTGAACTTCGGAAAAGCCGATTCCAACAACGTTTTATAGCTTGCACCAGTCATTTTTGCACTTTGAAATTCAAGATCAATGGTGCCGTAGTACGTAATAGCACCCCACACCATAACGCAGCCCTCTCGGCTGTAATGTCGGTTCAAAAAACCGCTTTCTTTGCGCAGATCATGGAAATAATAGTTGTAGCCATCAGGCCCATCCAAATTAAACTTCTTCTCATCCGTAAATACAACGGTTCTCCAGTCATTTACATTACCTCTTGGCTGCACATCCCATACCATGTAGTCTCTTGCGAATTGAAGTCGCTTTTCCTTACGAGGAGCATTAAGTGGCGGCTTTTTTTTTGAAATTTCAGGTATTTAAGATACTCACAGCTCTTAATTACTCTGCGTACTGATGACTTGTTCGCTTCCACTCCAGCTTGATCTCTTATTTTTGACAAGGATAAGTCAGAATCAGAAGGAATTCTGATGATTTTTCTTTTCTCATACGTAGATAAAGACAATGAAACTCTGCCTTTAAAATTTTTACCATACCCCTCGGGGTCCTTGATGTAATTGTTGACAACTGTTGGGCTCCATTCAATTTTTTTAGCTATTGCGCAGTTAGAATATCCTTCAGAACGGTGAACATCGATTTTAGTTTTTCCGGTAGATTTAAAATTTTTTGTTTTGCCATTTTGCTCGTAAAATGATTAAGATGTAATAAATTGCGATAACCAAACGCTGCCTATAAAAAATCATCGCTTACTTTAACAAGTATAAAAAAATAATAAAGTGCCTTTATTCAAGTGACCCATTTTTTTTAGAAATTGCTCAAAAAATGTTCTTTAGTTAAGAAACCACTATTGTAATACTTTTTTTATATCTCAAGATGTGTAGCTTCCATTTCCATTTTAAAATTCTGCAATCGGGTACAAATTGCAAAAGTTACATGCTGCTGAATATGGAATTTTTAGTGAATTTAAATAAGTGAACCGGAGTGTAGTCTGTAAAGACACTATAATTATGTGGGTGCATTAAGCTTCTGCGAATATGTTGCTAATGCGAACAGATTTAAAACAAAATCAAAAATCTGTTTAGCATTTCCGTTGTATTAAGTAACGGAAATTACAAACATTAAAACCATGTTTCAAATGTGACTACAATATTCAAGGCTAAAGGTCTCTTTCCACAAGGTTTAATAATATTTTTTTTTGGCTTTTGTAAAAACACTTCAAACTGAAATATCGCGCGATTTTTTTTGAAAAAAATTTAAATTTTTTTTAATTTAAAGTTTTCTTAAATAAAGGATTCCTTCTGGTTTTGTGAAGGGAATTATTTTAATTTTTTTTTTCAATTTCTCGATACCCAATATAATATGGTAAAATAGAGCTATCTGGGTCCACAGACGTCGCATACCAAAGATCAATATACTAAATCCGTGAGAAGAATACCTTTCATTTGAGTACCCACACTTCCTACTATGTCCCTTGGAGGACCTAGGGGCTCATAGGTCCGACCGGAGAAATATTTTTTGATTTTTGAACTTCACATATTTTAGCCGGGTTTTTTTGCAGCCCGCCTCGGAATAGTGCTGTTTCGCCTAATTTCCAATATAATTAATAATATCAAAGGACTTTATAACATTTGTCCTCTGCTATCGCATTTCGGACTTGGTAGAGTATTTACACCTTCATGTCTGGCGATATCATCTGAAACATTCATTAAGTTTATAGAGCTCTACAACATTAACAAACCAAACTACGACCAACCACAATCGTACGCCTCATGTATTTGTGCGAGTGTATTCTTATCTTGTCAATGTGTTTGTATTAAGATGTCATTGTTGTAGATGTGGAATCCCCTAAACATGCATTAAACGCTTTGCTATTGTCATAGGACTTGGCTTGGGTACACCAATGTGACTACAATGCCACAACTACACTCATACAGTTACAAAGCTACACTCATGCACAAACACACACCACAAATACACACACACACACCCAAAACATAAGGACAAACACTGGTGCTTTACACATGTAAATACATTGCACACGTCATACATGACAAACCTTTGTTTGTGTTTGTTAGAGGTTGGTATGACATCAGCTTTAGACGAAAAGCTTTTCTCCCGACATTCGGTACTTGCTCTTTCTCTCTCTCTGTCTCTCTCTCTCTATCACTATCTCTCTGCTTGATACACCAAATTGTTGGTTGTAGCCTAGTAGATATTTCCTAAGCACCCAGTTTATTGATGAGCCTAAAACAACACATACATCGACGCAAAACCATTGACATACATTGTGTTGTAAAACAAGCATATGAGAGCAGAAAAGGGTAACGGGGACGTATAAGTAATGGTTCTCTAATCATGTCCACAGATAACACCCGAACCAGTTCTCGTTGGGTTGAGTGGTGACGTAGGAAGAGATCAGGTCATAGTGTAAAATCGTTGCAAATGACATTAAGATAATAAGCCATTGTCACACTAGTGGTGGGTCATGTATGTAGTTGTGTGTGAACTCTTGGTTACATGGTCATTTACTAATACTAATAACATAAATATAATGCCAAAGAATGTTAATGGGTATGTAATGATGATCGATCATCAGGTAGGAAGATGAATCGAAAGTGGTTGTTTGTTATGTTGTGATGCCAGTGACAAAGTGCAAATAATTTATCCATTGTTATATAAGTGTTGAGATTTAAGGGATTTAAAAAGGATATATGTATAGTATGTGTATATTTGTATTTGGTTCAAAGGATATGCTTCTTTATTAAATAATTAATAATAAAAATTACAACAAAATGAGTGGTAGTGACTAAGGTTAACATCCCAATTCTAAAAGCAATTACTTACCTTGAAGTAGGTATAAAGGGTGTCTTAGTAAGATTGCATTTTTTAAAAGTAGTGTAATTTTTTGTGCAAGTGGCAACTCTGAAATTTGACAACTGTCACATATGCTTATTCTGACTATTAAATATTAAGCGACTTACGAAAGAATAACGCGGTATAATTGTGAACAGTTATTACAAAAATTTGGAAAGTTATGCTGAGACCGCTCGCAAACTCCGAAGAATTTTCAGTCAAGAAAGTGCACCTAATGTGTCAACCATTCGAAGAGTGGTCAACAAATTTAAAGAAACTGGGTCGAATATGGACAGTAAGACTGCTGTGCGTCAACGTACCGGTCGGTCTCTTGAAAATATTGCTGCTGTACACGAGAGTTTCGCCAAAAACCCAAAAACATCAATTCGACATCGTTCTCAACAACTCACGGAGCTCTACGCGCGAATTTTGACCAAAGACCTCCACCTCCAGCAAAGTGAAGTCAAAGCCAATTTTTTCAAAAAACGTCATCTTCTCCGATTAAGCCTTGTGTATATAAGGTCCCTACGGATCTTTTTGACCCTCTTGACCTTTCGTGAATACACAAAATTGTCGAACTGTGAACGGCATTCGGTACAGGAACATGATAACGGAGTTATTGTAGCCTCAATTGGACGGCATGGATCTGGGCGTCCTGTGGTTTCAGCAAGACGTCGCCACCTGCAACAGCGCGCATGAAACAATCGACAACGATTTCCAAAACAAATTATCTCTAGAAATTCTGATGTCAACACGATTTAGCGCCGTGCGATTTCTTTCTTTGGGGGCTTTGTGGAATCCATACTCTACATGCTGAAAAATAACGGCCCCAGAAAGATATTGCAGGAACCATGTACAGACACCAGTGTTTTCAACAGTTTTCACCAAAGAAATCCACATTTGGATCACTAACACATATTCTATAACCTATTAATGATTGTGCTCCAAACATGTTATATTGAGTAACAAACACAATGTGTTTGGACACAACAAGTATACTATATTTGCGGCAAGATACAAATACGTTATATTTGCATCAAAACAATAAAAAAAAGATAAATTTTTGAGTGTTTATGTGAATAAACCAGAAACAATTCCTGAGCTCAATTCCGAGATCCAACGCGTCATCGGTGAGATACAGCCACATCTCTGTGTCATGGAAAATTTCATGAAAAGAGTAATGGCATGTCAAAAGAGCCGTGGGGGCCATTTAACGGATATTTGATTCCACACTTAATACTTAAAATCCAATAAAAAAATCACAACTATCTCAAAAAATAAGGGTCTTAATTTTAAAACTAAAAAGTGCATTCTTACTGAGACACTCTTTATATGTACGTATGTATGTATGTAGATTTCTAAATTAGTAGAGAAAGTTTATTGTCATTAATATTAACTTTTTGATTACATGGCCATGAGACCGAAATTGGATAATTCCAAATTATTTTGACACATCACCCAAACCAACCACCGTTTAATTTTAATGAAATTTTGTATGTGTATTTAATCTAAAGGGTAGTACACATTTTTTGATGAACACTTGTAAAGATTAGAAATGGTACGCATTTTATCGAGTGACTAAGCTTCATATTTTCGTTCATTTTAAATAAGGAATGTAGTATTTAAGATGAAATTTTTTGGAACGTCTTGACGTAATGTATTGAGCAACATATTACAGTAATCATGTACATGCTTGCAAGCATTGTTTTCATAAATTGAGGATCTGCTGCTTTTTGTGTGTTTGGTCTCCGTCACGTTTCTGTTTTCAGCAGTTTTCCACAAACAAATCAACATTTGGGATACAAAAATATATATTATAAACTACTAAAAATTGTGTCTCCAAAATGTAATATTGAATAACAAACACAATGTGTTTGGACACAAGTGTACTATATTTGGGAACAAACACGTTATATTTCCATCCAGACAATAAAAAATACAGATTTTCCAGCGTGTATGTCATACTAAAACTTGGAACCTTTACTTTAACTAAATCTGGAAATATTAAAATGCCTATATGGAACAAGAATGACAAGAGTATAAAATATCCTATTTATTGTAATATCTCAAATAATTATTGGACAGTTTTTCCTTTTCCCTCACATTTGGGACGATGGTCCTCCACCAAGTATCCGAATTTGAAAATGGGATAATCATGCGTAAATAAATGAGCATATTTTCATAATTTGTTGTAATAGTTACATGAAATATAGTTAGAACAACTACATTCAAAGGAAAAAGTTTCAGTTAAACAGCAAAAACTCTTTGGTACGTACACTCTAGTGTGCGCGGCTCTTGTGTATAAGTACGTGGGCTCAATCCCTGCTCCGACCACCTTACATTTCCTTCGACGACAGCCGCCTAGCTTAGTTATGGCGACACTGTCGAGTACTTAGACCTGAAAAAGCTACTACCGTTTGGAACCGGTGTAAAACTGTAGGTCCCAATCAGTGAGTGCAAAAACTAGAACGCGCACAGCTCAATGGTTGTGTGAAAATCTCCCCAATCCCTTCATGGGATGTAATGGGAAACTGCGTTTTTACTTACACGCTGAAAACCTGTATTTTTTTGTTGCTTGGATGCAAATATAATGTGTTTGTAGCTTGTCGCAAATATAGTATACTTGTGTCCAAACACATTGTGTTTGCTATTCAATATTGCACGTTGGAGACACAATGACTAGTATCTTATAATATATGTTTTGGGACCCAAATATAGGGTTGTTTGTAGAAAACTGCTGAGAACAAAGCTGTGACAGACAACAAAGAAACAAAAAAGCAGCAGATCTTTAATTCATGAAAACATTCCTTGCGCGTAAGTAACGGGTTTTTCAACAGAGACGCTACAAAAGGACAGCAAACGATGCCATATTTCTTCCCGCTCTTTTGACATTTCTCTCCAGTAAGGTTTGCCATTTCATCATCGAAAGATATACGAGCCAACAACGAGTCGAAATTATTAAAATTTGGCCTCAACTGTAAGAGGCCAACTTTAAGAGGCCTCAAAAATCAGTGATGAGGCTCATTTCTGGCTGAATGGCTTCGTCAATAAGCAAAATATGCGTTATTAGTCAGACAGCAATCCACACGTAATCCATGAGTCATCATTGCATCCCGAAAAAATTACGGTTTGGTGGGGTTTATGGGCCGGCGGCGACATTGGGCCGTACTTCTTCCGTGATGATCAAGACCGGCACATTACTGTGAATGCGAATCGCTACCGTTCAATGGTAACCGAATATTTTTGGCCCCAATGAGATAATATGGACTTGGAGGACATGTGGTTCCAACAGGACGTCGCCACAAGCCACACAGCCAATGCCACAATCAATTTATTGGAAACCAAGTTTGGTGAATGTGTTCTCACGAAATGGCCGAGTCGATTGGCCGCCTCGGTCGTGCGATTTGACGCGGTTAGATTATTTCCTGTGGGGCTACGTCAAGTCTATGGTCTATGCCAACAAGCCAGCAACGATTGGTGAACTTCGTACGAATATCGAACGTGAAATTGCAGCAGTATCGGCCGATTTATGCTTGAAAACCGTCGAAAATTGGGTTCAGCGTCTGGACTTCTGCAAGCGTGCCCGTGGCGGCCATGCAAAAGTAATCGAGTTCCATACATAATGGCATCGAACATACTTTCACAGGAATAAAGAATTTCATTGGTATCTAAAACCGGTTTTGTTTTATTTAAAAAAACTTTTGTAGCGCTCTTATTGAAAAACCCTTTATATGGATTATCCAAACATGTGCATGGTTCCTGCATAATGTTACATGGTCTGTTTTTTCAGCGTGAATCTCAATGCAATGAATGCGTTCTCTGCTCTGAGCACCATACATTTCTTTCGACGATGGTAACCTCGCCTGGTGATGGCGGCACTATCGAGTACTCAGCTGTGAAAAAGCTTCTGAAAAACACCGTTAGGAACCGGCGTAAAACTGTATCCCAATCGGTGAGTGTAAAACTAGAAAGAGCACAGCTGAATGGTTGTGAGAAGCTCTCCACAATGTCTTCATAGGATGTAATCATTCATGGGGTTTTTTTAATTTGCATTGGATTTGAATTTGCATTACTTTATCCAATGCAAATGCGAAAGAATGACCATTGTTCGCAATGCCAATTAACAATTTTTGAACTTTCATTTGCTCACGTTCTGCAAATGCAGGTTGGGGAATCGGATGTCAATTGTATTGAAATATGGGAATGCCTTTAATTATTTTGAATTTGTTTGACTGCTGGCAATTCTGCTTTTAGAGCATTTTGTATGTAAAGTAGAGGTTTGTGGCTCCGATAGGTATTGCTTCGTAGTACTTTCAAATTCACAAACCTGTACTGTATAAAATATTTGAAAACCAAAACTGACAGATATGAAGGAAATGCTTTGGGAATAAGTACAACAGCCAATAATATTTCCATTTTTTTGAATTTGCATTTGTAGAAATAATTCAAATTAAACTGCAAGTTATAATTGTCATGTAATTAACTTCCCCTTGGTTGAATGAAATGGGAAAACATTCTATTTATCAGAATGCATTTTTGTTTGGTATTTGAGCGAAAGTACTATCATAGCAACATGCTGTTTGCTGTTACGATTCATTGTAGTTGTTACTAAAATACATAAAACAAAATATTTGTTGTTTTAGGAAACGTGTTTGTTTCCCCATTTTCAGCAACATTTTCTTTTTGCATATTTTTATGAGTGTATACTTGGTGAAATTGCTACTAGATTTTCAGAGAATTCTGTTGATTGTAAACAAAATATTTTGGAACCATTGAAAATATAGATAGTGTTATGAATTTCCTTTAAATCGTCCTTTTTCACGCTGTTTTTTTCCCGTTAATAAAACAAGGTGTTAAATTACGATAACGAACAGTATTAGTTCCATTTATTTTACATATGCATTTTACATACACTTTACAAAAAAAACTATATTTTATAAAACAATGGCTTAAATCAACCCCACAATAAACCATACAGAGACTTATGAACACACAAGGCCGTTTGTGGAGATAAAGTTTACCACAAATGCTTCTTCCAACACGTCGATCATCGTATCACCAAAAAACAAAAATGACAACCACTTTTGACGCCGAGCCATATTGATGGAACCTTCGTCCCACTTAGCTCTCAAAACTTTGTATTTTTTTGGACGTATCCTTTCCTCTCTTAATTGTTCTGGATTGAAGTCACTTCATATGCGAAAATATCGTTAATTGACAAAACGACCAACAAAGTAATATGGTTCATCGCCGAACACAATTATGGGCAACACAGTCGATGCCAATGTCAAGTATTCAAGAGTCCATTTACTAAATGAACAATGCACAAAATGGTTGCAGCAGTTTCAAGCTGTAGTTTGCAAGCTCTCAAATCAACAACCCAGCAATATGCTTCAGAAGTAGTTCCGAGGGGATCCCATTTTCATTAATTCCAAAGAAGCAGTAGGACCTCGTTTTCCACTTCTAAAGAAGGTGTATTAAACGACAGTCCCTTAGCTCATGTTAATTTCATTAGTATTGATAAACTTTTTCATATAATTGTTGCTTCATTTTGAAAATACAAGTCCAATTCCACATATTTCAAGCTTTGTTTCCACGCATGTCTTTGCATGCTATAATAAATATCTTTACTAAATATAAATCAGCTGTCAGTTTTCAAATTTGGCTGTCACTGGGAAAGTGGAAACAAACTTAACAAAAATAACTCCTTTTAAATGTTGTAATGCAAATGTAGATGTAAATTTTAAATGCTTTACATTCGTTATACTCGTTTGAATATTTTTGTTTTACGACTGGTCGAAATTAATTTATTCCCTCTCTCCGCTCTTTGAAGTGTTACCATAATCATAATTGTTAAATATGCAGGAATATTTACGTATATTTAAGTACTTTATCTGTGTACATAAATACATGAGTAAATTCTTGTGTAAATTCATGGTTTATGAATGTATTTGCAAGTAGCAAACAGACAGACAAACATACAGCCGCCGCCAAAAAGGAGAAGCCACACACAAAAAATTTCACAAGGTACTCGTACATGTTTAAACAGACAATTTTATGTATCGTAGCATTTTAAAGCCGGTATTCAGTTTTATGAAATTTTCGTAGGCATAAGAAATACGTGTATAACACAATAACAACAATTTCATGAACCGACAATTTCGCTATCTTTTATTTTGTTAGGCACTCAACTCTTTGCGAAAATTTAAAATGAATTAGAGAGTTGTTACGACGAAGTTATTTCGTAGGAAAACAATTGTTTGAGTATTGTTGGGATCGGAATTTTGACATTTCTATATTTTAACAAACTAATGCTTTAGAAATACAATGGAGTGCGTAGAGGAATTGTAAATGAAATATTTCCAAGGTAAATCAATGATAGATGGTAACTCTCCGACCCGAGATTTTCCGTTTAGAGATAAATGACAAAATTTCGCAAGAATTGAATATGGGGCTTTAAACAGCATTTGAGCGAAACTCTATAACTTGCACAAAAACTATAAACAACTCTCTTCATCGAAGTGTTCGAGTATCAAATGCTGCACGCACTCGTCGTGATAGTGTGTTCGTATGTAAATGCTTTGTGTCGAGTGCCTGAAAATGGTATTACTCCGGTTTCTCATTCACGCAGTGATAAAGCCTTAGGCCGGGGCCACACTGGCGTTTTCTTGTCGCGCGTTTTCAAAAGCTTTCGTAGAAGTATACACAATCAACGTATACAACTCAACGTTGAGCTTTTTTTGCGCTAGAGCTTTTGAAAACGCGCGACAAGAAAACGCCAGTGTGGCCCCGGTCTTAATCAGTCTAGCGCTAACGGTGGCAAAAAATCAGGTGTTGCGACCTAGGTTATGGGAATTGTGTGTAAGTGATTAGTGAAAATTACGATTTTTATGTAAAAAGGTAACGACCTACAGAAAGTATATTTCGAATTAGAGAGAAACGTCAAAGAGAGCGAGAAAGGACACAAATGAGCTCAGAGTTGAACAGAGTTAGGAGATAAATGCAGGCGATAAATGTTAGGAGATAAATGCAAGATTCCGTATTCCGTTTCGTAACAAATTTTGCCATTTATCTCTAAACGTAAATTTTTGTTGCAGATAGTTACCATCTATCTCTGATTTACCTTACAAATATTTCATTAATAGTTCCTCTTCGCACTCTATTTTAATTTTAAAGCGTGTGTTAAAATAATCGAAATGTCAAAATTCCGGTCCCAAAAAATTATCAAACAGTTGTTTTCGTACGAAATAAAACTGTATCTAACAACCCTGTAATTGATTTTGCCTACGAAATTTTCGCAAAGGGCTGAGTACGTACCAAGCAAATGAAATGAAAGCTAATTTTCGTTAACTTTTATATACATACGTACTTCTTATAAAAGCGAAAGTTTCATACAAACTAAATACTGTCCTTGATCAACTAAGTAGTTGGAAATCTTACAGAAAAAATGGTTTCAAACAAGATTAAATTCCAATTAAAACGAAAACTGTTAAAATTAAAGAAGTCTGTCATTCACTATAAGTTTTCCAATTATTGCACTGATAAACGGTGCAAGTAAAACAGATGTTACACACTCTTAAGCTCCGTATCCAGTTCTTGCGAAATTTTCGTAAGAAATGTTGTCATTTATCTCTAAACGGAAATGTTGTTACGGAGCGTTACCACATATCTCTGATTTATTCGTACCTTGCAAATATTTCATTAATTAATTACTTTTGTTTACTAAAATAATCGAAATGTCAAAATTCCAGTCACAAACAATTATCAAACAGTTTTTTTCGTACGAAATAACTTTGGCAAAACAACCCTGTATTTTATTTTGCCTTCGACATGTTCGCAAAGAGCTGAGCACCAAGCAAATTAAAAGTGAGTAAAATTTTCGGTTCATGGAATTTTCGTTGTTTTTTTATACATGTACTTTTTATGGTAACGAAAATTTTATAAAACTGAATGCCTGGCTTTATATATTACTCCGTGGATAAATGTCAGCGCAAAGACAAATAGATTTTGCACAATTGTGACCAAGATGTACTAATAAAGGTGAGCGCATATCACAGCTGATTTGTTTTGTTTAAATTTTTACAGTTAACATAAGTATTCACAAGTTGTTTACTTATTATTGTTTAAACAATGAAAGTGAAAATGTATATTTTCAAACTGTGGGAATAAAAGAAAAATGCGAGACTGTTGTCTTTGCATAAGTCTTCACTCCACTGTTTTTGTTTTTGCTCAACCCGGACATATTGAGGTTTACAGCAGGTATATTTTCTCCCAATTTGTGTAAAGGGTGTCTCCATAAGATTGCAATCTTTAAATTTAGTGATTTTTTTTTGTGCAAGTGGCAACTCATACATTTGGCAGCTGTCACATATGTTTATTCCGATTATTAAAAATGTTGCCCTATATGAAAGAACAACGCATTAGTTATAAGCCCGGTATTCAGTTTTTATGCAATTTTCGTTACCATAAGAAGTATGTGTATACAAAATAACGAAAATTTCATAAACCGAAAATTTCGCGCATTTTTCATTTGCTTGGTACAAAACAATTGTTTTGGTTGCTGTAAAGAAGTGTTTGAAGTCTACGTCATTAGTGTTGCCTAATAGTGACACGTTGCTTGATCAAATTTGCGTACGCTTGGAAGGATTGAATAGATTGTTTGTTATGGTGTCCTACATACCGCCAAATAGCAGTCAAAGCTTATATGTTTCGCATATGCATAATATCTCTGAAATGGCTCCTGATAACGAAAAAGATGGTTATTTGGTTCTGGGTGACTTCAATTTATGTAATATAGTTTGGTCTTTACTGCCTAATTGTAATACCTTGTATCCCGGCAATGTTAATTTGTTAATTGTCTTGGTCGATTATTCGATCTTGTATTTATTTCCAATAATATTAAATTTTCTATTGAAAAATGTGATAAGCCCTTCAGTACTCCAGACATGCATCACGTGCCATTAAATGTAAATGTTGATTTTTATAAGTTTCCCTGCTCTAATATTGATTATTTACGTTACGATTTTAGTAGATGTAATTTTGAGGTTTTAAATCAGCATATTTTGAGTATTGTTTGGTTGGATGTTTTTAAAAACAAAACCATCGATGATTGTTATTATGAATTTATTTGTAAGATTAATGAAATACTTCATTCTGTGGTGCCTAAGGGTTCATTCTGTGGTGCCTAAAGGTTAAGCCGTGGCCGTCGGTGGTGCAATGGTTAGTGTGCGCGGCTCTTGTACATGAGATCCTGGGTTCGAACCCGGCTCTGACCACCTTCAAATTTTCTTTCGGCGGCGGTCACCTCGCATAGTGACGGCGACACTATCGAGTATCTAGCCATGAAAAAGCTTCTCAAATTACCGTTCGGAATCGGTGTAAAACTGTAGGTCCCAATCAGTGAGTGAAAACTGGAAAGCGCACAGCTCAGTGATTGTGAGAAGTTCTCCCCAGTCCCTTCATGGGATGTAATGGGAAACCATTTATTTATTTTATAAGGGTTAAGCCAGATTGTTATAAATTGCCTTGGTATACCCCTGGCTTAAAAAAACTTAAAAATTTGAGAAATAAGTTTCACAACGTCTACAAATCCACAAATTGTGCTGAAAGTAAGAGGATGTTTGAGCATTATTCTAGGGAATTTGATTTTCTAAATAAATTTCTGTACAGCAATTACATTGTGCAATTTGAAAATAAAATAGTTACTAATCCATAGTCATTTTGGCACTTCATAAAAGCTAAACGTAGAAGCAGTGATTTTCCGTCATCAATGTTCTGGGAAGATAAATTTGCAAATTCTCCAGTTGAACAAGCAAACTTATTTGCCGATTTCTTCAAATCCAACTTTGAATTTGGGGTACCAAGTATTGCTTCAAGTTTTTTGGATGGTGTTAACTCAATCACAAATTTATCTTTCTTTCAGTTTGATGAATCTGATATACTCGCTGCCTTATCTGATCTCAAGGATTCACCTAAACCTGATATAGATGGGCTTCCTACGTTGTTTCTTAGGAAATGTAGTGTATCTATTTGCGGTCCGCTAAAATTGATTTTTAATAATTCCCTTAAAGCTGGTACGTTCTTAAACCAATGGAAAGTTTCCACTATAATGCCTACTCATAAATCAGGATCAAAAAATGACATTAGCAATTATAGACCGATATCTAAATTATCTAACGTATCGAAACTCTTGGAACATTTAGTTTATGATAAAATTTATCATTCTATTTTCCAATTTTTATCTGAATCGCAGCACGGTTTCATAAAACATCGTTCAGCAATTACTAACCTATTAGTCTTTACTAATTTCTGTATCAAGTCTTTTGAGTCAGGATTTCAAGTTGATACACTCTATTTTGACTTTTGCAAAGCCTTTGATAAGGTATCGCACAGTTTACTTTAAATGAAATTGGCTAAAATTGGATTTCATTCGTGTCTTTTACAGTGGTTTGAATCGTATTTAAGTAATAGAGTGTGTCGTGTGTGTGTTGATAATGTTTACTCTAATAGGTATTCAGCAACCTCTGGTATACCGCAAGGTAGTATTTTAGGACCTCTTCTTTTTATATTATTTGTTAATGATATTGAATCATGTTTCAAACATTCTAAATTTCTCATGTATGCTTACGATTTAAAACTTTTTACAAAAATTTCTTGTCTTCAAGACTCTATTTTACTTCAGGAAGACATCAATCGATTAGTCATTTGGAGTGAATGTAATCATTTAAAACTAAATACTGCTAAATGCTTCCATCTTCTTTTTGCTAGGCGTATAAATTTAGTTAACCCCATCTATTTCATTGGGACTTCTTTAATACCTAAAATATTAGATTTGGGCATTGTTTTCGATCCAAAACTGGTACTTAACTTGCATGTGGATTATATAATGCCTAAAGCGTACTCCACCCTTGCTTTTGTGAAAAGAAATAGTAAAGACTTTCGGAACCCTTACACACGAAAATTACTATACACCGCTTTTTATAGATCTAAATTAGATTATGGTGCCATTATTTGGAATACCTACCATAATGTACGCATTAATCGTATTGAGTCATTGCAAAAGAAATTTATTAAATTTGCATTGTTTGAAGTAAATTTGCATAGTCCAATTCCATCTTATGAAGCTAGATGCAGATTAATTCACTTGGAAACCCTATCTAGTCACAGATCCAAGTGTTCTGTATTGTTTTTATACAAATTAATTTGTGGATTTGTAGATTGTCCTCCGCTTCTTAGCTGCATAAATATTAATACTCCCTTATGGTGTCTTAGAAATAATGATTTTTTTAATATATCTGTTCATAGAAATAATTACTCTTCTTTTGAGCCTATATTGAGGTGTCTTAAGGAATATAATACTATTAATATGAACTGTTCAATTGATTTTTCGTTTTCACTTAATAAATTTAAAAATATTTTGGATTTATATTGCTTTCAGTTAAGCTAGTCTGTAAGGATTGTAATCCATAGATATAAATAAATAAATAAAAATTTGTTGGGGCGAAATTTGGACATTTTGATGATTTTAACAACCAAAAGTAACACCATATGCGTTAAAAATAAAACGGAGTGCGTTGAGGAATTATAAATGAAATAACAAAATTTTACGGTTAGAAATAAATGACGAAATTTCTTATGAAAATTTCGCAAGAACTGAATACGGGGCTATAGACCGCTCGCAAACTTCGAAGAATTTTCAGTCGAGAAAGTGCACCTAATGTGTCAACCATTCGAAGAGTGGTCAACAAATTTGAAGCAACTCGGTTGGTTATGGACAGTAAGACACCTGTAGTCAACGTACCGGTCGGTCTCTTGAAAAAATTGCTGCTGTAAACCCGAAAACATCAATTCGATATCTTTCTCAACAACTTCAAATTTCACGAAGCACTACTCAGCGAATTTTGACAAAAGACTTCCACCTTCATGCCTACAAAATTTAGCTTACTCAGGAGCTCAAACCAGCAGACCATAGAAAGCGCCGGCAATTCGTTCAATGGGTAATGTACTTATAGTAAAGTGAAGTCAATGCCAATTTTTCAAAAAAAAAGTCATCTTATCCGATGAAGCGCATTTCCATCTGAATGGCTTCGTGAATACACAAACTTGTCGAATATGGGGCTCAGAAAATCCTCATGCACTCCATGAGAAACAAATGCACCTACAACGAGCAAGTGTCTGGTGCGGATTTTGGTCAGACGGTGTGATTGGGCCTTACTTTTTCGAAGATGAGGCCGAAATTGCGGTGACTGGGAACGGCATTCGTTACAGGAACATGATAAATGAGTTTTGGTGGCCTCAACTTGACGGCATGGATCTGAATGACATGTGGTTTCAGCAAGACGGCGCCATCTGCCACACCGCGCAGGAAACAATCGATTTATTGCAACAACGATTTCCCGAACAAATTGTCTCAAGAAATTCTTCTGTCAACTGGCCACCAAGATCATGCGATTTAACGCCGTGCGATTGCTTTCTTTGTGGTTTTATGAAATCTCGGGTTTATGCGAATAATCCAGAAACAAATCCGAGATCAAACGCGTCATCGTTGAGATACAGCCACATCTCTGTGAAAAAGTTATGGAAAATATCATGAAAAGAGTAAAGGCCTGTAATCAGAGCCGTGGGGGCCATTTGACGGATATTTTATCCCATACTGTCTTCTTTGTAATCCAAGAAAAAAATCATTACGACCCCAAAGAATTTGTGTTTTTATTTTAAAATGAAAAAGTGCATTCTTACTGAGACACCCTTTAAAAACTGTTCTTGCATTTGCCCACATATAACATTGTCAAACATACAATTGCATAATTATTGTACTATATCTTGCACTAAATATTGAAATACATTAATAAAACTCACTCACTCACTTGGTTATGAAGATAACTCAGTTATGTTGAAATTTTAAAAAATTACGGAATATTGTTTAACATGTTTTTAAATCATTTTAGTTTTATTATTCGATCTTTAACATGTTATGTTCTTTAATAATTTTTAAGGTTCAAGATCAAATTCTATGAAATTGTACTTCTTTTTGTAATATGTGATAGTGATGGGTAATTCCCCATCGTCGTGGGTAGCTACCCATTATTTTCCCCATTACACCCTGAGGGTAATGCGTAATCGGATGGGTAATTCCCAATTGTCGTGGGTAGCTACCCATTATTTTCCCCATACCTTGTGGGTAATGGGTAAACGTTCATTACACATTCGCAACGACGATATGTATGGGTTACACGTGAGGGGTAAATACGAAATCTGATACCTGCACAAAGCAAAATGTAAAGGATATACATTTCGCACAATTGCAAATATGTATTCAATTTTAATCATTAAATCATGCACATACTTCAAATGCATTTTAAACATATAATAAGAGTGTGCAACAGCTGTTACAACCCGATATCACAGAGCATGTTTGAATTTCCTCCAGTTCGCGTTGAAAATGACAGAACTGGTATTATACATAATTTAAATTAGCCATTAATATCAATCCACTTTATAGGACAATAGTATTCATCATGGACTAATTACTATACTAGACTCAACATTTCTCTCTTAGCAAATTTATGATATCTGGCCAGGTGTGATATGAACGTTGGATGTCGAAAAGAATTGCTTCAATGATACCAGATAGAGGCAATGGTTCAAAACAACGAACACAATAACAACAACGGCATTTCGTTTTGTGTGTTAAAATTATTTTGTTACATACAACACAAATGTATGCTAACAATAACAGTCAATAGAAAAATGAAAAACACATTTAAATTTCACAGTTTTGCACCAAAACGGGACGAAAAATTAAAGCTGAAGATATTGTAATTCCACCTGGCGTATGTCACTGTTCGTCAAACATCTCTCTATCACACCGACTGCATCACGATGAGTGTGAAAGGAAACGTCAGATGAGTCAAATATTCTCTCTAGTAAGATTTATTCTATGGTATTCATCAGGACAGTAGTATTAATCAAATATAATTTAGACATAGGTTGCATATCGCTTTTTCCTCCATCCGCATTCTTCCCACTATTTTCTAACTTCATAATCGATCAGCTGTGGCATCTAAACCGCCTGATTTTAACTAATGACTACTCTGTGCGACAGTTCGAAATACCTGATAAGTAATACTATTTTTCTTGTTGGTCTTGTCGGGTAACACAAGAGTCCATTTGTGAAATTTCCCAAACATCCTCAAAATCCTGACTAACGGGTAAAAAAACCACGTTTTCCTCTCTTTTGCGGGTATAATTTAGGTAATTATCAACCGATTTTCAGTTTCCCGAAGGGTTTGGAAAGGAGAAACATACACATTTTGAACGATTTATACTTTATTTGAAAAAAAAACTTAAGAAATCTGTCTGGACTTGTTTAAGAAATATTTTTTTTTTTTTAAATTTTTTCACAATTTATTTAACTGTGGCGATATTTTTGACCTAATTTTTGGTGGAAACATATACATGGTCCCTGCAGAATGTATTTGGGAGAATATGTTACAGAGGCATTTTCTTTCCAGCGTGTGGGGATTTATCGACCTCTATAAGTAATTCGGCAGTTGTTTAGTTGGGAGAACCTCTCATACGGTTATGACAGTTGGGACAACTTCTAATTTGGCAGTGACATCCTCTAATTTGAATGTGATGATAACTAATGTGGTTGTGACAATTCTATATTCGGTTACGGCTAATTCGGTTATTTTTTCTGTGGGTCTTTAGTACTGTGCACCTGATACTGAATACTGAATTTAACCATTTGCTGCATTTGCTTCATAATCCCACTTAGGCCATTAAGGATTTCTGCAATAACATTTGCTGTTATCAATTTTATTTAGAATAATATATTACAAAACTCCAAATACTTTCGACATACTGAGTACAGATTTTTTTGTCATCTACTGTACATATATAAATTAGTATTAAATCTCGAATTAACACACGAGTAAATATTAGTTTGTACATTAATCTCATGAGATTTGTAAAGTAATGATTTATTTTTGTTTGTTTTCATGGTTCTTGGTCTCAAGCATCATTGAAATCCGATATGCTGTCGTAGGAGGGTTGCAAAATAATTGAAAGAACAATTTGTAGTAACAAAAAAGTTGTAAACATCATCTGAGAATAGAAAAGAGTCGTTGACTAAAAGTGCCAACTAATGTTTCCCCTTCCTCAGTGACTTTATTGGGACATACAATAAATTGTATGAGGTAATTTAAACTAAAGCTTTAATACCGGTATGAACCACATAAATCAATTCTAATGTAATTTGATTTGATGGCTATGGAATCCATTAATTAAACGTCAATATGTAGTGCATGGCAGATGTGAATGTCAGACAGGTGAACGAGCACATATTGAGTGGTTCATGAAAAACTAATTTTTGTTAAACAAAACTTCGACATCAATCAATTCCGGATATTTGAAATATATCTACACAAGAACAAAAATCATACATAAATCAGCTGAACTTTTCCAATTGGAAGTCAATAATTGAAAACATTTACTCAACAAACATTCACATACATCCATGTGTTCAGTAGGAAGACGGATTATATTCATTTTATTCATGGAAATGGAATGAAGCATCAATAATACCGTGCAGGTCCAATTTTGGGGGTGGATGATACCTGCAACAAAATTATTACACTAGGTGGGTTATATAACATTGTATAAGTAATGGAAACGGCGTTGAAATGAAGTGGTAGGGACAATATTTTCCTAACGTATATTTCAGGAGAGATTTCACCAGGGGTAGACAAAGCTCAGAATCCTTCATTTGCAACTTGCATGACCTTTTAGTATTATTCTTTAAAAATCTACAAAAATCAACAAAATGTAAAATTTTTGGCTTGAACTATTCTACAAATATATTTTTTTAATAAATTTCACTATAAGTTTTAAATTTGTCTATGCCCGTTAGTCCTTTTTTGAAGAAATTCCACAAAATTGCACCAAGATGGCATCACTAGGTCCATTCAAACAACATAGGTCCAATTTTGTGACAGTTCCTCAAAGCAAAACAAAAATAGAAATTAAAGTAGTAACATAGTAGAACATTTAAAGTCCAAAATTCTTAATTTTGATTAAAACTTTGATAATATTTTTCAAAACAGGACAAGAGGAACTTAACAGTTGAAATTAAACAAAAATGGAAATTGAAGTTGAAGGATTGTCGTC
Organism: Phaonia tiefii; assembly: GCA_963931995.1. Taxonomy (NCBI): domain Eukaryota; kingdom Metazoa; phylum Arthropoda; class Insecta; order Diptera; family Muscidae; genus Phaonia; species Phaonia tiefii. The sequence goes on from OZ008367.1 coordinate 130,927,284, forward strand.
TTTTCCAATCCTTAGGGAGATCTCTTCCACAATATATTTCTAAAGGGTGTCTCAGTAAGAATGAACTTTTCATTTTAAAATAGAAACACGTATATTTTGAGATAGTTGTAAATATTTTATTGGATTATAAAGAAGACCTGTTCCGATTAAGTATGGAATAAAATATCCGTCAAAGGTCCATCAATGCTCTGATGACAGGCCATTACTTTTTTCACGAAATTGTCCACGACATTTTCACAGAGATGCGGCTGTTTCACACCGATGACGAGTAGGATCTCGGATTTGAGCTCATAAATTGTTTCTGGTTTATACGCATAAATCCGAGATTTCAGTAAACTCCAAGGAAAGAAGTCGCACAACGTTAAATCGCCAGTTGACATCAGAAGTTCTTGAGATAATTTCTTCTGGAAATCGTTGCTGCAATAAATCGATTGTTTCATGCGCGGTGTAGCAGGTGGCGCCGTCTTGCTGAAACCACATATAGTCCAGATCCATGCCGTCAGGTTGAGGCCACCCAAGCTCAGTCACTGCAATTTCGGCCTCATCTTCGAAAAAGTAAGGCCCAATCACGCCGCCTGACCAAAATCCGCACCAGACAGTTGCTCGTTGTGGGTGCATTTGTTTCTCATGGAGTGTATGAGAATTGTCTGAGTCCCCACCACGACAATTTTGTGTATTCAGATGGAAATTCGCTTCATCGGAGAAGATAACTTTTTTGAAAAATTGGCATTGACTTCACCTTGCTCCAATAGCCATTGAACGAATTGCCGGCACTTTCCATGGGGTGCTTTTAGAGGTCTTTTATCAAAATTCTCGCGTAGTGCTTCGAGAAATTTGAAGTTGTTGAGACCGTTGCCGAAGTGGTGTTTTCGGCGACACTTTCGTTTACAGCAGCAAATGTTTTCAAGAGACCGACCGGAACATTGACGCACAGGAGTCTTACTGTTCATAATCGACCCAGTTTCTTCAAATTTGTTGACCACTCTTCGGATGGTTGACACATTAGGTGCACTTTCTCGACTTAAAATTCTTCGAAGTATGCGAGCGATCTCACCATAACTTTTCAAATTTTTAAAATAAGTTTTCACAATTATAACGCGTTGTTCTTTCGTAAAGCGCTCTATTTTTAATAATCGGAAGACACATATGTGACAGCTGCTAAATTTCAGAGTTGCCACTTGCTAAACTAAATTTCAAAAGTGCAATCTTACTGAGACACCCTGTAGTACATATTGATCTAGGGGCTGCAAATTTCACTTTTCAAGTGGAAATCGTTGAGCAATGTGTCCACGGAACATTTAGCTCAGCTAGCTGTGCATTTTAGTGAATTTTATTGATAATTTCTAAGCAGAGGACGAAAAGGACACTTTAATATTGAAAATAGATTACTAAAATGTTCTACGAAAATAATTCTTGTTGAATTTTGGTGAAGGTATGAGATTAGTGCTGTCGAGACGGTGTCTGGGATATTTGCCTGGAGTCGGAGTCGTAAAACTCCCACTCCAAGTGCAGGATTTTCTTTGAAATCGAAAGTATTTTTGAGCCGTTTTTATGATTTTTGTTTACTTATTTTATACTGTATTAGATATAATCGGTTTGCTTTAGGTCACAATTCCAGAAGGCTTTTTGTTTGCATTGGGTTAAGTTAAATATATTTTTTTTTGGAATTCAGGTTGAATCAATGTCGAACTGACCTGGAACAACTTTAATATATTGGACAAAAAAAATTGATTTAATTTTTTTGCTTATCAAACATTTAAATCACATCGAACATCTTGTAGTCGATAATGCGGTTTGATTTTTAAGCTTGTTATAAGCTTGATGACAATGACAGGGATAACAACATCGTGGCTGTAATTTTAAAAGTACCATATACGATCTCATCTCGAAGGGTAGATGCAACCGCTAAGGAACTTTCTAAATGAATCGAGAAATAGATGGCGCTACAGCGGGAAGGTTCGGGAAACGTCTGAAGGATGTTTTGCGTTAATTATGTTGATTGAAATACATCGTTGCGTTAAGGTGGTATATGATCTCACTCCGATCGGTGGTTTGCAATCCCCAAGGAACTTTCTGGACCAATCGAGAAATACACCCCAAGAAATAATATAGGCAATACGTTATCGGATTTGATTTCCAAATGTTTCAAATTTTATTAATCCTTTCAAAACTCAATACCTTTCAGCAAAAATACTTTGGCTACGACTTCTGCAAGATGAATCAACAAAAATAAACTAATTGCTAGTGAGATATATTTATAAAGGTAAAAACACTTTTTAAATATTTTCAAAAGTTTTGTAAGACGAATAATATCAGTATCAATTATCTTCCACTTTTCTTGGAGTGCTACTTAAAGGTTCTTGACATTTTTTAACTGGTACCCATGGTGGTAAACTTGGGTCGATAATATAGCCCAAAGGGTTTCAATCGGATTATGATCAGGTCTAAGTGCAAACCAATCGAGAGTTTTCAGAATCTTTCGGTTTTTCTAATTGTATTGCTGGAAGACCAATTCTGGGACATAGAGTTTCCCAGAGTTTTTCTCCCACAGAGGAGAGTTACTCACAGCCATTGAGTTTTGCATTTTATAGTTTTACACTCCCTGATTGAAGTTAACATTTTTACATCGGTTTCGAACTGTATTTTGAAAAGCATTTCATGGCTAAGTACTCAATAGTGTCGCCATCACTAAGCGAGGTGACCGGCGTCGAAGGAAATGTATGGTGGTCAGAGCACGGATCGAACCCACGTTCTCATGCACAAGAGTGGAGCTCACTAGACATTGCCTCACCGACGGCCACGACTCCAATGACTGCTGAAAAATTTTTACTCAGCCATTAGGACACATCTCTAATAGCCAAAATTTGCGACTGATATACGCTACAATGATCAGGTATTCTACGAGAAAGGGACAATCCTAGTTCTCTAGATTAGACCCCGAAGTCTACCTGATCATTAAATTTCGAACCATTCATATACTCGTAGAAATTCAAATATCCGTTTATGCGAGGAACTTCTTTGTGTCAAAAATCTCTATCTGATATGAGAGTGTGGTATTTCCGATGGAATAGTGCTTCCGCTTTCGAGTAGTCGACAATTGTAGGAATGTTGGGAGTACCATCCAGGACTGTGCCATATCCATGACAATGTCCCATTAACCTGATGATAGAAGTGGAATCTGCCTGCATATAATATCCAACGGTAACATTACATTCAGTGTATCAGTGGGAGTGGTGCCTAAAAGTATGCTGTCGCTGAAAGTTGAAAGGCTATCTCATACCAACTCACCACGAATGTTTGTTGATATCGCAAGAACAGTTTGAAACAATCGAGAACACACGGCATCTCACTGCTAACCATTAAGTCGATATCGATGAAATAAAATGTTTCTGGAAACGGCTGAACTGGGATAAATATCGAGTAAAGGAATAAATTATCGAGTAATAGTGGTATCGAAAAAAAGACTTACTGTAAAGTAGTAAGTTTGAACTGTACAATATGGGTGGAGTGAAAATATACTTTTTTCGAATTTGAAAATTCCACACTCGAATAGACATGTAGTTTGGAATCCTTAATAAGAGGTAAATAAGGAAAACATTTTTAAAAAATGTTTGAAGTCGCGGCATGCCCTTAAAATGTTCGCTAATTTGGCGTTGATTTCAAAAAAATCATAAAAATTAACGTAATACCTTATTCGAAATATGGAAGTTTGAGCTTACTCAGTACCCAAACAAAAGTATTTGAGGCAAAGAAGAGGATGATCGACCAATATTTGTAGCTTTGGTGTCGATTTCAATGTTAAGCCAATTTGTTGATTTGGCTTATTTTGCTTTTTGCCATTTTTCGACCATAACATAATTTTTTTTAATTTCTCCAGGAGCGGGTCTGATTGGCAGTAAAATTATGAACATTTATTAACCAGAAACTCCAAACTTGGTTCAGTAGTTCAAAAGATACACGTCTTCAAACATGTGTATTTTTTCAATTTTCATTAAAATTACCATTTGCAGTCACTTCATAGAGAATAACCGCTTTGGAATTTCTGGTCAATAAATGTGCACAATTTTGCTACCAATCAGACCCACCCATGGAGAAATGGAAAAAAAAAGTGTGGTTGAAAATTTGCTGGTGCGATAGATAGATGTCTTTGTGTGGCATCAAAATATCAAATTACCGAAACTCATCGAAATAGAAAAATACCCTGCAAAAATTATACAATTTAAAATGTGCAAAAACACATTTCTGCCCACTGTGCGGCGTTTGATGTTGGCAACTCTGTGTATTTTTTAAAAAGAGAAAAATACTATTTCATTTGCAATATAGGTTTCTGTTGTTTTTCTTAAAATACTGTCAGAAGTTTACAACCTAACAGACTTCACCTTGTTAAAATGAAAAATTTTTTTTTATAAAGGACATTTTAATCTGCATTCCTGTCATTATCTCTGTCTTCCACAAAATCATTCAGTAGGATTCAATTTATACCTGCATGTCTACATTTTAATTTATTCACTTTTCCCATTTTATAATAATGACAATCAATGTTTGTCCAAGAATCAATCATTTATTTTACCTGGGCCTATATAGTATTCATGCCTTTTAAACATCTGGCAATTCTACGCAAATATTTTCATACAATTCTGTCATTCCGTCGTTGTTAAATGTGACAATACCGAAATCAATATACATACTCATATACAATATAGACGAGTGCAACCAGAGGGTGTCGGAAATGAAGCAGGTTGAAATGTCATTCGATAAATTGTACAATAGACCAAAAAAAAAAGAAATAAATGACGGAAATGAATGGCAAATGTAGGTGGACTCGCATATGCAACAGTGGTGACTCGATGCAAGAGAGAAAAAAAGGAAAAAATTGTTACAGAAAATGTACAGAATAAAAATAAAAATATATATAAATAAATATTTGAAATTGATTGATTGAGATTGATATATCGTAGTACAATGAATTGTTAGGATATACTGATGGAAAATACAACAATTTGTGAAAAGCCTTAAAGCGATCATTTTGTTTAAATCAAATAATTTGTTAAATTTTGTTTGGCGACAAAAAGTAATCTATCTGTGTGCATGTGAGTTACAGTTTTTATTCTTTTTGTAATCGGTTATAAAAATATCGTAGATTATGTACCAATTCAAATCCAATTATTCACTTTGACATGTAAGACGATATAAATTAGGGTATTACTCATACCCAGCCACTACTGTATTAATAAATAGTTCACAGATGTGACAGTACAGTACATGTATGACCAGTTCTACATATGTGTTGTATTTCCAGAACACAGGTGATATCCTTTTCTCTCACAAATGGCATTTCCCACAATGGCCCCAAGGCTCAAATCAAGTATAACCCAGAAATATCAACTGCACAGATATACGGCGGGATAATATACACATTCGTACATATGTGTGTGTGTATGTTTGTATATCCCTGGAGTGCCTAAAAGGATTTAATGTCACATTTCGTTTGTACACAATTGTATGTTAATGCCGATACATTCGACACACGTATGTATATGAATGTTTATACATATGGGGGAAAACAGGTGATCTGTCCAAGTCAAAACTAAAAGTTTACCAATTTTCATAAAAATTTTTATTATTTGAAGGCAGAAATGCTAGTAGATTGGATATTAACTTTTAAAGTTTGGTATAGGTTGTGGCCGCAGGTGGTGCAATTGTAGTGTGCGTGGCTCTTGTGCATGAGAACGTGGGTTCGATCCCTGCTCTGACCACCTTAAATTTCTTTCGACGGCGGTCACCTCGCTTAGTGACTACGACACTATCGAGTACTTAGTCATGAAAACGCTTCTCAAAATACCGTTCGGAAACGGTGTAAAATTGTAGGTCCCAATCAGTGAGTGTAAAACTAGAACGCGCACAGCTCACTGGTTTGTGAGAATCCTTCATGGGATGTAACGGGAAACCATTTATTTATTTTATAGGGTTGCCAGATTCAAACGTTTTAGCATTTTGCAATCTATACCTGTTTCATTTGTACAATAATACAGCATTCAAACCGATCAAGTTTAGCGAATTTCGAAGGTTAACTCCGTTAAGCTGTAAATCCGTTATTTTAATCTGTAAAACTGAACTTTAAATTTTAACCTCATTTTAAATTGTTTGACAATTTGATACAACACTGCTAAGTACCAAAAAAATGCAACCATAATAAAAACATACACAAAAAATCAACTGTTTGACAAACGGACAATGACGATCTAGAATTAGACGGCCGGAAGATGTCGGCAATTTGACAACGCTGGTAAAAGAGAACCCAAAAAGTGATAGAACTTCACTCAAAGCCATTTCTCTCATGCGTCATATCTTGATTATTTCATACTTTTTGCACAGTTTATGTAATTTTACTTCAACGTGGTTGGAATTTGTATAGTTATATAAAATATCAATATCAAAACGCTGCTCGTGTATTGAAATATTCAATCAAGAGAATAAGAGAGAGAACAGAGAATGACTAGGGTTTCACTCGTTGTGTTTGTTGGCATTTGAGTGAAGAGAAATGTTGACTGTCGACTTGAACATCGTTTTTGATACGGAGACCGATCGAACATTTCCGACTCGTCGCCGCCACCAAAAATATGTTGAAGCTCACTTCGCCGCCGATGTATTTGGCTCCATTCGGCTTAAAATGTGAGTCGATTTGACCGACTTACCCGATTTGACTGACTGATCCAATTTTAAAGATTTAGGTATTTCAAAAACAGCTCAAATTTTTACAAAACTGACAAAACCAAAACCCGCCGATTTAAATTTTCTATTGTACCGCTGTCTTCGGTAATTTTGTCTCGTCACGGAATGGCTTTAAATTGGCCTAAGCACAAAGTTGCCACCTGAAATGTCTATTTAATCTCAAATTTGGTTGTGAAAATGGCCAAGATTAAAGAACAAGAATCAATCATTTATTTTACCTGGGCCTACATAGTATTCATGCCTTTTAAACATCTGGCAATTCTACGCAAATACTTTCATACAATTCTGTCATTCCGTCGTTGTTAAATGTGACAATACCGAAATCAATATACATACTCATATACAATATAGACGAGTGCAACCATAGGGTGTCGGAAATGAAGCAGGTTGAAATGTCATTCGATAAATTGTACAATAGACCAAAATTTAACAAATTATTTGAAAGTGTATTGATAAACTGGCCGCTATAAATCGCCATCTAAATGCGACATGAACTTGATATTTTACTCCATACAAAGTGCTCGAACAATTAACCTTAAAAGCTTCTATAGAAACAGTGACTGCTAGAGTACTTTTAAGTAATCTATACATATATATAAAAATGAATGTTTGTCTGTATGTCCTTTATAGAAGCGTAAACTATGCATTTGATCATGTGATGAGCCCACGAAGGTTTCTGAGTTGGTACAGCCAATTTTTAACAGATGGCACCACTGTCATTCCAATGAATTTCATATATTGCCGTGACAGTTCATGCTGGTTTGAACTGAAAATTCTTCTTCGAAATATCAATCCACCATGACTTTGCAACGGAAAACCAAAATTTGAAGGCAAAACAACGTTTGCCGGGTCAGCTAGTTGTTTATAAAATAAATAAAATTACTTATTTGAAAAAAAATAAATAAAATTGTATCTTTAAAATCGAGATTTAAATACAAAAATTACCATATCTAACAATCAACAACTTTACAAGTTTTAAATTTGCTTGTTCTAGCAAGCCTTACATCTGATTTAGAGTATCTATATAAAAAAAATTGAACGATACATTATTAAATTTTTAACAAATTAGAATTTGAACAAAGTATAAATTCTTGCATGTGTCAGCCTTATTAGATTGACATTTATTGCAGATATAACTATAAGGTTTTCGTTGAAATATGTAGAAACGAATATTTATAAACACTTCATAGACTGTAATGTTATTTTCTATTAAAACAAATTTCAATATCCTTTGGTTCAAACCAAATTTCAACATGCACCAAACTAATTTTTACACATTGTTACAAATTTTCCAATTGTCCTTTTAGCAATGTTTTAGTTTCCGTTAAAATGGCGGTAAACTGTTTTCTGTTAATTTTGTATTAAACTGTTTTCTTACACATTACGAATTTAGTAGTTTACAAAAATAACAATATTGCCAACAATTTATACCTCTACCCATCTAAAATGAGACTGAACTCAGTTCGCCGCAGCCGTTTCCAGAACCATCTCGAACCTACGGTGTCTGTACTTGAAATTGGACATCCACTTAATGATTAGTGGTGAGATGCCATTCGATCTCGATTGTTGAAGACTGTTCTTGTGATACAGTGTGGTTTTTATGTTCCAGACCGATATGTTTTTGAAAAAAAAAAAGATTTTTGTGGATGATTTACGAGATATGAGTTAAAAATTGTAATTTTCGTGTGAAAAACAGTTGTAAGTCCACAGTTGGGCCAAAAATGGTGAAAAAAGATAAAAAAAAAATTAAAATTTTTTGAAATTTTTGCAACTTTGAGGCAGTTTTTTGGGGTTAGTTTGTTTTACACTTTGGTTCTCCTAGTCTATAGCTACAATTGCACCGAGGACAGGAAAACACTATTCCAATTGGTTTCCGAGATATAGCCGTGAGAATTTCATATTCTTCGGAAAAATAAAATCCGAACACTTGCTAAACTTGCAAAACCCAAATAGAGGTTTGTTAGTTTCGATAAGTACTTCGAGAAAATTCACACGAGAAGGAGTTTGCATGTTATGTGTTGCACTGTGTTATTTTTAAAATGGAAAGTTCTGAACAAAAATACTTTTTTCAAAAGTTGTTATGATTTTCGATATCGGTTCTTAAATAATTATTTAATATATAAAATGGGAGCCGTAAGGTTGCGAAACACTGAGGTCGGTGTAAAGTCGTGTTTTTCCAAAGTAATGGAGTCGGATTGGAGTCGTGCTATTTCAAAATGCCGAAGGTATAGTTATCCAATTTTAGTCAAACTCCACAGCCCTGATTAAACCATTAATTATGTTTACCTGCAAGTATTAACCAATATTGTGTTACGATTAAGAAACACCTTTTACATACGCTTAAAACCTAAATTAATATAATCTAAATAGCAGGGCGATTAATGTTGCGCCTGAAAGTATACCTTCGCTACAAGATACCAGCACGCCAAACCAGGATGATGAAGACGTGTCGATACCGTTTAAATTTGTGAAGAATCATCGAGAAACAGGTTCTGGAAACAGGAGGAACCCTCTAGAGATCCTGGTGTCAAATAGTGGAACTGATATAAATTACGGATGCCAGCGTATTGGAGTTAGTCTGTGATTAAACGCTCAAAAGTAAGCAACGCGAGGGAATAGGAAAATTGATGAATATAGACAATTGTCAATGTTAAATTTGTGTAAGAAAAGCGAACTCCTGTACTGTAAAGTACAATAAAAATAACTAAAAACGTTGTATTTATCGGGATTTAAAATGAACCTTGTTTTATTAGGAGGAAATAAAACAGCGCTAAAAAGAAAGATTTTGAAAATTCGTAACAGTATAAACGAGTCTATATCGCAACACGCTAAAATATTTTTATTTGACCTGGACACTTTACATATTTCTCCCCATATACAGTAGGTAGCTATGCCTACACATGCAAGACTATGTGGTATGTAAATTGTAGAATTGTTACCCGACTCAATTTCATTTCATTTGTGTAATATAAAAAAAGGATATTTTCCTTTAACATTTCATCCTGTTTGTTAGCAAGGACAATAGAATTAAATTGAATTTAAGCTAAAATTGCTTTCTAAATTTATTCAATGGTGGCAGTTGATGGTTGATGCATTTTGTCAAAAGTTAAAGTTAAACTTTTTTAGGTTTTGGGAATTTGGCCTACCAGGTTGTAATTCAATTTACCGCGAAGGAATGTTGAAAGGGTACGCAACGTTGGAGCAATGTACAAAAAACATGACTTTCAAATACGGAAGGCAATTAAATTTATGGACACCAATTTAATTTTTATTTTGAAATATATTTAAAAAAATTTCTAAAATACAGTAAGTAGTTTAAAAAATATTTAAATGCCAGTTCAAAAGACATCAATGGAACTTTGGATTTCAATAACTGAAATAAACAACAGTCAATTGATATCGACGACTTTTCAAATAGAAACGAATTTTCAACTGTGAATTCAAATTGAACTTTTGTTTGATATTATTTTTGAAATTCAAGTGATGGTTTATAAATTCGAAATACAACTTTTCATTTTCAGTGGAATTTTAGATTCTGAGTTGATGTGTTTTGAGCTTTAAATGGAATTTTTGAATTCCAATTAATTGAGTTCAAATTATAAATATATTTATTGAATATGAGTTCATATTATAAAAATATCAAATTAAAAAAAAAGTGCCAATTACATCCGAAGAATACTTCCCATTACATCCCAAAAAGGGATTGGGAAAGCTTTACACAACCACTGAGTAGTGTGCTTTCTAATTTTTCACTCACTGATTTGGACCTACAGTTTTACGCCGGTTCCGAGCGGTATTTTGAGAATGCTTTTTCATGGCTAAGTAGTAGGCTAAGTGTCGCCATCACTGACCGTCGTCGAAGGAAATTTAATGTGATCAGAGCAGGGATCGAATCCATGTTCTCATGCATAAGAGCAGCGCACACTAACCATTGCATCACCGATGGCCGCGACGATGTCAAGTCTATTTTAGTGAAATATATTGTTATGAAAATAGTGTTCCACTTAGGTTAGACTACGATTTGAATGGCATCAACGATTGTTCCAATATGAATGACAATGAATGCAATTGCTAAGAAACTGTCTGAAAGAATCTAAAAATAATTACCGCTACTAAGATTATGATACGGAAACGTCTGAATGACATTTCGTGTTAATTATATCAAGTGGTTTCCCATTTCATCCCATGAAGTAATTGGGAAGAGCTTCTCACTAGCTGTGAGCTGTGCGCTTTCTGGTTTTATACTCAGTGATTGGGCCCTACAGTTTTACACCGGTTCCGAACGGTATTTGGAGCAGCTTTTTCATGGCTAAATACTCGATACTGTCGAAAGAAATTTAAGGTGGTCAGAGCCGGTATCTAACCCAGGATCTCATGTTCTATATCTGTAATGTTAATTAAATTAATGTTGATGTAGGGTAAAGCTACTATGTAGTTATATACATTCCACCACGAAAGGGTGATGAATCCACTAAGGACATTTTTGTACGAATCGAGACTGGATTGCGCTATTTCAGAATGTATGACTTTATGTGGGAAATTAATTCAACATAATTTTATAGAAAAACGAATATGTACCAGCTGTTAATAATTACACAGTAGTGGTGGGTTGTAAGCGGTTTTTTGAGGATTCTGTACAGAAGGTTCATAAATTCGCTAACCATAGAAAATTCTGGAAAGCTGTAGATGTTTGTGGAAGAAGGAAGATCCCGAGCTATAAACGGCGCGTTATTGTTGTAAATATACGACTGTTCCGCCGTTGTTTTAAGCCAAAACAAAATCTGCATGCGAGCATATACAGAGAGCGTCGGAAAAAAGTGTGCACGCTGATTAAATATATTTTCAAATTTAGTTGAATATTATAAAATAATAATTAATTCAACTCTATGTCTTTTCTAAACATGGTCTTGGACGCTTTATCAATTTAGGAAAAAATATCAACAAAAATCTTACAACAACAAAAAATAAAGTAACTTCATATTTAATAATTGAACTCATTTTTATTTTTTAACAGTCAAATAAATTTGAAAACATATGTAACAAATATATACACTTTCTTTTGACGCACACAGTACAATAAAATTCACACATACAGATGGAGCAACATTGTAATGCTGGCAGCAACAAATTAATGAGGTGCCAAACTAGAAGCGTATTAAAAAACACAGTTTTATACCCCCAATTTAGACCCCCCCTCGAGGGCAAGGAGGAGACCAAATAATTTGTCGGCTATAGCACACTGACGATTATACGGATTTCTTGGGAAACGAAAGTGCAGATAAGCTGTCTAGAATTTAGCAATAAACGTACTGTAAATATGGAAAACTCTAACCGCCTTATTCATAAAAAGTTATTGAGATTTGAGAGACGTTTTTTGTGTGATAAAGTGTCTGTCAAACCCCCCCTAACTTTTTATGTCTTTACAGGCAAAAAAGACGGAAAGTCAACAAAGTGCAAAAATATGCAACAAACTGTGGTGCAACGGTTAGCCTGCGCGAATCTTGTGCATGAGATTGTGAGTTCAATCCCTGCCTTGATCCTCCCTTAGGGACTGCGACACTATCGAGTAATTAGTAAAAAAAAAAATTTTCATAAAGTCGTTCGGATCCATTGTAAAACTATAGGTCCCAATCAGTGAGTTTAAAACTAAAAAGCTCACGGATTGCGGGAAGCCCTCCCCTGTCCAATCAGGGGATTATAATATTATTAGGCACAAAAGTACCCACGCAAGCAAAAGTTTGAAATGCCACAATCTGCTCTTCCCCAGCAAGATAAAAGTTTAATTGTTTGGGAAGAATGAGCAATTTTATTTCAATACTAAAGCGCTTTCTTGGAAGTCCTTACAAATATAATATACGAAATGCAATAGAATACGGCATAATATTTTACGTCATGCTTCAATCTATTGGAAAATGCATATGATTGTAAAGTAATGTTTATTGTTTACCATGTCGCTACCTTGTAAGCAATATCGTAAGACAGTCATTATATTTTTTCGCTGTTCGCGTACTAACATGCTGTAAGGCAATGGATTGACGCCACGATATATAACAACCGAGCTCCCACGACAATTCGGATGATACAATCAGTACACAAAGTTAAATTTAATTGATATATAGATTTCGTAGAAGATGGATGTGCCGAAATAAAAAATATATACGAATTTACGTAACTCTAAAAAATAGTAAATTGCGTAAAATAAATTTAACGCCTTATTGATAAAAAGTTGTGAGAGGTTTGAGAGAAGTTTTTTGTATGTTAATCGTTATTAAAATTGTATGAAGTACACAGAGAAAAATATGACGTGGTAAAATCAATAAGATCGCCATATTGCATGCTTTTACTAGGAATTCACCTTACAATCTCCAAACAATATGAATCTTCATTTCATTTCCTAGAGAAATCTCTTTGAATTCATAGAGAAAATATTATTGTAACGGTTTAATAGGAAACATTATAGTTTTTATGTAGAAAATCATATTATTAAAATTAAACAACATGGAAATCTCCTTAAAATACTAAACTAATGTAGGGCTCAAATTTTCCAAACTATGTGACGTCCTCTTGATTTTATGTGGATAACTTCTTGTTGTTAGCAACTAATATGATTTTCCCTTAAAATAAAACTGATTACACATTTTTTCTACGGGATTTCCATCTTGATTCAAAGAAATTCATATTAAAAATAAGCAGAGTTCATCTTATTAATATGTGGTTACTCGTTAAAAGACACAGGGATCGTCTCTATGGTTTTAAAGTGACAATCTTCTTGAATGAAACCTATAGGGAAATCTTATTGTGTTTCTTCCATTTTAAGTGGTCGATTTTTCTCTGTGTAGGAACAATAACTTATATATATAAATAGGCATAACTTCGCTACTTCCACGATGGTACTAAATATACGCCTGTGGTTGCCCTTAGTTAATGCTGCCAAGTGGAACATTTGATACAAAAACCACGACTTATTTCGGAAGGTTGGTAAGCCATTGCCAGCGCAACTTTTCCTTACAATCCAGCTTCTGAGTAAGCAATATTTTGAGTCGTTTGGGTTTTCTTGAGGCTAAATCCCTTCCCCAAGAACGAAACGAAACCAAATTGCCGATATAAGAAAGTCATGCGGACGTCTTTTTAAATTCTTTATATTAACTTCACCTGTCTGTATGCATGTATCTGTGGTCACAGACAATAACAGCCTAACCCGAGTTAGGACAAAATTGAAAAAAAATTTTGAGAAGTCACCGTGCTCAAATAAGCAACTCTTTTTTTGTTAAGAAGTAACTAAAAGAATTCGTTTCCTTGTTATCTGTAACAGAGTTATCACAAAAATTTTAGAATCGACTTAGGCTGTTATTGCTTGTGACCACAGGCATGTATGCCGAAAAAACTTTGGAATAATTTTTAACCCTTTTCCCGTGATCCAATCGAGCTGAAACTTCGTAGACAAACTAATGGGGACGACAAAAATATACTATCAAAATATGGCAGGATTGGATAAAGGGGCGTGGTACCTCCCATACAAATCACAAATTAAAAATCAATTATTTCTGTTCCTGTTAACGGTATTTGAACTTGAATAAAGAACTTATAGTCAAAAACTATGTTGTTTACGGGTTGGTTTTTTAATAGAGCCAAGTCTTCGGAGATAAGCAGCACTGGGATAATTACAAAGTTGAGCTAAGGCGATATAAGAATACAATCAGCCGGACACAAAGAATATCGGGAATAAAAAATAAATAAATGGTTTCCCATTACATCCCATGAAGGAATGAGAAAGCTTCTCATAACCAGTGAGCTGTGCGTTTACTAGTTGTATGCTCACTATTTGGGACCTACAGTTTTTACACCGATTCCGAACGGTATTTTTGAGAAGCTTTTTCATGGCTAAATACTCGATAGTGCCGCCGTCACTATGCGAGATGACCGCCGCCGAAAGAAATCTAAGGTGGTCACAGCAGGGATCGAACCCAGGATCTCACGCACAAGAGGCGCGCACACTATCGATTGCACCACCCACGGCCATAAATCTTGAGGATACTCTTCTTTAAATCAATAGAAGATACATCCGAGGCATCGGGGGTATGGAAAATACTGGGGTCAGGCAATACGACTGTAGGATACCTGAAGGACTCTTCTGCACAGTGGACAGCTTGCAGTGGTGAAACTGAGGAGCCCTGATCAAAACATTAATTATGTTTACCTGCAAGTGTAAAACAATATTTTTACGATTAAGTAAAAGCTTTCATATACGTTTAATACCCAAATTAACATAATCGAAATAGCAGGGCGATTAATGTTGCGCCTGAAAGTATACCTTTGCAACAACATACCAGCACGCCAAACCATGTTGATTAGGACGTTGCGATAGCGATAAAATTAATTAAGAATCATCGAGAAACAGGTTCTGGAAATAGGTGGAACCCTCTAGAGATCCTGGTGTTAAGTAATGGAACTGATACTGATGAGATAAGCAGGACTGGGATAATTACAAAGTTGAGCTAAGGCGATATAAGAATACAATCAGACGAACCCAAAGAATTTCGGGGATACTCTTCTTTAAATCAATAGAAGATACATCCGAGGGTAAGGAAAATACTGGCGTCATGCATTACCACTGTAGGATATCTGAAGGACTCTTCTGGGCAGTGGATAGCCTGCAGTGGTGATTTTCTCAATCTTCTTATAGACACCCATTTCCCTGGCATCTCGCTGAACGAGAATATTACTGCATAATTCAGAAGTTGCCATTGAAAATATTACTAAATCCAGGCTTAAATGAAGTATAGGCAGCTTCAAACCCTTTAAGTCTTCCTGACCCGACATGGTATCACTAGCGGAACTTCAGGGTAGGGCCGATCTATTGAGAGGGGGGAGAGCTTCTCACAACCAATGAGCTGGGCCGATCTATTGAGAGGGGGGAGAGCTTCTCACAACCAATGAGCTGTGCGTTTTCTAGTTGTATACTCACTGATTGGAACCTAGAGTTTTTACACCGATTCCGAACTGTATTTTTGAGAAGCTTTTTCATGGCTAAATACTCGACAGTGTCGCCGTAACTAAGCGAAGTGACCGCCGTCGAAAGAAATTTAAGGTGGTCAGAGGATGGATCGAACCCACGTTCTATTGCATAAGAGCCGCGCACACTACCATTGCACCATCGACGGCCACCATTTTTGAACAGTGTGCTATTTAATGCCTTCACAACGTTTTCCAAAATGTCAGATAGGTAACACCTTTTTCGCAGAAATGCCATAGGCGGTACAGGAGCAGAATGGTGACAACGTTGATCTCTAGGAACCATCTGATGCCTGCCGAGATGACAAAGCATTGATTCTATTATGATTTTGTTTATTGAGCGACTCCTCCACGGCTTTTGATTTTTGTTTGCGTTTCTGCTACAACGTTGCCATAAGTAAATTCCCCGGTGTGTCTTTTGGAAGCTACATATCCCAAGTCATATTTCTTTGACGTTTGGGAGTAAGGTCTTAAGTCAAAAAAATGCATTTTGGGTTTTTGATTGGGTTTAACTCAATTTTTTTTTCTCTTTCGTTTGGTATTAATAACTTAAATCTAGCACAACTCCATCCAATCGTAATCATTTGCTCTTTAGGCAATAAGTCAGAAAATTTCATATATAAATAATTTTCAATTTAAAATTACGAAAAACTACAGTTTCTGACTTAAGACCTTATTCCCAAACGTCAAAGATTTAATGATATGTATTGTTCACCGCATTTTCACTTGAAACCGTAATAAACTCGAACAAACTAGTTCTAAAAAACAAACAGAGTAGTTCTATTATTTTGCCTGCCACTGTTCCCATTCGACATATGATCCCACAACACATTTATCACAAACACACACAGAGACGCACACTTCTCAACGCCACTATCGCACATTAAAGCGCCCTGCCCAATATTTAAACTATAAAATTCTTGCGGTTTTTGAGGTTTTGGTTGAATCCATTGTGGTTCGGTTAAATTTCAAATACTTGTTACACATCTACACAGAATATGGCAACAACCTTATGTTACATTTAACTTTTAAATGAGACAAAATTTAGCTTTTATATTTTAATTGTGACATCAAAAGTTTCCAACATTAACCGTGATTTTCTAAATGACTCATTTATTCGTATGCATATTTGATGAAGTCAGGACGAGGTAGTAGATAGTTGGGTGCTACGCTTGAGCTGGAAAACCTTCCACTCTTTCCTCCTTCGTCAACTACTTAGCATACATTTCTGTTGCCGCCATCATGTTAAATATAAGACACTTTGTATGAGTGGTGAGTATACACAAGGTCGATTCGTACAGAACACGCAAAAGGAAACATCATTTTCAACTGCGACAACTAATGCAAATTTCCAAAACACTCCCGGTGCGTTAAGTAAGGCACATTAATTCTCTACTCCCTCACACCTTTTGACTTTATCTAACGACTGTATGTAATACATGTTGCTATACTTCGGTAGCACCTTGTGCCAACTGGTCCTGTTTCCACTTAAGAGATACATTTTCTTTACGTTAAAAATACGAATTGATGGAGGATGAATGTTTTCATAATGTGTACCTTGCGTATAACTTGGGCACTCGTACTATTTCCCTCAAGGACCTTTAAGCAATTTCTGGTGAAATGTTTACACAACCTCATTTTAGTTCCTCTATCTCTTTTGCTCTCCCTCTTCTCTATCGCCCCATTTTGCTCTGCAACAAATTGTGGATAATTTGATTTTATTTATGCGGTTAGAGGAAGGAAACGCGGGAGGCTTTTACGTTGAAAATCAATTTATTTTGATATAAATTTTTTTTAACTTTTTGAAAAGGATCATATTTAGTTGTAGTAGTGTCGAAGGGTTATGACATGAGAAATGCATTTAGGAAAACACTTGGCAACCTCACGTTACATCGTCTAAGGACAAAATGAGAAATAAAGGTGAATGGGATGGATGTTAATTCAGTGCGGATATGAAGAGTTGACGTTTTGATAGCGTTTGCGATATGTAAGAAGAAGATAGTTCAAACCAAGAATTTAAGATGCTGAGCTATACATATCCATGGGTTACTCTTCAACTTATTCTTAATCCCATTGCGTCAAATTGTTTTCCGAACCTTAAAACTTTAATTACCAGTGTTTACACATTTTAAGCTGTTAACGAATTTTGATAGTTTATAAAATCAATTTCTATCTTTTAAAACTCGTACAGCATTTGTACACTTATACAACTAATTGGTTAAAAAAGATGTATCAACTGTAAATCTGGATAATGCCACCCAATTGAAGTTGCGATCAGCTAATTGAGGCCGTCAGGGTTGAATTCAGTCCCCTCAACTGCAATTGGGGTGAAACAACTTTATTCATAATTGATTCGGTGTGACAACCAAAATTTTTAATTACACTGTGGAACACAAAAAAAAAACAAGATTCTGACAACGGACTCTGGCACAGGGGGTAAACAAAAAATATACGTGCATCGGCGTTTTGAAAGTTTACGTCTGAGTTTTTGGAACGAAGATCTAGACTAACATATGCTAGCAAATTTCTTGCTTAATGGGAAGTTTTCTGGGCGGAGCCTGTAACCAATATTTAGTATATATTGTAGTTTTGAACCCAATAAAAAGTAAATTTAGAAAAGCCAAAGTGAAAGAAGTATAAAAAAGAACATTTTCTTAATAAGTGCATTCTCTCAAAAAAAGTAAATTTTCTCACAAAAAAAAAACCTATTCATATTCTTAAATAAAGTACATTTTCTTCAAAAAAAATGCCTCGTCTTAAAGAAGTACCTCTGCTTAAAAAATTAAAATTTTCATACAAAGAGTACATTTTCTTAAAAAAGTAATTTTCTTTAAAAAAAGTACGTTTTCTTAAAAAAGTACATTTTCTTACAACAAATATTCTCTTTTAAAAAAAAAACTACCTTTTCTTTAAAGACTACCTTTTTTGTGAAACAAGATAACTTCTCTTGAGATAAGTACCTACTCTTAAAAATTTACCTATTGTTGAAAAAAGGACCAATTCTAAAAATTTACTACCGAAATTTGGAGTCAGTGGCCTCAACTTTAAGAGCGCTACGTCCAATTTATGGTCGTCATAATCGTCCTACCAGATCAACAATTGAGCGTCTAGTGGAAAAATTTGAATCCACAGGCACAGTACAAAATGTTCCCGAGCCAGTGAGACAAAGAAGTGCCCGTAGTGTCGAGAATATTGCTGCCGCTGAGGCTTCAGTTCAAGAAAGCCCAAATGTGTCTCTCACACGTCGTTCTCAAGCGTTGGGCATCTCTGTGACGTCGTTGTGGCGAATTTTGCGAAAAGATCTTGGCCTACATCCTTACAAGATCAAATTGGCGCAAGAACTGAAGCCGCTTGACCACCATAAGCGTCGTATGTTCGTGAATTGGGCTGAGTAACAACTTGAAAATGATTCGGATTTTCATCGGAAAATCATCTTCAGCGATGAGGCTCATTTCTGGCTGAATGGCTTCGTCAATAAACAAAATATGCGTTATTGGTCAGACAGCAATCCACACGTAATCCATGAGTCATCATTGCATCCCGAAAAAATTACGGGGCCGTACTTCTTCCGTGATGATCAAGACCGGCACATTACTGTGAATGCGAATCGCTACCGTTCAATGATAACCGAATATTTTTGGCCCCAATTGGACAATATGGACTTGGAGGACATGTGGTTCCAACAGGACGGCGCCACAAGCCACACAGCGAATGCCACAATCAATTTATTGGACACCAAGTTTGGTGAACGTGTTATCTCACGAAATGGCCCAGTCGATTGGCCGCCTCGGTCGTGCGATTTGACGCCGTTAGATTATTTCCTGTGGGGCTACGTCAAGTCTATGGTCTATGCCAACAAGCCAGCGACGATTGATGAACTACGTACGAATATCGAACGTGAAATTGCAGCAGTATCGGTCGATTTGTGCTTGAAAACCGTCGAAAATTGGGTTCAGCGTCTGGACTTCTGCAAGCGTGCCCGTAGTGGCCATGCAAAAGAAATGGAGTTCCATACATAATGGCATCGAACGTACTTTCACAGGAGTAAAGAATTTCATTGGTATCTAAAACCGGTTTTGTTTTATTTAAAAAAACTTTTGTAGCACTCTTATTGAAAACCCCTTTAAATGGGACCCATGTTTTAGAACTGAGGCTGTTAAATTAACAGATGTAACTTAAAATTGCTACCACAATTGTTTGTTGGGTATTCTTTATTAATATTGTGAATACTCTCAACAATATAGTACGTTATGGTTCATTCTTGCGCTACAAAGTCACATCTAAGTGGACCACCTACTTAAAAGATTTCCAAGTCTGTCTGTCTCACCTAAGTCTCATGAAATATGTAGTCTATCTATTTATGACCACACAGAATATAATACTTATGAGTTAACACCTGAAGTCAGATTACAAGTAGGTGGTGCTCATACTGACCAGCAAATAAACAGATGAAAGAAAAAAATTACATTTCAATGTTAATTTCTATTCAACTGAATTTCAATACTTCCATAGTTGTACTTCATGACTCGTGCAAACACTAATTCGTTTGTAATGAGTTATCAGTAACTGAGATTCCACACGGCGGATGTGTCTACTGTGGTTATTAGCACTTGTCACTTAATTAGCCCAAAATCCATACAGACTCCTTCCTGTATTGTAGCCTGTTTTAGTTTGTGGAACACGGCTATACGAGACAAAATCATAATTTTTTTAAGGGGATGTGGGCTAATATATGTAACAGCAGGGGGTTAGTGCGGTGGGGGCAACCCAGCTGGAGATGATGCAAATATGTGGATACACTTTTGTTTATGGCACAACATGAACAAAATCTGGAGCTCAAGTTAATTTATGTTTTGAGGTTGTAATGTAAATGAATATCTTATGCTAACAATGATAATCTAAACTAATTTCTTGGGTGATAATAGGGAATACAAATTTACCTGGATTTGTTGTATAGCAAGATTGTTTTATAATCCATGGCATAGTTATCTGCAAAGAAAGAGAAGATGTAAAGAGATGCTTAGTAATGGTTATTTCGAGTACAACATAAAATTTTCATTCAATACAAATTATTTGTTGTTTTTATAGAAAATAGCTATTTTGTTGCCACCTAGGCATCTCAAAGACATTCAGCACAATTATTACGCAATACGGATAAACAAATGTCAAATCTAAACAGGTTTCCTCCTACTCAGTTATTTGGGAGTATTATGCTACCTTAACAATATTCATATTTAAAAGACCCTTAGACGCAGGGGCATGATGATATTTAAACTGGAATCTTATTTTTTACGAGTATGTTGCCTTCAGTTTTCCTGTTGTTATCATTTTTGTTTCGAGTCTTCATCGAAAAATTAATTTTAATAATTCAAACTAAAAACTAACGAAATTGGTCATAAAATTCAAATTCAAAAACGTAACTGACACTAGCCAGACCATTAAAAAATCTATACCACATAAAAATTCAACTCTAAGATATAGTAAAAACTCACCTCAAAGCACTGCAACAATTTGAGTATGCAAGAGGAAAAGAAGAACATGGTGGGAAAGCTGTCTGTTCTTGTGTTGGAATTATCGACATTTCTGTGTGTGTTGATACTTAGGGATCTTCGATCCATTCTTATTCGCAATATGTAAATTGCATAATTCAGTTTGTATATATACGATTGATGATCTACATATGGTATTAATTCAGGCACAGTGGTTAGGCATGTGATGATGAACTTGCCAGGGAGTTCGAAACTAGTCATGCCAGTGAGTGTGGTTAACTGAATTGCCTATTATTCCAACAAAACCCAACCCAATTCAATTAGAAAAATGTTCCTGACCTTGTAAGCTTGTAGTATGAATTTCTCATACATTAAGTAAAAGTTAACGAAGTCGGTCATAAAATTGAAATTCAATAAAAAAAAATTTTTAATAATGTCTAGTACAATATACTTATATATAAAATCATATAAATCTCATTAGCATTGTTATATTGTCACCAGGTTCCGACGTAATGAAATTTGGAAAACATAAAAATGGTAATTTTGAGACAAAATTTCTCAAAATTACCTATAGATTACGTTTTTGCTATACGATGATTCATCAAACAAAATTAACCCGCCCTAATACATATGTATTAGATTTTTGGTGAATGCCCATAATTTTTTCATAAACAACGTAAAACTTTAAAATACTCTCCTGAAAGGAATTGAAAATGTACTTAAGCCATTTTTTCATTTTTCCACAGATATTTCCCATATTGCTATTGCGATTTGCGATTTTAAATCTAACAGGTATTGGAGGTTTATCCATTACTGTTCCAACACTATCGTTAAATTACTTTGCGTTTGCTACTGTATTATTAGTGCTCTAGAATTGATAGTGTAATTGTGAGTAGCAGTAATAAATTAGCATAGTTTTAGGCTGTCTCGAATGTCACAATAGAAGAAAATGGTTAAAGTATTCGCTAATTATAAAACATGCTGGAAAATGTCAGGTTTTAATAGATTGTTGTATATGGTATTACAGCAACAGGTTAATTTGCGTAAATAGACTTTTAAATTGAAATCATCGTCGTGGTAGTACACGCTGTAAAAAACCGGACAGCCTCAGCAACATACTGCAGGAACCATGTATGTGTTTGCTAATATTGTTTTCATGAATTTACGACCTGCTGCTTGTTTATTTCTTGGTTGTTTGCCAGCAGTTTTCAACAAACAAAGCCGCATTTGGGTAACAAAAACATATATAATAACCTATTAATCATTGCGTCTCCAACATTTGATAATGAATAGCAAATACAATGTGTTTGGACACAAGTGTATTATTTTTGCGACAATCTGCAAACACGTTATATTTGCATCCAAACAACAACAAAATTCTGATTTTTCAGCGTGTATGTGTTTGTACTCAACGTAATATATGTTGCTCAACTTTATTTTCAATATCGATTAATGGTGAAGTATTTAATGAAAAGATATTTAAATTTTAATGTAATAAACTACGTGTTGGTAAAAATTAATAAGTAGTGCATATTTAATTTTCAGTCGGTATAATTCTGTAATTTTTTCTTTTAAATTAGATTTTATTTATATGTTTGGGTATACATTTTTTAAATTGTTATTCCACAATAGCTGTATCAGCTAGATTTACGAACAAAGTCATACTGAGAACAATTCTTGTGTTTTGATCTCAAAATAAGTGTCTTTGGGATGCCATATCTCGTTTTCCAATTGCAATTTCGAGAACGAAGAATACAAAATATAGACTGTTCCTGAAAACTAGAGTACAAAAGTCCACAACATATCGTTGTTCCCGCTCTTATGAGATATATTTCCCACCCCCCTAAATCGGCTGGTGGCACCAACTCTTCATCCAATTGTTCTTCTCGGCAAAGTGATAACGACCAAGACGTAGACGATACTGAGTAAGTGACAAAGACAAAGAATGCAAGAAATCCAAAATTACAATAAACATTAAAATTGCAATAGTGATAAAACAAAATTGATAAAAACTCCAACAATTTTGAACAAAGAAGTGTTTCATCTTTTTGAGCTGGGGGTAACAGTTGATCTCAGTTTCCAACCATCACAACAGATCTTTGGTTCGCACGGAGTTTAAAGTGAATATATTTAAAAAAAAAAAAAACTTCTTCAAGTTCAAATAGAGAATTCAAAATGATAATTCGCACGTACTGCGTGCAAATTCTAATTGCATATTCTGCCATAGCCATGGGAGTAGCTGCTTCGTCTATGTCTGCCTTAAATGAATTATATGGAAATTTAATTAAATCCAATCTAAATGACGCAGTTGATCCCTGTGATGATTTTTATGCCTACTCATGTGGCAATTGGCATTCGAATTACAATGGTACGGAATTTATTGACATGCCGGGATATTTGGATCACAAAGTCAATCAACAGTTGAAAATGCTAATGGAAAACATAACGCAACTCAAGTGGGAAACTGAAGTTTACAAAAAAGCTTTAGACTTGTATGATTCGTGCCGTAACCTGGAGTTGTTAGTGTTAAATCCCTTCTTAGAAGTTGTTCATAAGGATTTACATATGCAATGGCCTGTATTTGCTATGGATCAGGAGGGAACGTGGAAAAACTCCAGTAATTTCGATTGGCTAAAAACAGTGGCGGTCTTAAGAAACTATGGCCTAAATTTTGTGTTTATCTCACAAAACGTTAATGTCAATCCCCGCAATAGTTCCGAATTCTTTGTGGAAATTTCCCAACATTTGGCAACATCTTCATTGGACCCCGTAGATGTGGCAAATATCTTTACAAACTTTGGACTGGAAGCGAAGGAAAGTCAAGCTGTTACCAATGATCTGATGGAGTTTGAAGCGAGCCTCAATGGTTTAGTAAAATATGAGTTCGTCAATGAATCTGAAAATCTAACTTACGCTGATAATTTCCAATATTTCAAACTCTCCGAATTCCAGAATCTAATTCCTGAAATCGATTGGTTAAAATATCTCGAGATCACTTTGAATACTTCAGAGAATTTGGAGAATCAAACCATACAAGCTTTTGTGTTAAATACTGAATTTTATACAAACTTAAAGGATCTGCTGGAAAGGACACCAAATGAAACGTTGGCGCATTATCTTATGATGAGATTTTTGTATCACATCAACGCAAATCTGCCCCATGCCCAGCCCAGGAATTGCATTAAATATATGAGAGGATTTTTGCCGTACTTTATGAATTTTCTTTATGAGGAATACGAATTCAAGGATAAACGTTTGGAAGTCGAAAAGCAACTCAATATTATGTTCAACAACTTAAGACATACCTTTGAGGAAATGGTTTTGGAAAACCATTTGAAACTCAATAAAGCAGAACAGAAGTTCATCTTAAAGGAGTTGCATACAATGCAATTGAAAATTGGCAATCTGCCCAAGAACTATAGTGAACAGTCAATGAATTCCCATTATAAATCGCTGGAAATAAACAAAACAGATTTTGTTCAAAATCATGCCAATTTGTTGAAATTCAAAAATCGTCTAGATTATGAAAAACTCTCCAATACCTTTACATCTGTACAACAAAAAATTTACAATTTGGATGTAGACTCCCTGACCAGCTCGTCACCCGTAAAAATATTTGATAACGCCCTTTTGTTTCCCTACGGTTATCTACAATTACCTTTGTACGACACCCATTTGGACGAGGCGTATCAGTACTCCCAGCTTGGCTTTATCATGGCTCATGAAATCATACATGCCTTCGATCTTTTTCATATCATCTATGACTACAACAGCAACTACGACTGGTTGGGTACCCAGGTGGTCCATCATTATTATCCAAAACTGCATTGTTATGGCCACAGCCCGGTCGATGTGATATCGGAAAATATTGCAGATATTTCGGGTCTTCGCATAGCATACGGCTTTTATCAGACACTAGTGAAAAATATGGAATTCTCATTTCACAACTTGACCAAGGAACAGCTGTTCTTTGTCAATTCAGTGCAATTTCTATGTGGTGATATGCATAAGATATCGGCATTACAGGGTCAGTTAAGAGATTTGAGCCATGATATGCACGACACTAGAGTGAGACAGAACTGGTCGAAATTTGAGGGGTTTTCGTCGGCTTTTAACTGTTCGTCCCTATCAAATATGAGCCCACCAGAGACGTCGTGTCGTTTGTGGTGAAATATTTTGAGATTTGTAGTAAACTACTGGTAATATAAAGAATTATAATAAAATGAATTTACTTGAATTGTAATAAAATATTTGTTAATAAAATCTTCGCGATATTCTTTTAAAAAAATTAGACAACAAAGTCGGTCACGGTCTATTCACTGAACATAAAGATTTATTTCAGAAAGCAGTCAATAAATTAATACAAGTAAAACGGTGGAGAATGTAATGACAATAGGAAGAGGTTATGATCAAGTACATGAGGTACCCGACACGTCTTTTAATGGGGTGTTCACACCATGGAACCATTGCAAACGACAAGGTTGGAAATTGACAAAAATGTATATTGGTTTTTTAAATCGTCTTCATTAGTTTGCCATTGATCATAAATGTCAAGCCCCTACCATACTAATCGATTTTTGTACAGTTTTGAAATAACTAAAGTTGTCTGCTTCAGTTCAAAGTTCAGACTTAAACCTTAAAGTGGATGTGGTTTAAAATTTATCATTTCTCCCTTGCACAAATAATGGACGACAGGCAGGTGAACATGACGCAGTCGCCTTAGAATGTCGAAAACTAATTTCGTTCAAAGATACCTAGCCATTTAGTATGACTTCATCTAAGCGTTACACTTAAACAAAAAGGATATGAATAAAATGTGGCCACAAGTCACTTGACAAGAAACAATTTTTTAGATACAAATTTATTTGCCTACTACTGGGAATATTACTTAGGTTTCAATATCCCAGATATCGGAGTATTCAAAACGACTACACGGTTTTTGCGTCATTCGAACCTTCCGCATTTCATACCTCTGTTGACGTCGGTATATTTAAGACAATCATGTTCACTTCTCTGTTCTTCTATACCCACCGTACTTTCCTGCAGAGTTCGTTTTTACCCTCCATGTGTAACCCATACACATCGTCGTAGGGAATGTGTATAGGGAAAATAAAATTGGTAGCTACCCACGAAAATGGGGAATTACCCATCACGATTGCCAATTACCCTCAGGGTAATGTGGAAAATAATGAGTAGGTACCCACGACGATGGGGAATTATCCATCACGAATACACATTACCCTCAGGGTAATGGGGAAAATAATGGGTATTTACCCACGGCGATGGGTAATGGGTTGCCCAGGATAGCTAATCCCCATTTTTGATCGAAAATATGAAAAAATTAGAAAAAATTTATATATCTCGGAAACGGAGCGTCCAATCGGAAAAGTAATCAATTTATTAGGGTTTCTAAGGGGTGTTCGTATGGAAGATTTTTTTTCCAAAAAAAATCGCCGTAATAAGAAGTCGATAAAATAAAAAAGTGGCTATAACTCGCAAACGATGGTGCGTCCAATCGAAATAATAATAATAATTTTATTTCCATCGGAGGCTTTAACCAATGGATGTCTTCAATATGGCGTCACTTACTTTTTAGAAAAAATCGCTAAAACTAAAATTTTTCGAATATAAAATTGCTAAAACGCCCTCAGGTCTATATCTCGGAAACAGAGCGTCCAATCGAAAAAGTAACCAATTTGGATAAATAATGGCCATAACTCGGAATCTAGGTGTCGTTAACCAATGGATGTCTTCAATATTGCGCAGCCCATTACCCATCGCCGTGGATAACTACCGATTATTTTCCACATTACCCTGTGGGTAATAAGTAATCGTGATGGATAATTCCCCATCGTCGTGGGTAGCTACCGATTATAGTCCCCATAGCCCTGTGGGTAATGGGTAACTACCCATTATTTCCCCATTACCCTAAGGATAATGGGTAATCGCGTTGGGTAATTCTCCATTGTCGCGGGTACCTACCCATCATTTTCCCCATACCCTGTGGATAATGGGTAAACGATCGCTACCCATTCCCCACGGCAATAATAATGTAACCCAGGGTAACCACTACCCACTAAATACGAACCCTGCTATCCTGGACCAGTGGTAGGCTTTTATACAAGGTGGCGCAAAAGTAATGCCATATTGTGAATGCGCTTTAATTTTTGCAAACGATGGTAAATGGCATTGTGCTTTGACATCTATGTTAGATAGAGAATTATTCAACAACAAGCAATGGAACGCGAACAATTAAACGTTTGGCTGAGCGCCTCGTGCAAACTGGATCCACTAGAGATGTCGCAGGAAGTGGAAGTTCAACCGAGAACATCGTGGCCGAGGACGTCAGAAAGAATCTACAAACATAGAGGAGACGACGATGAACACAATTAGGCATCAGCCTAATGAAAAGACTTACTGAAAGACGAGAAGATGTTCCCGTACAAAGCGTTTACGAATTTCTGCCTGCTGGTTGTCAAACGAAATTAACTTACTCCCATGCTCTGTTAAACTTGGTGCAAGAAGAGGATGATTTCGTGCCTAAACTCACAATGAGCGAATAAAGCCATTTCCACATAAGTGGTTATGTTAACCAACAAAATATGCATTTGTGTGGCACAGAGAACCCACATGAAATGCAAGAAGAGCAATTGCATCCCCTCAAAATGACTGTGTGGCATTTTCAGTGAAAAAGTGATTGGCCTTTATTTTTTTGAGGACGCCGATGGTATCACCGTAATCGTAACTGGTGAGCGTTACAGACAGTTGTTAAATGAGTTTTTGTTACGCCAAGTTTCTCAATTGGGTATCGAGTATTGTTGGTTCCAGCAGGACGAAGCAACCGCTCACACAGCTCGAGGAACGATGGAGATTTTGAAACACTAATTTCCGGGCCCAGTGGTCCCACGTTTTGGACTTTTGACCTGGCCGTTCAGATCGTCCTTTGAGGATATTTAAAATCTCGCGTTTACCACAACAAACCATAAACCCTGCAAGAGTTGGAAACTAACATTGACGAAGAAATCGCCAAGTTGGAGCCCGATGTTTTGCAAGCAACAATGCAAAATGCCGTAAAACGAACACAAATGTGCATCAACTCGGGAGGTGATTATTTGACCGATCAAATTTTTTCAACTTAATGTAATAAATTTTGCATCTTCAAATAAATTTTTCGTGAAAACAGAACTAATTTTTTTAATTTCTAACAAAATGGTATGCAACTCACATTATGATATTACTTTTGCGCCACCATGTAGAAGATATTTAGTGAGTGTTGGTTTAATACGAAAAATGTTTTAGTGATATTGAAGACGTCGTAACTGTTCGACATTGACCACATATTCGTGCAGTTAAACACCACTTGATGCATCCATTGGAAAATATAATTTATCATCAGCGCAATGAAAAACTGTCATCAATAGTTCTACATTAAATTGATGTAAAATTTCATTAATACAATACAAAATTTCCTTAAACTAACGTTTAATTTTTTATATTTTTTCATCATTCTTGAATTGACGTTTGTTTTACATCTTTTTGATGAATTTCTGTTTTTAAATGTTCTATACAATTATTTCTTTAGCCCCCTATTCTTTACAACTTCTCGTCTAAATTTTATTAAAGAATTGTTTCACGCACTTATTTCGTTGTTCTATGGAGCTTATCCAATCGGTGGCTGTACTTTTCTGGGAAAAAGTGTTGGCGGCGGCGGCAGCCGGCACGAATTCCGATCGTCTTCCATTCTGGGTTCGTCTTTTAATGCGCCCGAGATGTACCTATTCCAAGTGGTGGCATTAGAACAGCTGAATTAATTTTTTTTCATGTCTTTGTGGTCCGTCCTGGTCAAATTCCACTGTATTGTGTTTTTGAACTTTTTTGTAAACTTTCATGGTCAGAGCAGAGATCGAACCCCGAATCTCATGTACAAGGCGAGCGCACACTAACCATTGCACCACCAACGAAATTGCATTATATCAATTTAATATAAAAATCATCAAATTGATGACAAGTTTTCATGCAAATACTCCATAATTTTCATAAAATGTACAAAGAGGTAGATTTTGGAGGGCGGATCAATAAGTCCGTGACTTTTCGAACTTCCCTTGTAGTTATATGAAATGCAACACTGCTCCCATCAAGTACCACCTGTTAATCGACTACTGTCAAATGTTGAGCAAGTTCCGTCAATTACATTGCGTTTAACAGCTGTTCAAAACATACAACCTCGTGCATTTTTTTAAAAATGGAAAAAAGTGAATTTCGAGTGCTCATTAAATATTAAAAAACCGTCAATCAAACCAAGGAAAAGCTTGATAATTACTATGGGGAGTCTGCACTATCGATTTCAACGGTAAAAGAGTGTTTTTCTGACTTTCGTTGTGGTCGCACAAGTACACTTGACTCTGAACGTTCTGGACGGCCAATTGAGGTCAATACACCCGAAAATGACGAAAAAATCCACGATATGGTATTGGTCGACCGAAGGGTAAAAGCGCGTGAGATTGTTGATGCCATAGGCATTTCATATGGCAGTGTGTTTTCGATTTCAACTGATCAGTTAGGTTTAAGAAAGCTGTCTGCAAGATGGGTGCCGCGTTTGCTCTCAATTGACCATAAACGTAATCGTGTGACAACTTCAAAGGATTGTTTGGAGTTGTTTAACCGCAATTCGAAGGAGTTTTGGTGGCGTTTTGGTACTGTGGATCCATTACAACACTCCGGAGACCAAACAATGGGTTCTCCGGGTGAACCGGCTCCGAAAAAGGCCAAGGTAAGTTTGTCGGCCAATGTGTTTCATTCAAAAAAATGTGTTTCATTCAAAAAGTCACGGACTTATTGAACCTCCTTTATTAATGTACACTGATTAACATGTATTAAAATTGCGATAAGTTTGCGTCAAACTCATGGCACATTTACATTAAACTAATGGACGAATCTGAAGAAGAATTGATGTAAAGTTTTACACTTATCCAATGAATTGTGTCGTAGGTTGGAAACTGAAGAACTTTCACATCACGACAATGCACGAATTCATGATTTTCTCATACATTTTTCGTTCAGGGTGGTATTGAAGTTCATACAAAATAAATGAAACGAGCCTTCCGAGGAGAAATTGCAATTATTTTGGCAAAACTATAATATTATAATATTTCCGAAAACATACGAAAATATTTAAAGTCAGTTTGGCTGTATGTGAAACTATATTTTGTCGAGGAATACAAGATACAGACAGGTATAACATCCGAACAGAGCGGTTTTTTTAGATACGGGCCTGGTATTATTAACAGAGCGACACCCACAGCACAATTCGGATGGTTAACCGTAACCAAACTTACAGGTTGTCACGACCGAAGTAGAGTTTGTCACAATCCAACTAGAGGTTGTAATACTGGAAAAATTGAAAACATTTAAATTGAAATTCAAAAGACTAAACCGATGTCTATAAACATCAATTGAATTAAAACAAAATCAAATGAAATTTAAAACGTAAAAATTATCAACTCTGTTTTCTATTAAACTTCAAAACAATTTATTTAAATCAAAGTATAACTTCGCTCAAAATTCAAAAGAGAACAATTGATTTAAAAATTGCATTTTAGTTTCACAATATTTCAATTTTAAATATAAAATAAAAGTCAAAGAAATCAATTGGAATTGAAAGATCATCAATTAAAATTCAAATGAAATCGGGTTATATTTCGTAGATGTCAATTGAAATTAAATAAAAGTTCAAAAATTAAAAATTCTGAATTCTGATTTCAATTGAAATTCAAAAACACTAATGTAATTGAAAATATTCCGCTGTTTACGATTCAAAAGAAAACAATTGATTTTAAAAAATTGTATTTGAAGTTCAAAATAAATCAATGCCAAAGCGGGAGAAGTTGTTTAAAAAATATAAAATAAATATAAATATATAAAATATATAAAAATTTAAAGAAATCAATTGCAACTGAAATGACGTGAATTTAAATTCAAAGGGCATCAGTTTAAATTCAATTGAATTGAAATTATAATCAAATGAAATTGAAAAACTAAAATCTCTGTGTTGACTTGAAATTCAAAAATATTAATTTAATTAAAAATACTTCATTTACAATTCAAAAGAGAACAATTGACTTATTATTTCAATTTAAAATAAGTCCCAGCGGGTAAGATGCTCAGGTTAAGGTAATGATTTAAGCATTGTCTGCTCAAAAATATAAAACAAAATCCAATATAAACATGACATCAGTTGAAATTAAAAAAGAAAATCTGTTTAAATTCTAGCAGCATCAATTAAAATTCAAGTAAATGTAGATGACATTCAAGAATTAAAAATTCAAAACTCTATTTCCGGTTGAAATACAGACACACTAATGTAATTAAAAATTCACTTTTTCTACAATTCAAAAAGGAACAATTGATTTTAAAAACTGTTATTTTAAGTTCAAAACACGCGAATGTCAAATCAGGGGAAGATGTTCGTTTATGGGTTACGGTTGAAGCATTATCTATTAAAAAATTTAAAATCAAATACAAGAAAAAAATTCACTTGAAATTGAAAGAACATCAAATAAAATTCAAAAGACTAAACTGATTTCCGTGTATAGATATCAATTGAAATTCAACTAAAGTCAAAGAGTTATCAAATTACAACTCTGTTGAAATTCAAAAAGAATGTAATTAATTTAGTTAAGAAGCTTACAATTCAAAAGAGATTAATTTATTTAAGATAATTTTATTTTTTATTTTAATTCAAGCACATCAATTGAAATTGAAAGGACATCAATCGAAATTTAAAGGACGCCTATTTAGATTTCCTAGACTTTATTTGAAAATAAAAAAATTATTTGAAAATCAAATGAAAATCAAAATTTAAAAACACTGTTTCAAGTTGAAATTCAAAACAGTTTACTAAAATTAAATTACAATTCAAAAGATATCAATTGATTTAAAAAAATAATATCTTATCTTGAGAGAATGTTCAGTTTTATGAGTTGCTTTAAGTATTATCTACTACAAAATATCAGATTAAATCTACGAACATCAGTTGAAACTGTAAAGAGATCAAATTAAATTCAAATAACTGAACTAATGTTCATAGATATCAATTGAAATTGATCAGGTTTAAGTATAGTCCATTAAAAAATATAAAATTAAAGTCAGAAAAAAGCAATTGGAATTAAGAAGATATCAGTTTAAATTGGATACACGTCAATTGAAATTCAACTCAAATCATTTGAAATTCAAAAATGTATTAAAAATTCTAAACTTATCAACCCAAAATTAAAAGTTGCATGTGAATTTGTAAATAAATCAATTGAAATAAAAAAAATTGTTTGAAAACTAAAAGACATCTACTGGCATTCAAACGCACATCAATTGAAATTAAAAAAAAAAAACAACTACTAAAGTCATTAATTGTTAGTCCAATGACATTAATATGAATTCTAACATTTGAAACTCGATTAAGAGAGACAACATTAGAATCTCGATTAAAATGAATTGGAAATTAAAAATTAGAAACTTTTAAAGCTCTTCAGTATAAATTTTAACATCAAAAACTCGAATAAAATGAGCAAAATTAGAATCTAAAAGAAAATTAAACTGGAGTTACTAATTTAAATCTCTTCAAGCGAAATTTCAAAATCTAACGAAACACTAAAATACCTCAATTAAATTTAAATTTTAAAATACATGAATTAAAATGGAACAAAAAATAAATCAAAAACATCAATTTATATTCAAAAGTCATCTGTTGAAGTTCCAAAGACATATTTGAAATTTAAAAACATTGACTACACAGTGATCCAAAAAATAATGAAGTAGACAACATGTGCTTCTTGGACAAATACACACAGATTCCTTTATTTGTTCTAAATAACAGGAAAGGTCCTAAGTTTCTTCTTTCCAAATCATTTAGGAAACTGAAAATCGGTTGACAATTACCAAAGTTACTGGATTATAACGCAATAGGTACGAAAACACGGATTTTAATAACCGTAAGTCAAGATTTTGTGGCCGTCAGTGGTGCAATGGTAGTGTGCGCGGCTCTTGTGCATGAGAACGTGGCTTTGATCCCTGCTCTGACCACTCTAAATTTCTTTCGACGGCGGTCACCTCGCTCAGTGACGGCGACACTATCAAGTATTTAAACATGAAAAAAGTTTGTAAAATACCGTTCGAAACCGGTGTGAAACTGTCACAAACAGTGTGTGTAAAACTAGAACGCGCACAGCTCACTGGTTTCTGAAAAGCTATCCATAATCCCTTAATTGGATGTAGCGGGAAACGATTTTTTTAAGTCAAGATTTTGGAGGTGTTTGGGAAATTTCACAAATGGATTCCTGGTTTACCATTTACCCTGGATAGCACCATTTCCCAGCTGTTTTGACTGTCGTAAAGTATTATATAAATCATCAAAGTTTAAGTGAAATTACAAATATGTACATCAATTAAAATTCAAATAACAACAATGGTTATCGAAAAAATATCAATTAAAATACAAAATATATTAACTCAAATTTGAACTATCAATTAAAATTACAAAGGTATCAATTTAAATGCAAAAGTCGGCAATTGAATTGAAAACAAACAGTCGGCAATTCAAATTCAAAACTCATCAAATGGTATTAAAAAATAAAATATTGTTCAATTAACACCCAAAATACAATAACATGTAATTGATGTGACTCTTTAATCATACATTTTCAATTCATATTGACTTCCTTACCCCTGGTTCATGCTCAAAATGATAGGAACAATTCAAATTTTCCCACAAAATTAGACCAATTTGATCACATTTCATTTGTAAATATCCCAAATGTTCATGTACAATTTAATACTCATATCATGATTGAAGATTTATCTTTAAAACATTGAAAACATTTATTTAAATTAATTGAAAGCCCCCGAGAGTGGACGCTAACAATTTCCTTGATTAATATTAATTATAGACAACTTAATGTCGCAGACACACCACAAGCGCATTTGTACAACTAAATGAGACCAAAAAGTTGAAAAAAAACACAAATTGCAATAAAGAATAGAGGCAAAAGAAAGAGCAAGAAAGCAAAGAAACGAAGTAAATTATGGTTGGTTGAGGAGAAGCGAAAAGTTAAACATTGCAATACGTACGTTTCTCCTTCTTCAATGACGAGTGAAGTGCCACTACGACAATTTTTTGCAGTGTAGTTTGTTAGTAAAAAAAAAATACTGTAAATATAATTCTATTATTAATGACAGTAGTGGCTATTAAAGCCATATTTAATTGTCTTATGAAAATTAGTTATATTGCGTCATTATCGCCGACAAACAAATGAATTATTAGCATTGAGTTCCCAACAGTGTCACCAACATCATTTCCTTCAGTTCATTCTGTCGCATTGTAGATTTGTGTAACATGTGCCACAATTAATTGTAAAAAAGAAAAATATGAAATGTTATAATTTATGCCTGAATATTTAAGTTTCTTTAAAAGGTAAAACCAACCAACCATTTGTGGGATATTAATTTGATTATATTGAAAATGACACTCGGCGAATACGTACATAGCACTTGCAGAGCAGTGCGAGATTCACCCTGAAAGTTGTCGAAATTGTTTTATATTTATTATAGAGTAAATTAATTATAGAGCGAATATACATATATATTGATAATATTAAACAATATAAATGAATAGTTTCCCATTACATCCAATGAAGGGAACGGGGGAGATTTTCTCATAATAAGAATGCTTTCCACGCTTAAATATCTGTATTTTGCCCCTATTTGGAGGCAAACATAACGTGTGTTTGAATCTTGTCGCAAATATAGTATAGTTGTGTCCAAACACATCGTGTTTGCTATCCAATATTACACGTTTGAGACACAATGATTCATATGTTATAATATGTGCGGTTGTGATCCATATGTGCGGTTGTGGTTTGTGTCTCAGCCTAATTTAATATTATTGCAGGTGTATAATGGCCCCCGGTGGTGCAATGGTTAGTGTGCGCGGCTCTTGTACATGAGAACGTGAGTTCGATCCCTGCTCAGACCACCTTACATTTATTTTGACGACGGTCACCTCGCATAGTGATGGCGACACTATCGAGTACTTAGCCATGGAAAAGCTTCTCAAAAATACCATTCGGAACCGCTTTAAAACTGTAGGTCCCAATCAGCGAGTGTAAAACTAGAAAGCGCACATCTCACTGATTGTGAGAAGCTCTCCTCAAACCCTTCATGGGATGTAATGGGAAACCATTTATTTTTTTATATATGGTTGTCCAGTCTATGGAATTTGCGCAATGCGCCACATAAAAAAATTACAAATCTGTCAAAATAAAATACTGAAAATTATATATTATCTACCATGGGAGTTCTCAACCAGATATTTGCACCAATATAATAATAGACTGAAAAATTACCTTTCCCAATAATGTTTTGTTTCCAGCACTCAGTTTGAAGCCCCGTTTTATCAGGGGATACAACATATTCCTAGCTTTACTAAGTCTCAATTATATAGTTTACATGGGTATTGAAAATCAACTTTTTATCTAATATTATACCAAGATATTTAACTTGGTTGTTTAACAAAAATAAATTAAAGTAAATGCCTTCTTAGGCCTTCTTCTTTGCATACCTTCTAAGGCCTTCTTTAGGCAATGGGCAAGGAAGGCCATGCCTTCCAATTTCAATGTGTTCCGTATTTTAAAGAAGGCCTGTTTGGTCATGATTTCAGACCTTCCACGTCATGACTTCCGCCGCTGGGATACTAAGAGTGTGCAACCTAGGCTTGGGCCTAACTTGTTCACTAATTCTCTAACTCGTTCACTAGTACTCTAACTCATTCAATTAAGGTCCTCGGATATAACAATTATGAACATGATCGACATTGTGATTGCGTTGTATTTGTGAGAGTCATATCTGGGCTCCCTACATGAACTATATAGTTCATGAACTACCCAACTCTAGAACAACATCTGTGAAACTTTCACCGGATGTCACTGAGGTAGTTGAGTTCAGGGGGTTTTGATACCCCAGCTGATTGATTATGAAGTTGGAAAATCATGGAGCTGAAAGTGGATGGACGAATGAGCTGGATTTTACAAATTGGCTGATGCATACACCTTTCCAACTCATAGCCGACAATTTCAAACAAATCATCCCGTAGTCCGTCAGCATCAACGACTTTGCTGGTTTTATGCCGGGAAATTGCAATTCTTTGCTTGGTTAGGAGGCGCTACGTGTTAACGTTGCCCCATGTTGCCTAAATTTTTACCAGATACAAAGTAACTTCTGTGTTGCAAACCCACCAAGTTTCGCAAAAATCTGCCGAAAAATAAGTATATTGCAACAATCTGTCACTTAGAAAAACATAATTTCAAAATTTTTGAACTTTGACCTTCGGGCGCGACGTGTTAACATTGTCCAATTTTCCCCAAATTTATAGCATAACATTTTTTCATCAAGTGGCATAATATGCGGCCCGGCAATCCTTGAATTTCAAAA
Organism: Phaonia tiefii; assembly: GCA_963931995.1. Taxonomy (NCBI): domain Eukaryota; kingdom Metazoa; phylum Arthropoda; class Insecta; order Diptera; family Muscidae; genus Phaonia; species Phaonia tiefii. The sequence goes on from OZ008367.1 coordinate 130,963,994, forward strand.
GTAAGGGAAAAAATGCCACTCTAATATACATGGTTCCTGCAGAATGTGTTTGAGAGAATAGGTTATAGACCCCGTATTTTTTTAGCGTCTGGACTTTCTAGTTATTAATTCACTCACAGATTGGGATCTACAGTTTTACACCGATTGTAAAGCTTTTAAATGGGTAATTACTCGATAGACTCGCCTCCACTCAGCAAGGTAATCGTCGTCGAATGTAATGTAAGGTGTTTGGGCAGGGATCGAACCCACGTTCTCATATATAAGATCCGCGCACACTAATCTTTGCTCCAACAACTAGATCTTGGAAATATTATCTATCATTAACTTGAAACATAGGCTAAAACTAAGAGAGAAAGTCGGTTAACTTTTTAGTTCAAACAGTTCAAAATAATATTTAAATCTTCTGTATCAGACCTCTGTTTTTGTTTCTCCGAAATGTGTTTTTGAAATTTTTAAAAATTCAACAATTTTTGTTTCGGAGTATAATTGGCTCATGTTTTTGAACTGCCAGAAACTTGTTGGCTGAGTAGATTAAAATATGTTTCTTAGAAGAGTATTTTTAATTTATTTTGAGTTAACAGATCAGGGATTGTCGGCAATTTAAACAATTTTAAATATTTGGAACTAGGATTTGAACACACGTTGACGGATGATCGTGTTCTAATTTGTAACGATTCCCATCAGCGCCTTATCTTCCTGTGCCAGTGACCATCTTGCTCACGTTGTCACTAATTACAGTTTTATTTTGTTGGAGTTTCTTTCCTCTTTCTCAATCGTGTTTCGCTAGTGGATCATTTCGAACATTTTCTATATATTTATTTTTTCACAACGGGATCACGAAATGGGTCATGATTCGTGGTACAAATACTTCCAATACTCATTCCTACAGATTCTTTCTTTTATGTTTAAATTGACTTAGGTTCGTTTTGTATTATACGGCCCACCGTGGTTCAAAATCAATTTACTTCGGCTCAATCAATTTACTTCAAATCAATGTACTTCAATAACTTTTGATCCAGTAAACATTTTTGAGTTCTGTAAAAATCTGATTATAGGCAAGGAGGATTATTTCGTAATGGATACATTGGAGATCGGTCAATTGGGTATACTTTAGAAATTAATCCAAAAATAAGGAAATTATTTTTCGATTTCAAGAAAACAACAATTTTAATATTTCTGCATTGATGTTTGTTTTGACATGTTATGACGTAGTTGTTAATAACGCGCACAAAAATTTGTAATTCAGTTTCGTTGTAATTTGGTCAGAACAGGGATCGAACTCATCCATTGCACCACCGACTGACTGCCACCTCAAAACTTAAAAATAATCTTAAAATACTGTTCTGTAAGTCAATAGAAGATACATCCGATGAGTCTAGGCTAAGGAATATAATGACGTTGGGCAATATGACGATAAGATACCTGAAGGACTTTTCTGGCCAGTGGACAACTTGTAGTGGTGATTCACTCAATCTCCTTATGAACACGCATTTCCCTAGCAACTCGCTGAACGAGAAGATCACTGCAGGTGAATCTACTCCTCATAAGTCAGAAGTTGCCACTGAAATTATAACTAAATCCAGGAATAAGTGGGTTATTGACAGCTTCAAACCGTATAAGTCTCCCGGGCCCAACATGGTACCACCAGCGGAACTTCAGACTGGGACCGATCTATTGATCCCCTAGCTGATAAAGATATATATCGCGTGTATAAACTTGAGGCTATCATCATTGGACCGGCTGATAGACATACGCTTACGGGCGAATATTGATGTGAGAATGATATCTGGTGCACAGCATGTGTACTGCAAGGGCAGGTCTACGAAGACAACACTTCATGAACTGATAGGACACATAGAAAAATCGTTGGCTGCTATGGAGTGGCCTTTCTTGACATTGAATATCACTCCAAATACGATAGAACTTACGCTATCGGACCTTAAGGTGAACGTGGATATTAAGGGGGTTTATACCAAATGCTCACCAGACGACGTGTCACAGCCGAGTTGGGCACCTTGTTAACAGAGGCACCTCAAGGATGGGTCCTGTATCCGCTTTCATAGAACCTTGCGCTGAATGGAATGTTGCTTACTCTGGAAAATGCGGGTGCGAAGATTGTTGCTTAAGTAGACGATGTGGCAATAACTATACGGGGCTTGTATCCCACTACCCTAAGGGACATTATCCAAGATAGCTTTCGGACTATGGGCAGACAGGCGGGTTAAAATGGGATAGGTAAAACCCCGGTCAAGACTGAGCTCGTCCTTTCTACCCTAATACATAAAATACCTATCCTGGAATCTATCACTTTGAATGGTTCTGAGATTAAAATTGCAGAGTGTGCCAAATACCTGAGTGTTATTTTGGATAGCAAACTTAGTTCCAGACCCAATAGTGGAAATGACGAAAAAGGCGACGATAGATCCTGTGAACAATCCTCGGAGAAAGTCCCTATTTACAACACAACCTATATCCCCTCTTGCAGGTGTATAGGGCTACCTGCAAGAGGGCTATAGGCTGTAAATAGGGACTTTATCCGAGGATTGTTCACTGGATCTATACAGCGGTGGGGAGAACGGTAATGCTCTCCGAATTATCGTGTTGTGGAACCCATATATTCTGCACTACTGACATGAATTCGGAGAATGGCGACGATGTGCATCACGGGTGCTCTGCGCACCGCTCCTAACGATGCAGTGAATGTAATGTTACACTTGTTGCAGGTGGACATTATAGGTAGACAGGTTGCGTCCATATCTGCCAGAAGGCTAAGACAACTCTCACAATGAGGAATGCTCGGAGTCGGTCAAAGAACAGAGCTGGACGGTACTCCCAACATTCGCGGAACCACTATTCAATCGGAAATGCCACACCCTCATACCGGATGAGGGGTTCCTGGAACAAAGCAGTTCCTGATAAAAAGATATATGCGAATTTCTACACGGATGGTTCGAAAATTAATGATCAGGTTGGCTATGGAGTCTACTCTTGGCAACTAGGGTTATCAGGCTGAACTGTTGGCTATTAGAGAAGTGATCGACTGGCAGAGGGATAATAGTCCAACTGTATTTGGGGTCAATGTCTTTTCTGAGAGTCAGGCGGTCATCAAGCCCCTGGAATCAGTTTCCTGTATTCAACATCTACCCAGGACGGCCGCAGATCTGTTGACTTCTGCAGTGTCAGTAACGATGAGGACGAAGAAGATTCCACAGGATATCTTCTTTGCACTAACCTGCAGGAGGATGTCTACTATGGGATCCTATATATTTAGGGAATTGGGATAATTATATCAGATAGAAGCTCAAGATTCTTGGATCAAACTAAATAGTTCCTCGGTGAACCAAACACTTAATCTCGTTGGCAATGGCAATGGAATCTAATTGAGTCGTTAATCGACTGCCACTAACACCTAACCTAACCTAAGGCCAGAATTAAAAAAGGCGTTAAATCATATGATGACGTTTCATTTAAATAATATTAATAGTTAATAACACTTAAAAATATTTAAAGATAAATGTCATTATTTTCTTTCTGAATACTTTTTATTTTATACCCACAAAAAACAAAGAAAATGCAAAGCAACAGACACATGTTATTAATACACTGTTATGTTCGTACATACGCTACACAAGTTCACACAATTTTCGTTGCTCTCTTGCTATCTCATTTTTATATACGTATAAGCCGTCGGTGGTGCAATGGCTAGTGTGCGCGGCTCTTGTACATGAGAACGGGGGTTCGATCCCTGCTCAGACCACCTTACATTTCTTTCTACGACGGTTACCTCGCTTAGTGATGGCGACACTATCGAGTACTTAGCCATGAAAATGCTTCTCAAAATACCGTTCGGAACCGGTGTAAAACTGTAGGTCCCAATCAGTGAGTGTAAAACTAGAAAGCGCACATCTCACTGATTGTGAGAAGCTCTCCCCAATCCCTTCATGGGATGTTAAGGGACACCATTTTTTTTTTTATAAGCACGTCATTATTCTCTTTTCTCTGAGAGTGCCCCGCACCCACACAAGACAACTATTCGCTGCCGCTACAACAGTGTGTGTTTTTTTCGCGGTCTGACAACCTGTGTTTCGCAGTCGGACAAATCTGTGTTCTATATAGGGGTGGGTCACCCTTATCATTTAGATAAGGGTAATAGATGTATAGATGTTGGCCGATTCTGAGACCTACCCGATATGCACACAAAATTTCATACAAATCGGTCGCCGTTTTGGAGGAGTTTAACGCTAAACAATCTGTGATGGCAGTGGGACAAACTGTATGATCGCAGTCGGACAAACTGTGTTTGGATGTGTTCACTTTGTTAGTTAAGTCCCTACCCTAACAATCCCTAACAATTCACATGCTTGAATATGGGCGTCACTGTCATTTATTTGATATTCAGGTATAAAAACATTATAAGTAATTAAGTAATATCAATGTTTACCTTTTAACGAATTAATAAGTTATAATGAGGGTAAGTTGTGCAATGGTAGTGTGCGCGGCTCTTGTACATGAGAACGTGGGTTCGATCCCTGCTCAGACCACCTTACCTTTCGACGGCGGTCACATCGCTTAGTGATGGCGACACTATCGAGTACTTAGCCATGAAAATTTTTCTCAAAAAACCGTTCGGAACCGGCGTAAAACTGTAGGTCCCAACCAGTGAGTGTAAAACTAGAAAGCGCACATCTCACTGATTGTGAGAAGCTCTCCCCAATCCCTTCATGGGATGTTTAAGTTGAGTGGAATATCTCTAAAACTGTATGAGATACACTTCAAGAAAGTCAAAAACTGAAATCAAAATTTTTGAAGTTTCAAAACTTGAAAAAAAAGTTAAAATTCGTAAAACGACAAACAAATTATTATTATTAAAAGCAATTATAGTTCTTTCAAAGTAGTAAACTAATAAACAATCGCTAATTTACAGACCTTAAAATTGTTAACTTGATCAAAAGATATTGAATTTTGGCCGATGGAAATCGATGTAGTATACAGGGTGTCCCCTAAACTTTTGTCTAAACTTAAACACGTGATAGCTGAGAACAAAAGCTACAATGTTTGTTCTTACGCCAATTGCCTAGGTGGCTTCGTTTTCGAGATATTTGTGTTTAAATAATTGCATTTTTGAATGCATTTTCAATAAATGCATAATCTACTTTTTAAATGAAAAAGAAATATCATTGAAAATTGCTTCAAAATTGATTTTAAATAATTTATTTTTTCGTTTGAAATGAAAAGGAATTTTTTTTTTAAATGTTTTCAATTAACGAAAATTTTCAAAATGAGAGCCTTGTTGCGTTATGCACTTAGATAAGCGGTCTCTTCTTTCAGTTGTAGTTGTATTAATAGTCATTTCCTGTCGCATTTGATTTATTTCTTTCCGATTCTTTCCACAGCTCAAAATTGGGCTAAAAAAAATGGTGGTTCAAAATAAATTACCATAAATATATTCTGAACCGGCAGTTTGTTATGCTAATCTTAAATTCGGTGAAAAATCTTTTAACTTGCATACTTGAAACTGATTTCCTATTACATGATCTGAAGGCATAACCGGTCATAAGATCTTAATAGTAAATCTTTAAGCAGATGACATAAAATTTCTCTCATAATCACTTTTTACTCAACCCTCGTATTACCCGAATACAACCACTTGGGTATAAAATTAATTTTAGCGCACATGTTTATTTATTTTGTAATATACCAGAAACGCCAACCATCGTGATTTGGCAGTCAGACTGTTAAGCAGACCGACTGACTCTGACTTTAACACCAAGTGTTTGTTTGAAATCTGAGTTTTTTTTTGTTGATCCCAGCAACAAACTATTTTTAGGAAGGGGGGAGTTTTAAACTCACTCGCCCATAAAAGACTCGTACAACGAAAATTCACATACTCTATCATTTGCATATTTAAACGGGTATAAAAGTCTATGACGATGACGATGATGACGATTACAATTCATCATAATGTCTGTATGAGATGAATAATCGAATTAGAGAGTCACAGGCATAATTAATGAAAACCTGGATTCATAGGTAACGAAGAATGTAAATTGATTTATTATAATTTTGTTTCTTTTGGGAAACTTTTTAATAGCCCAGGAATTTGTATAGCTTGGTGGAAATGTGGTTTCCATTAATTTATTAAATTAAATTGATATGATTTTGAAAGGTAAAGTGAAAAAGTGTTTTAAATTTCTATAATGTTGTAAATGACGGTGGGGCAATGCGTTGCACGCGCGACTGTTGTTGGAGGGAACGAAAATTTTAGTCCCACTCTGAATATAATTCTTTACTTTCAGTCAAGGTCTTGAGTTTTTCCATATCAAGGTAACTATAAGAATTTAACATTGCAACCTCAACCTCTCCGAATTTATTGAGTATTGGTACAAATGATTTATTTACCAAGGAAACAAAAAATTTAATTCTAACTTATTTTGTTTATTATAAAAATGTGTATAAGTAAAAACAAAACAGATCACTTCATATCCACTCATTCTACTTTATACTTATATTCACGTTGTTAGTGTTTTGTTTTAGTATTGAAATTCATCTTAAAGCTTTCAGAATTTCTTTTCGATTTGAAGCCTATAACTTCGTTGGACATATGTCAGGATATTGAAATTGGTAAGTACATTAAAAAAAATCAATGAGTGTTCGAACTCACGGATGATGTGTTAACACCTTTTTGCTACACGGTACCTGTTCGTTTTCTATGAACACATTAGTAAATGTTACATTGGAAAATAGAAAATAATAGTTTTTTTGTATACACCGGGCAATGCTGAACTTCAAATGACTCGCTTTATTTGGCCATAGCAACAACAACGAAACAACCAAACACACAATATCACACATACTTTGTCCGCAGTAGCTGACGTATACTTGTGTCACATAACCACATGTTTGCCATATCAACAGCAACGAAACAGTCAAACACACAACATGACACATACTTTGTACGAGGTAGCTGACGTATTAGTGTGTCACCATACCCATGGCTTGCGCAAGCCCATGGCTTGCAAATGAAATTTTGCGTGACTATGCTTTATATCTCCGTTCAACAACAGCAACAGACACAGACATACATTTACAACAGACATACATTATTTTGTTAATACATACGCTATAGACACAATTTCGTTTGCCTCACCCCTGCCACACCACTCTTTCATTGCTCTCTTGCTCGCTCACTTTTGTTTAACACGTCATTATTCTCTTTCGCAGTCGCAGAATATCTGGTTTTAGCAGCAGCATAAAATCTGATTTTAGCAGCAGCATAAAATCTGACTTTGATAGATGTAGTCCCTATACGCCGCTATAGATGTTAATACATCAAAAATATATTAAATTTTATAATAAAGCACTTTAAGAACGTAAAATGTTCAGATTTTATAATGATCTGCCTTCCAACACACTGTACCCAATGTGCTCAAAACGTAGTTGATTCAAAACAAGATTTTCAAATCATTTAATAGAGTACAAACCGGGACGAATTTTGAGTATCGAAGAATATCATTTTGTTCTGGATATTATATTTTCTACAAAACGAAAAAACCAATCTTAGGCTCAAGTTGAATATTTAATATTGAATAGCAAACACTATGTGTTTAGACAGAATTATACTATATTTGCGGCGGCTCCAAACACATGTTATATTTGCAACCAAACAAGAACAAAATACAGATCTTTCAGTGTGTATCAAATCATTTTTAAATTGCAATTTAATTTGGGTCCGATCAGCAACTACACTGGAAAAATTCGTCACATCGATGAAAAATTCCATCGATTACAATTTAACTAACGTACAAAATGCATTGCCTTTACGTAAATACTTAATGCAGGCAATGAACAGTTTTGTACATACGACTATTTAATTAATATTTTCGCTGCGCCGATGAATGTATACATACGTTAGCTAATGTTTGCTAAATCTGTTTTTCAGGACATGCATTTGCATATCTGAAGCTAATGACAATGCATCAGTTTTGAATTGCAACTCGTAACAGTGGTAATACCATTAGATTATGTTAAGGAAATTAAAATCGAATGATAACACTACTCAACAAAATGAAAAAAATTTCATGTACTCCGGATGCGATAATTTGTTATGTGTAGATAACCTTGAGATGAGCTCGAAAAACTCAATAAAAATTTTTTTTTTTCGTTTGGTTTTTTTTTTGTTTTTTTTTTTAAATTTTAAAAATTTTTTTTTGGTTAATTTGTTTTTGTATGAAAAATTGTTTCAGCAACTAACAAATCTCGTCAAAATATATACTAAATGGATGGTAGTAGACCCCAAAACATAAATAATGTGCGTCTTCATTCATCGGCTAGCTACAGCGGTCGTAATCGGTTGTTGAATCAGGAATTTTACAAAATTTTACCGAAAATTTACAAGTGAAAGCCCCTTAAAGCATTTTAAAAAAATATTAATTCACAGAGTGCATTTTTTTTTGAATTTTATACGCAATGTGGCAGGTTTTAGAAATCAAACAAGCTACTTTTTAAGAAAATCCATCAATTAATAATGAAGTTGTGAATTTTTTCGCTAAAGCCCTCGAATCTACTTTTTAGTTCGAACATTGCATTTTACCTTTGAAATTATCTCACTAGTCAACCAAATGAAAAAATGTCATGTACTTCTAATGAAGTATTTTTTTCTGTGTAGATAACCTGCAGATGAGCTTGAAAAATACAACAAAATCTTTGTCTATGGTAAGGTTTTTTCTTTTTTATTACAAAAAAAATTAAAATTTGTTGGGTGACAAAAATATCGTGGATTTTTTCGCTAAAGCCCTCAGTATCTACTTTTTAGTTCGAACATTGCATTTTACCTTTGATATTGTTGTGGGTCTGTTTCTCTTATGAGGAACCAGATATAGTCCCCCATCATAGCTTCGTTCCAAAATCCTTGGTATCGGTGCTCTATTTCTTTCATTTGCTGATGAAAACGCTCGCCATGCTCGTCACTCACATCGCCCAGGTTGTCCGGAAAGAAGTCCAAGTGCGAGTGTAGAAAATGTATCTCAAGCGACATATTTGATCCAATTTTTTTATAATTTTGGAGTAGTTGTTCGCCGATCTCTCTGTAATTTGAGCTTTTGTTGTTTCCAAGAAATCCGGAAACAATTTGCCGAAATGAGTTCCAAGCTGCAGCTTCATTTGGTGATAAAATGTGCTCAAACTGTTGGTCTTGCAACAACTTTTTAATTTGCGGGCCGTCGAAAACGCGTTCCTTAATCTTTGCCGACGAAAGGTGAGGAAAAATGGTTTTTAAATAGGCGAACGCTTCACCATCTCTGTTCACCATCTCTGTACCTAAAATAAAATCAGGCACAACAGGTAGTGGTTAAGGTAGTTGCAGAGGTAGTAGAGTGACCAACAAAACGCATTGTTGCGTAGTGACATTACTACCTTCCGTTATTATTTTGTAAACATACCCATGTGCAATATCTATAAGTGATACATACCAGCAAAGGTACGCATACATTGAGCCATCCCTCACTGCGATTGTTGCATTTTTCAAGCTCATCTGAAGGCTATCTACACAGAACAAAATACTTCATTAGAAGTACATGACATTTTTTCATTTGGTTGACTAGTGAGATAATTTCAAAGGTAAAATGCAATGTTCGAACTAAAAAGTAGATTCTGAGGGCTTTAGCGAAAAAATTCACAACTTCATTATTAATTGATGGATTTTCTTAAAAAGTAGCTTGTTTGATTTCTAAAACCTGCCACATTGCGTATAAAATACAAAAAAAATGCACTCTGTGAATTAATATTTTTTTAAAATGCTTTAAAGGGCTTTCACTTGTAAATTTTAGGTAAAATTTTGTAAAATTCCTGATTCAACAACCGATTACGACCGCTGTAGCTAGCCGATGAATGAAGACGCACATTATTTATGTTTTGGGGTCTACTACCATCCATTTAGTATATATTTTGGCGAGATTTGTTAGTTGCTGAAACAATTTTTCATACAAAAACAAATTAACCAAAAAAAAAAAATTTTAAAATTTAAAAAAAAAAAACAAAAAAAATACCAAACGAAAAAATAAATTTTTATTGCGTTTTTTGAGCTCATGTCAAGGTTATCTACACAGAAAAAATTATGGCATCCGGAGTACATTTTGACTGTTGACTAGTGTAATTGAAGTTGAAAACTGTTTCACTTCAATTCTCAAAATAATAATACAAATTCGTCGTAATCGAGAATTTGCAATTCAGTGTGTTTGTAGATGTCCATAAAAATTGCTAACAATTAAAATTTAATATAAAAAATACATCAACATGAAAATAAAATAAATGCAGCTGACATGGAATTGTTTTTTTTTTCTTACCCAGTTGTTGACTTAATTCCTTTTTAAACAGCAGATGACACTTTAAATGTTTAATCATGTCAGCAATATGCTGGCTGCTTGGTTCTATTGCAACGAATGCAATTCTGTTGTTGTCGATTGCAGCTGAAAGGTTTGTGTCGTCTGCCCGACTGTCATTTAACCAAAAGCAGATCTGTTTGTTGGAATTGCTATGGATTCTTTGGGTTATTTCGTTTTATCATGGTTTGCTGGTCAAAATGGATTTTAATACCTGCTAACACATACACAAGATGACTTTAGCTTATACCTGGTTATATTCAATATCATTGGCCTATATTCGAGTTATACACACACACACACAGCGTGGCAAAATGTCATTTGATATGTTCGTTGCTTTTTCATTTCTTTACCCACTTCTATTGCCATTTCTCTTCAAAATTCTCAAAAAACTGTCAACACTTATTCCATTCCAATTACAAGGATATACACAGCTAGTGTGCGATGTCGGGCAATTAAATTATGTTACACTGACACAGATACGATTACAAGGATTCGTTGGTATACTATTGTACTTCTAACACATCCACAGGATAAGGTTTATTTTACATAGTTGTACACTTAAGCTGCAGTCATGTGTCCAAACTCTCTCTCACAAAACCCCAAATGAAATTAGTCAATTTTCTACTCCTGCTTCCCTTGTTTGTTTCGCCATTGGCTTGGACCATGATAGAAAACAACAATTTTAAATGTAAATTTTAGTGAGGATAATGGACTTTAGACTGATATTTTGTTGAAATTTTTCGTAATTTAATTAACAGTAACCGGAGAATGTTTGAGCAGGGCCAGTTTGGCCACTTCGTCCCATGCAAATACCCTCCAGAGATTATTATCAAATATGTATTTTCATTGTGCTCATTATGCTTGGCTTACAGATGGATATGGTAGCAATTATGATAATGAAAGAACTTTGTAGAGACGGAGAGGCATGGACAGAAAAGACGTGGAGAGAAATAAAGAATGGTTGGATGCTACACCTTTCATAGAATTACTCGCTCTAAATAAAGTGAGCAGATGTGGTTACGAAATATAATCCGGGTCTGTTACGAGCTTGTTGGGTATGGTTAGACCTCGTTAATTCAACTGTAGACATTTCCACGCTGAAACAATTTTCCTTCTTAAATACTGCAGAATCCATCGTAAATATTACGAAATCCATGTTTTCAATCATAAATCGGTTCAAAACCATTATTTTCATGTTTTTAATAATTGTTCGGTTCAAGATCAATAACTATTAAAAAGTACTTTTTCTATGAAAAAGTACATTTTAATAGTAATATTGGAACACTTTTTTTTTATTTAGGCATATCATCTGCTCCCTTCACCACAAGTATTTAGGTATATTATCACACCAAATATCAAATATTTTTAATGTAAAATAGTTTTTATAAGCAGAGGTGAATGTGATTATTTCGGTGGATGGTTGGGTATATAGTTGTTTCGATCAACTCATCATATTATTAACTTCCTTCTCGGCAAGTAGTATTCAGTCACACATTATGCGAATGAACAAATCTCAAATCAACGAGTATTGTTACAATAACAACTAGTGCCACAACATCCAAAAACAACATTACTTTACGGACTTACTTCTTTCTAAGAATGGCGAAATCCTTCATAAATATTACTAAATCGTTTATTAATTTTCAGCCAAAGAAACATTTCGTTAAACTAATGAAATTCGTACATAGATTGTATGAAACAAAAATTGTATAAAATGTTTGAAATTCAGAATACTTGCAAAGACATTTGTGGAAAATTCTCAAAGATTTAATGGAACTTGCCGTAGATTTTGTGCAATAGAAGCACAACATTGGTGAAAAGACTTTATATTTTCAAAGAATACATTTCAATGTATTAATGAAATATTTTCACAGCTATTACGGAAATTTTTCACTTGCTTCACGAAACTATTCATACGTTTTATGAACATATTTATTCATATTTCATAATTCATATTTATATTGCAAAATGCATCTTCATAATTCCAGGTAAACCGCTTAGTTACTTTCTATCTATTAAGCTTTCAGTTTGTATCCACCAAGCTTTCTGTCTATATGCTACGAAAACTCTAAATGCAATGAGAATTCTTTAGTAAGCAAACTCTAAGCAATATCGCCAGCATTCAAACACAGGAAACATTCTATATAACATTTATTATAAAACAATGAAATTGTTCAACAAATTTATTAAGATGTTCTCATGAAATTTTCAATGAAAAAGTTTAGTACTGGTAGTGAAAAGATTTATACCGATAATTAACATTTTTTATTCAATCAATGAAGAATATTATATGAAATTATTGTATGGTCCTGTTTCGTAAATTCTGATTTTTTTTCTGCACTTTCCATTATATCAAATACAGGAAACATTCTATGAAACACTTCATAAAAACAATGAAATTGTTCAACAAATTTATTAAGATGTTCTCATGAAATTTTCAATGAAAAAGTTTCATGCCGCTAGTGAAAAGATTCATACCGATAATTCAGCATTTGTCATAATATTGTAAGACATTTTCGTATGAACTTGTTTCGAAAACTCTTTAGATTTTTGGAACTTCTCATAATATCGATTAAAATTTACGAAAATCTTTTTTATTTTATTATAAAAATGCAGAATAATAAATATCATCCCTGATAGAAGTTAGGAAAATACTTCACAGGATTTACATCCTAAAGCCCGGTATTCAGTTTTTAAAAAAAGACCACACGACTAAAATAAAACTTCTTTAGCTGCATCTATATCGGTTTTCATTGATAAATTAATATTTTTGAATAGATTTTTTATTTTTATTCATTATTTGTATTATTTTCATTATCGGATAACTCAGTAATTACTGTGGTTGATTGCAAGACCGAGACAACAGGCTTATGGTATGAGAAATGTGATACATCTGTTTTCGAATGAAAATTAGAAAGATACCTAGAGAAAACTGCATCGACTGTTCTTCCATGTCTTGTGGTAAGCTCATTTCGGTTATTATTCATTTATAGTTCTAATTTATCTTGTAGAAAGTTTACCAAGAGTTGTCCATCTTCCAAATTAACACTGAAATCTCCTGATAATATTAGTGGCAACGTATGATAGTTCTCTCCTAATACTTCAGAGCCTACTCTACCGTAAATCATAAGTCTTTCATATACAAACTTTATAATACTTATATTATTGACATTATTGCCATATTATTGACAACTACCATTATGATGTTTCTTCCATTGTTCAAACCATAGTGGGCAGCACATATATCACCAATTGATGATTGACCAATATCGGTTACTTTGTATTCAGAGTCTGTGTCACTTCCTGCCATAATTTGTTATTATTCACCCGAAAATTCGCAACATATGAACTTTAAAATGAATTTACAATTTTATTCACTTTAAACATAGAATATTTAATGTATTGAGCAAAATATTTATTTATAAAATTGTTCAAGAACGAAACGAAATTACGAAATAATCAAGAAATCACAGTTCGCAAGAAAATTGATATCCATTTGTTGTGCATTTGGTCTGGGGATTTACGAATGTGTGAGTTTGTGCGAAATGACGTCTCCCAGCGGCGGAAGTCATGACCTGGAAGGCCAGAAATCATGACCAAACAGGCTTTCTTTAAAATACGGAAGACCTTCCCTACCCTACACATTACCTTCTCCTTTCTTTTTAAGATTGCGTGATATTGGGAGGCAAGGCCTTCCTTGCCCATTGCCTAAAGAAGGCCTTAGAAGGCATGCAAAGAGGAAGGCCTTAGAAGGCATTTACTTTAATTTATTTTTGTTGAACAAAAATAAAATTAAAATAATTCTACATAATTATTTATAAGTATGTCTGTATCTATCTCGCCCAACTTCAAATTGAAAATTGTAAAAATACCCTGAAAAATATTAAATAATGAATATAATTTTAAAATTTGTATGAAATAATCCAATTAAATTCCGGTTAAAAAGAATCGGAAAAGAAATTTCTCAAAATTGTAAAAATCTTGTTCTTGATTTAATCTGATGAAAAGATCCATGCATTCCACAGGCCATATTTTAGGAAGGCATTACAAAAGAACCATTCCGCATGCCTTATTTGTGGAAGGCCTTGCGACTGGGAAACTGGGCTGGAAAACTTTATTCGCCATTATGAACAAACCTACACTGGCACACACACCCGTGTGTATACACTTGTTCGTTTAATAGCAATAAGAAATGCAAAACAAAGCGAAGCAAAACAAAGTTTCGCTCGCCTCTTTTCGTAACGCATTCACCAGCTTACTCCCCAAGTCAAGCGTAAGGAAAATTTCATGAACCGAAAATTTCGCTCACTTTTCTTCTGTTTGGTACTCGGCTCTTTGCGAAAATTTCGTAGGCAAAATCAATTGCAGGGTTGTTACGCCACAGTTATTTTTAAAAAGTAACACCACATGCGTTAAAAATAAAATGGAGTGCATGGAGGAATATTAAATGAAACATTTAGAAGGTAAATATAAGATTGGTGGTAACTCTCTGCAACAAATTTTTCCATTTAGATGTAAATAAAAAAATTTCTGACGAAAATTTCGCAAGAACTGAATAGGGGGCTTAATGCTGTAGGAGTTAATACATTTGTTGGAAATAACAGACCATTAAGGAAAAAGCACACTCAACTGCCACTGGCATGACTAGTTTCAAACTCCGTGGCAAGTTCATCATCAGATTCTGAACTACTATGCTTGAATTGGTATCATCGGTAGATCATCAAATGTATATATACAAAGTATTATATGAAATATACATATGCGAATTAGTATCAAATGAAGATCTCTAAGTCACACTGAAAGTTAAGTATTCGAACACAGGATGGGACAAAGTTCCTTTCGCTATATATTATGTACTAGATAGACCCAACACGCCTAAGGCGCCTGTTGAAAAATACTGTAATTTAAATGGATCTTTAAGAAAAAATACCTTTTGTAAAATGACAAACTTTTTTAAGAAATTTTTTATTTATTGAATGTATTTTTTTTTAAAAAAAAGTATATTTTTATGTCCCTATTGTAAGAAAAGGTCATTTCTTTAATGAGAGGTACTTCTTTTACTAAACGCTAATGTTTTTTTCAAAGAAAAGCTACCATTTTTAATAAGAAGTACTTTCTGTAAGAAAAAAATCTAAGAGTATGAATTTTTTTACAAAGAAGTACTTCTTTTTAAGAACAGGTACTTTTTAAAGAAGTGGTACTCTTTTTAGGAAAAGGTTATTTTTTAAAGAAAATTTACTTATTTTCAGAAAGGCTACTTATCTCAAGAAAAGAAATGAAAAGGTATTATTTTATTTTTAAGAAAACGTATTTTAAAGAAGAGGAATTTTTGTAAGAAAAAGTCTTCTTTTTTAAGAGAAGGTTTTTTTGAAGAAAAGCTTTTTTTTACGAAAGAACATGTACAATTTTAATAGTAGGTACATACTTATCTCAATCAAAGTTATTTTGTTTTACAAAAAAGGGACTATTTAAAGAAAATGTAGTTTTGTAAGAAAAGGGAGTTTGTTGTAACCACTCCCCGTGATCAATTACGTATCTTGTTCCATGCCCAAGATATTTTTTCGAACGCGAATCTCGTCGTAGGTAAATCCCCGGGCCCGGATGGCATATCTGCACTGGTCTTGAGTAGGTGCTCTTCGACACTGGCGTGTCCACTGCGCAATCTTTTCAACCTTGCATACCGTGCCGGAGTCTTCCCGGCGCGTTGGAAGATTGCTAATGTCCAGCCAATCCCTAAAAAAGGTGATGCAAGTAACCCTGCAAATTACCGCCCAATTGCAATTTGTTCTGCGCTCTCGAAGGTTATGGAGAGTATGGTTAACCACCCTCTACTGAAGTATCTTGAGTCCAATGACCTTCTTAATGATCGGCAGTATGGCTTCCGTAGAATGAGATCTACTGGAGACCTGATGGCGTTCCTTTCGGAACAGTGGAGTCGATCCATCCACCGGCTTGGTGAGAGTAAGGTAGTGGCTCTTGATATTTCCAAGGCCTTTGACAGAGTATGGCACGATGCACTCTTGTCAAAGCTCGCTGCTTTTGGTGTCGGTGATAACTTCACTCGATTTATATCCAGTTTTCTCAGAGATCGCACTATACGAGTATAAATTGACTGCAGGTGTACCACAGGGCTCTGTTCTTTCTCCTTCTCTTTTTCTTATTTTCATTGACGTTCTCCTGGGTCAGACTGTGAATCCAATCTACTCTTTTGCCGATGACAGTAATCTCTGCCATTCTTATTCATTCGATCGTAGGCCAAGTCTTCAAGAGATTGAAGTCAAACGCCGGACAATGAATGAAACACTCGACCGCGATCTGGTGTCCATTGTTGAATGGGGTCGAAGGAATAGAGTAGAT
Organism: Phaonia tiefii; assembly: GCA_963931995.1. Taxonomy (NCBI): domain Eukaryota; kingdom Metazoa; phylum Arthropoda; class Insecta; order Diptera; family Muscidae; genus Phaonia; species Phaonia tiefii. The sequence goes on from OZ008367.1 coordinate 130,980,730, forward strand.
TTTAATGCGAGTAAGACCCAGTGTTGTTTGTTGTCGCATAAACGTATTGCTGACCCAGGTGTGTCGTCATTGTCTATGGACGGTGTGGATATTGATGAATCAGACGCTCTTGATGTTCTGGGCATGAAAATACAATGTGATGTCCGTTGGGCAAAACATGTATTTGAAGTCTCGAAAGATGCATTCAAGTGTCTAGGCTTTTTGAAGCGGTGCAAGAAATACTTCACTCCATCTGATCTTCTCAATATCTACACCACCTACATCAGGCCAAAGATGGAGTATAACTCCCATATATGGGCAGGTGCTCCTAGGACTTCTTTGGAGCTTCTCGACCGTGTCCAGAGGAGAGCGACGGTGTTAATAGGGGACAGTAGGGTATCCAACTCTATTGCCTCCCTTGAGCATCGTCGAAATGTGGGTTGCGTGTCGCTGTTCTATCGGTACTTCCACGGTATGTGTTCCTCGGACATCCGTCAACTTATGCCGGACGTGAGGATATTTAGCAGAAGTACGCGGCTTTCCAGGAACTCTCATCCGTTTTTTATCGAGTGGCCGATTGACCGCACTACACACTATAGAGAAAATTCGTTCTTCAGCCGTACAGTCCGTATGTGGAATAAACTTCCGGCTAGTGTATTTCCCACCAATTGTGACATACAAACATTCAAGGCAAATATCAACAGACACTACTCCCTCTTTCCACCCTCTACTACCTCAATTTTCCTTCGCCAACACAATGCACTGCATTTATAGGGGACATCCCCTGAGTGTTGGTTTGATAAAAAAAAAAAAAAAAAAATGTAGTTTGTTAAGAACAGGTACTTATTTAAAAAATTAGTTTTTTTAAGAAAAGGTACTTTTTGTAAGAAAATTAATTTTTTAAGCAAAGGTACTTCTTTAAGATAAGGTATTTTGTTAAGAATGTGGTATTCTCTTTAAGAATATGAATAGGTATTTTTTTTTTGAGAAAATTAACTTTTTTTAAGAAAACGCACTTATTTAAGAAAATGTTATTTTTTTAAACTTCTTTCACTTAGGCTTTTCTAAATTTACTTTTTATTCGGTTCAAAACTTCAATATGTAATAAGCAGGCTCCACCTAGAAAATTTCCCATTAAACAAGAAATATCCCCCCAATATGTTAGTCTAGACACAAACCAAACCAAAAGTACGAGTGTAAGAGTAAGTGTGCTGCCAAATGTAAAAGACGAGCCTAATGCTTCATAAATATTATCAAGATGAGATTGTCAATATACATAATACCTAGTGTCCAAAACCGAAACCGAAAAACCGGTGAAACAGTTTAACCTTCTTTGTGCTATTAACCATGTGCCTGGCTTCTAAACAACGCAATTTTTTAAACAAACCGAAAACCGTTTATTTGCCGTCGGTGGTGCAGTGGTTAGTGTGGCGCCTCTTGTGCATGAGATCCTGGGTTCGAACCCTGCTCTGACCACCTTAAAATTTCTTTCGGCGGCGGTCAGCTCGCATAGTGATGGCGACACTATCGAGTATATAGCCATGAAAAAAATACCGTTCGGAATAGGTGCAAAACTGTAGGTCCCAATCAGTGAGTGAAAACTGGAAAGCGCACAGCACAGTGATAGTGAAAAGCTCTCCCCTGTCCCTTCGTGGGATGTAATGGGAAACCATTTATTTTTTTTAACTGGTTTACTAGTTTATTAAAGATTTAAATATCAAATAAGAAAATACATGATTTTAAATTTTTAATGAAATTTTCGAATTAACAGACATGATGTCTATTTTTGATTTTAGGGGTTGAATAAGTTGTAAATAGGATTTTCAAAAAAATATTTTCAAATTTAAAAATAATTTCATAATTTCAGAAGAATTAAATAAGATTCTCAAACGGGTTTTTTTTAAATTTTAAAATCTATATTTGAATATAAATTAATTTAAACTGTGCTACGTGAAAATCTCATTCAAATTTGAATATGATTTAGAATTTAAATCAGTTTAAAGTGAATTTCAATAAAAGTTTTAAATGTAATTTTTCTATTTTATTTCTCATTCTATATTTCTATTAATAGAAATATAGTTTTTAAAAGAAGTTTTGCACAATGCAGTCTCACGATTCCTGGCAAACCGTATAGCTATTTCAGATCTAGCCACAGATCTTCATAAGCGGTTGTTTGGAATGATGCTTTTGCAAAATTCATCAAACTAAATGTGAACGAAATTTTATTTCAGTTGAGACTTTACTACTAGGCAAGTGTTCGAAAAATATCGCAAGCAAAAGACACAAGAAAACATTCGCAGAAACTTCTTTCCATCTCCGGAGAACTATCTGATCCCATTAGATTTCAATTCTTCCAGACAATAACAATCACCCGCAGTTTCGTCGTGCTCTACGTTCATCAGGGATGATTTTTATAAATTTATTCGGCCTTTTTATCTGTACTTTTTTATTTTAATATTCAAGCTCAAGGCCATTCTATTCTTCTATTAATACATATTTAAAAACTATATTTCTATTAAACATATTAATAGAAATATGGAACGGTGTCGAGCTTGAATATTGAAAAAAGGTACAAATAAAAAGGCAGAATATATAAATATAAATCATCCCGAAAACAACTTTTCGCGAAAACGGCTGTTAAAGATTAAAGTTCGTGTTTCCGCTTCCACCTCTTCATTTTCCTTCTTGTCTTTGGATCTCCAACTCTCCGCCGGCATCGCCTGTGTACAGTTTTGCTTTCACAAGAAATATTTTCCTAGTTTTTTCGAGTGAAAGTACCTTACAAGGGTAATTTTGGAGCGTCAACATTTCTTTCAAACGTCAAGTGTAATTTGAAGCAAAAGAAATTAAGTTATGAGTCTGCAGTTTGTTTCATTGAAAAGTGTATTACACTGTCTATAAAACTAGTTCAAAACCTAAAATTTATTTTCCGACCATGGGTACCTTTCCGTAGACCAGGCCACATATATTCCAAAATGAAATATAATTTTAATTTAAAATGTACACGTGATTGTCAAATTTTAAACTATATAAACTAGAATAAAATTACAAAGCGGTCGGTAAATAAATTTATTACATGTGGTACACGTGTAATTCAATGTATAATACAAACTAAACAAAACCGGTTTCATCGGTTTTACCAAGTTTAAAATCTAAAGACCGATTTACCGATTTTATAAAATTCAGGGTGTTTGAACACTCAGAATACCATCAAAGAACAACGTATTTTGCTGCTCTTTAATAAAAGTTTTCAGGCGGTTCGGTCCGTTAAATTTTTTGTCAAATCTAGCGATTTAGTATTATAGTATTATACTTTCTTTCATTAAAAGATAAGGTTAAGATATTGAATTTCATTCAACGCTTAAACCTAAGTTGCGGTGCAAGTGATTGCAGCGTTGCCCTGTGTGTGCGCTTGCTCGCATCGAAGTTTGAGTGGCAACATATTTTTATTATACTATAGTTTATGTTATGACACCACCAAAGTTAATTTCCACAAACTTAAATATTTCCCACTGGGTTGCAACTGGCGGCAGTGTTACCCTGTATTTGGTTTTCACCTCTTCAGTTGCTTGGCAATATTCCTCACTATACAATTGTTCATCAGCCGACTCCGCTGTAAGGTTTATATTCATATCATTAATTTGTGTACACAACGTCGCAACTGCCTACAGCTTCGCCCATTATATTCCGTTGTATATTTTAATTGCTTGACCATATTCCTTATCACATTAAAATTAATATCTACAACTTATTTCCCACAGCCACACAACTTAATTGAATGCCTATACTGACGCCCCCTTTTATCTCTACAGAAGTTATGAACACCCCCCCCCCCCATATAATGTTATCCCCATTTGTTGCTATGGTATCTCACAACATTGGCTGTTTTTCATGGATTTTGTTGCAGCTGTTATTTGATTGTTCTACAAACATGTCGAACATGCACATTGTTCAACACTGAAACAATCGACAGACTCTTTAACGATAGCGACGATTGTGGCCATTTGACCCACTTTAATTAATCATAATTTATTTAATTCAATTAATTATCCCATATTGAATAAAACAGCCGATGAGAAACAGATTAATGCTGTTAGGAATTTAGGATTTTAAGGGCCTCCCCGTTTGTGGTAATTGATTGGAATATTTTGTTAGCATGGAGTAAATGTTTTAAACTAACTGTTTAAGTGATTTTGTCAATTTTTAATTAAATAACGATTTGGATTTTAAATTAAAGAGAAATAAATTATAGTTAATTCAGTTACAAACATATAAAATAAGCGCTTTAATTTCCAGAACTTATGTTCACCTACATACGCGTTCCTTATTGTCATAGGAATTTTGTACTGCTTTCAAATTACCTGATACAACCAGTTGCTCTGGGAAAGTAATTAAAGAACACTGGAATATTATCAGAGAGGTAATCCCCTAAAAGTAGGACCATGTTAGTTAAAATCTTTCATCGTTTCGTAGTTTTCTAAATACGCCCGCATTAACTTTTGCCGGCTCATTCTATTCCATGCCTATATGACTCCAAAGTTGAGTGCTCAGTAGGCCGAAAAAAGTAGAAGCTAGAGGATTTGATTAGCAAAAAAAATCGTTCTATGGATTAAGTAGAACACACACACAAAATTTCAGAAAAATCCATTAACCGCTAAACATCCCGCAATGCACTTGTAGTAAAAACGAGCTGTAATTTCATATTTAGGAACATTTTAATATAATTTGTTGAAATTTTCAAAACTCTAAGGATGGCGAAATGAGGCATATGACAAATAGATATGAGTATGCACAAACACATTTTAAGAAAAACCTTTGACGAGTGCAATGATTGCAATGTATTTTAAATTTCGAAATATAAATCATAGTTTTTATACCCTCCACTGTAAGTGATAGAGGGTATATATCAGTTTGTCATTCTGATTGTAACATAGGCTAAATAAGGCTTTGCGACCCCGTAAAGTAAATATATTCTTGATCCTTATAACAACCGGAGTCGATACGAAAACATTCTCTGTTGAAAACATTCTCACGACTTCAATCGGCGATAACGCGGTTTGGTTTTTGGCCAGAATGTTCCACGTATTCCTGAGCAGTTTGGTATTGAAAATCAGCGAAATTGGTCCATTGGAAAAAATTTTATGGTTGGAAACGTAAAAAAACTCATAAAATTTTCACATTAATTTTTGTAGTTTTATACTAAACTACTCCTTTTGCCGTGTGGTGAATTTCCATGTTGAAAATCCTTGTTGTTCTTTGTAATAGGTAAGTACTTTAGAATGTTTAGATGATGTACTTTCATGTGTTCATACATTTATATGAATTTTGTCACACTTCATCTAAGGTCGCTGTGGCCTGATGGGTAAGGGTTGCGCGTTGGAGTCTGAGGGTTGTTGGTTCAACTCTCGTCCCAGCTTGTTTTTTTTTTAACAGTTCTTCAAAAAATGCTTTTTTATTTTTAAGCTTATTTTTATATTTTTTAAAAAAGTACATTTTCTTAAAAAAGGTCCTTTTTTAAAATTTAATATTTTGCTGGTTAACACTAAGGTGGAGGGTATCAAAGATTCGGCACAGCCGAATTTAAAACTTTTACTTGTTTGCGCTTTAAAACTGCAGCTTCGTAATATTGACAATTTAGTACAAATAGTTTAAAGAGAAGAAGTAATTTCTGACAAAGCGCATCAAGAATATCCCGTCCTAATTATGCCTTGTCCCCGTTTACTGCCATATTTAGCATCAATGAGTGTCTTGGAACTCCGTTTTGCATACCACATCACTCCGGACAGTCTAATGTACAGTGTCTATATCCAACCTGTTAATTGGAGATACCTCATTAGATCTCTTAGATCTATCTCGTGTACCTCAGTGAGGTTGTGTAGGAAGGGATGACCTATAGTATTTAGGAGTCTATTCATTAGAGCCGGACAACTGCAGAGGAGATGTTCCAACGTCTCCGCCTCCACACCGTCTCCTCCTTCTCTGCGTCTTCGCAGACAGGGCAGTGATCATTGTATGGAAGATTTAGCCGTCTTGTGTGATTACCGATTGCCCAGCGCTCAGTCAGCACGGCAATTGGCCTTGACATGTTCCCCCGATTTTGGCTAATCAGGGAGTTAGTCCGTTGAATGTTATATTCTGGCCATGTGTTTCTGGATATGCGGCACGTTTCCGTTCTATCCCATCTGGCCTTAGCTCGTTCAAGGAAATGCAGGAAAATACCTGTTTTAACCGACCCTATAGGCGTTGCGACTGACACCATATGGAGTTCAGTGGAAGGGAATCCTGCCCTTCACTAACGATTTTAGATGCAGTGTTGTTAGATTTAAGTGATAGGAGAGCCAGGCGGGCTATCAACAAATATTCCATTTCGCTCTGTTCTCCGTTGTAGTATAAGTTCGGCGCAGGCCTCCTTGATGGCCAGTACCTACGCTTGGAAAACGCTGCACTTGTCTAGGATTTTGAATGCTAAATTGAGGCTTGCCTCTTCGGAGAAGACACCCGTGCCGGTTCCACATTCCATTTTGGATCCGTCCGTAAATAGCTCACGGGATCTTAATGCTAGACACGAAATATTTTGGGAATCATCATAAAACAAACCACAAATAAGTCATGCGGAATTGTTCTTTTATAATGCCTTCCTAAAATGAGGCCTGCGGAATGCATGCATTTTTTCATCACATATAACCAAGAAGAAGATTTTTAAAGTTTTGAGAAATTTCTTTTCCGATTATTTTTAACCGTAATTTAATTGGAAAATTTCATACAAATTTTAAAATTATATTTTTTATTTAATATTTTTCAGGGTATTTTTAAAATTTTCAATTTGAAGTTGGTCGTGGTACAACTTTTTAAGATAGATACATACATACTTATAAATAAATATGTAGAATGGGATAATGATTTTGTGATAAAATAAAATATTTTAATTTTATTTTTGTTTAACAAAAATAAATTCAAGTAAATGCCTTCTAAGGCCATCCTCTTTGCATGCTTTCTAAGGCCTTCTTTAGGCAATGGGCAAGAAAACACTTGCCTCTCAATCTCACGCAATGTTAAAAAGAAAGGAGGAGGTAATGTGTAGGGAAGGCCTTCCGTATTTTAAAGAAGACCTGTTTGGTAATGATTTTAGGCCTTCCAGGCCATGACTTCCGCCGCTGGGACCCGACCACTATTCGCAAGCCATGACAGTCTCTGTATGCGTTAGGGTTACCTGTTTAGCTCAGGGGCCTTCCGCAGTATATATAATATATTTTTCAAATCGGTTCAATTCGGCCTGATTCTTCCGGTGGAGACTCGGTCACCGTTATTCTTCGGCTTCGAATGCCTTGTTCGTGAAAGCCTTTCGCGATGGTTCATCTTTATTTATTCTACTAACATAATCTAACTTAAGTAAGTCGTTGTCGAGATATAAATCATAGAGGGCGTTGTTGTTTCAATTTATGAGTTTTGATTGTTTCACTAAATTGCGTTAGTAGTTTCACTTATCATGAATTTTCCGTGAAATGCATACTCATTACCCATTTAGCAGTTAAGAAACAAGACCGAACAAACTTCTGCGTGTTTTAGACCTTGAGTTAAATAAATATATGGTAGATCATAGAACAGGGGTTATATATATTTAATGAATTTTCTATATAAATCGGAGGTTTATAATTGGAAAAAAATCTTTTCAAAATACCGTTCGGCACCGGTGTAAAACTGTAGATCCAAATCAGTAAGTGTACAACTAGAAAGCGCTATAGCTCAATGACTGTGAGAAGCTCCCCAATCCCTTCATGGTATATAATGGGAAACCATTTTCTTTATAATTGGAAAATATTAGTTTATATCTAAGTTTTTTTTTTTTTAAATAAAATCAGTTTTCAGGAAAAGAACCTGAACAACTTTTCAGAAAATTTTTTACAGGATTGTGAATACGAAAATGAATTGAACAACATGAAATGAAACAGCGTATACACAAAATTTTGTCATATGCTAAGACTACCACTGCGACAAATACACAAGTCGTAGCCGACAGCAACAGTCATTCGGAGAAGAATGACTAATGACTGACTAATTAAGTTTTTTGATAGCAAAAGTAACAGCCAATGCAATGACTGAAATTTAACAAGCACTTTTTTTCAACATTATTGTACAAAAATATTGCTTCAATAATTAAGTCGTTGAACAAATTAAGCCGGTGTTCATTTCATTTCCATTTCCACTTGGTTATTCTTATTTGTGACAGCCAATCCAAGTAATTCCTACATCCAACTAATATTGTGTGGATAAAATGTTTGCATCAAGGCGCACGTTGCAGTCGTATTTCCTTATGGCCTCTGTCACCATGTCCGTTGGGGTTGGTCGTTGCCGTTCCATCACACTCAGTCTGACTGACAGACAAATGTTTGTATATTCCGACAGTAACTCTCACTGGTGACCAGAACAAAAATAAAAAAAGATGAATTGGTGGTGCCCACTTAACTCTTACGGGGTAGTGCCAAATGGTTGAATTAACTTTATGACCGTGGAAACGAGGAAACCAAAACAAAGGTAATAAAAGAGTACAACATACTATTTACATACACAAATACAAGATTGCGCTACACAAATATCTATGTGTACCACCTATTCAATGTACAACAAATGTTGTCCATTAAAATTATTAAAAATGTCAACATGACGTCATCTGTACTTATATGTAGTAAAATGATTACACACTCTTGCGCGCACAGTGTAAGTACAGTAGTTGGTTAAATTATTACGAATAGTAATCGAGTTTAAGCATCCAAAGAAGTGAAAAATAATCAGTTATTATTATTTGAAATTGATGAAAAATTTAATCATCGTTAATGAGTTTAACAACGCTAACAACACGGAAAATATACGTTTTTATGAATCATATTTTAATGGACTTTAATTAAATATTTCATTACATTTTCATCAGCGTTCAGCCAATGAAAATTATGAAAATAAGCTCCGATTTTTGCTGGACAAATACTTTTGTCAGGTCATGACCAACTAGATATTATCTACCACGTATTCCAATTCGAAGTTGCACATCTATGCTGCCCTGCTTACTAAGCCAGACTCAACTCCAAAATATTAAAAAAAAATATATTTTTTTTAATGCTCAAGTTAGCAACATTTTGCACCTTCCGTTATGGTTGGAAATTGCGGCAAAACTACATAAATGTTTTTAATTTCATTATAAAAAACAACGGGTTTCTTATTACAAATGAAGCTCCAAGCAGAATTCAGAAATCTGCTTCTCCTGAAAAATTTAGGAAATTGGAGATGAGGCCTTCTTGATAAGCACGGCAGTATGCACGTGACCAACTTTTTATTGGGAAATGCATCCATTTGATTTCGTTTAAGGTTAGATTAAATTAAGCTAAACAAGATGAGTCGAAGTATTGGGTTTTTGAACCATGTCACATTTCGTGGGAGAGTCTTATATTTTCATAGGAAGTTTGTACTTTGCCTTCCAATTTCCTCAGTAGTTTTCAACCCGTAAATCTGAGATGTTACAAACTGTTTATTGTAGGATCGGAGAGGTGTTAGAGTCTTTATCATGAGAAAGTTCCATTGCCTCCATATCCTCCTTAACTGCCCTACCTTAATTTGTATCGCTTTGTTCAATTCTATGTAGATGTGCTCTCAGAAATATGTCTTCAATTAGAACTCGCATGAACCGATTTAGTTCGAGTATGACCAGCTTGAGTAACCCTCTCACCTTATTCCCATAAGGGACGCCTCACAGGATGGCTGTTATTATTGAAGCTCGGAATATATTGCTTAGCAAGGCTTCGGATTTATCATACAGTGATGTTCAAAATAATAGCCCTTTTTTATTTATTTAATAATTTTGAAATACATTTAAGCTATTGAAAATGTTAGTACATATTTTAAATATAAATCAAAAATGCTTGTTTTAAAATTAAATATTTCACTCCAATGCAATTTTATTAAAAAAAAATTTAAAAACAATCTTTTTTATCGTGTTCAAATTAATTGACCTATTTCAAAAATCTTACAAAAAAAAAACAATTATTTTTAAACAAAACATTTATTTCCTTAATAATTATGAACATATAATGTACTAATATCCTGAATGTCCACCATTATTATCTAAAACTGCACGGATCTCTTGACTCTATTAAATGTTTAAATTTTTCAATGTTAATTCTCTCCCAACTATTTTTTGCTGCTTCCCAAAGTTGGTTTTTATTTGTGAAAATCTTCCCACTTAAGCTTCTTTTCAGTTCCATCCACATATTCTCAATTACGTTGAGATCGGGAGCCTGTGACGGCCATTCCAAGACGGAAACTTCATGTTCACTCAACCAAGATTTGAATAATTTTGAAGAGTGCTTCGGATCATTATCCTGTTGGAAACGCCAATCAGGTGGCATGTGAATCTCTGCGTAGGGGAGCATCACATCTTTCAAAATATCACAATAAATTTCTTTATTCATAGTTTCTGTGTTTAGGTGTAAAGGTCCAACACCATGCCACGAAAAAGCACCCCAGACCATAATACTGCCGCCTCCGTGCTTCACGGTTTTTGTTTTGTGTAAGGATCATTAAGCTCTTTACCTTTTGGTCTTCGGACGTTGCGCTGACAATCAGAACCAAATAAATTAATTTTTGTCTCATCGCTCCATAATATGTCCTTGAAATCTTCACTGCTTTTGTTGTTGAATTTAATCGCAAATTTAATGCGAGCTTTTTTGCGATTGTTACTTAGCAGTGGAACCTTTTGGGCTACTCTATCTGGCAAATTGTTTTCTAACAATCTGCGGCGTACTGTTACACCACTGACGTCATTATTTACCCCTAGTTTCAGTAAATTGTTTCCATTTTAATGCATTTCTAAAAAATTTTTCAGATCTTCCAAGTGAACTAGCGATGAAACCCAGAGTTTAGCCCCACTTCGTAGTTGTTTAGAAAATCGACGTTCCTCAGTAGTGCCAATATACATTTCGGTTCATTTTTAACAACAATTAACATTAAATTTGTTTTGAAAGAATTGTATTTTACTTACATCCTATTAGCAATTGAGAAGAAAATACAAAAACACGGAATGAATTTCGTAATTTAACAAAGTTATAAGAAAAGGGCTATTATTTTGAACAAGTGAAAATTGCTCTTTGTTTTGATTTTTAGCTTAACGTACAAATGATTACGAATAAATTCCAAAATACAACAAGAAATATTTGTGAAGTCAATAACAAAACTATAGGTACACAAGAGAGAAAGAGAGGTTCCCTTTACATGAGTTAAGAGTGATCACGAAACTTTATCTTTGTAACGGGCTATTATATTGAACAGCAGTGTATACACAGTTTGCTGCACAGTGGTTCCAAATGGGGTTTTTGGGAACAAAATTTGTTACAACCCGCATTGTTAACCGACTTAAAAGAAATTAATTATATCGTAGACATGACATAATTGACAATAGATTCCTCGGGGCCGATTTTTAAATAACGTTTCAGTTAACTGTAGAGATGAAGCCAAAGTTAGAAAAAGGTTTCCATTTCCATTCCATAAATTGACAAGTGAAATCATTGACTTAAACATTTTTGAATTTTAATATACGAGAAGTTCGTACCACAAGCTTTCAAGGTCTGATACATTTTCCTAAGTGAAAAATGCTTGGGTTTTAGGTGGAATAATAGATAATTCAGGAAAGCACACTCATTTGCATAACATTTTTTGATTAAAATTTTCAAGAACCAGTACATGTTTATCAGCTTTTTGGGCTTTGTTACTATTTTTAAACTGCAGAGTACTTTGAACCACAAAATTAATTTTACGTCAACTTTGGCTTCATCTTCACAGTTAACTATGGTATTTTTTAAAATTCCATTTCGACATATCTACTGCCAATTGTGTTCAGTCAGTAATAAATGCTAGCTTTTTCGAATTTTGTACACAAAAACTCCACCTCGAAACACTGTGCGCTAGTTGGAACTCATCCGAGTCAGCTCATCTGAACTTTTGATTCCCAAGATATCTTGGTGCCCAGAAGTCTTTATGATACCCAGGCTGCCAGTGATAATACAACAGTCAAATCCATACTAGCTGTTGACTTGGATACCATCCGCCCACGACTCTCTTCATGGAATAAATGGGTAGTAGAGTTCGCCATAACTTTTTTTTTTTTTAAATCCAAAATTTATTTTCTTACACTAGGTTATCACACAATTTACAGAGTTTTAGTTAAATTAACTTTTCATCTAGAATCTATTTCCATGTAATTTAGAAAATATATACACTTGAATCCATTGTTTGTTTTTAAGTTTGGTACTTTCTAAGGACCATACAGTAATAGAAAAATGTTTCCATCAGATGCTTTACAGTTTATTGCGGTAACCGAGGTAGTTGGAGTTTTGATGGAGTTCGAGTTGCTGTTAGAAGTTCGACATAAATCGAACAGAAATTGAAGAGAACGCATATTTTCGTTCGATGCAACTAGCATCAAATGTAATTTAGTATGCTGTCATTAGTATCAATCAATTAATATTTAACCCCTTATAGACCAAGGGAAGTATGTTTCCCCAAACGTTTAAGGCCCCTATAATTGTTCAGGTAGTAGATACATTGTAAGTGTAAAAACTAGAAAGCGCACATCTCACTGGTTGTGAGAAGCATTCCTCAATCCCTTCATGGAATGTTTTGGGACACCAGTTTTCACGTTTTGCTTTAAGTGAGGGGAGGGAAGCTCTGCTCGTTGAAACCATTAACTATATTTTGTCCCCTTGTCTGCTATGAAACCCACTTTTGTTGACACTTTATCGATTCTCGGAAATACCGCAGGAAATTCTCACACAATCTGCCCAATGTTCAGTTTAGCTTTGCATTTCATTATGAATAGACTTACAAACCAACAAAGCATGCAAATCATTGAGTTTTATTATCATAATTCGTGATCTGTGGAAAATGTGTTTCGCGCACGCTGTATCTTTTTCTTAAATATAGTAGACTTGGGTCCAAACACATTGTGTTTGCTATTAAATATTACAGGTTGGAGGCACAATGATTAATAGGTTATAGTATATGGTTTTGTGACCAAATGTGGATTTGTTGTGTTGAAAACTTCTGAAACAATAAAGGAACAAAAAGCAGCAGGTCTTGAATTCAAGAAAACAGTGTCGTATACATAGTTGCTGCAATATGTTGCTGGTACCATGTTTTTCAGCTTGCAAGTTACATCAATTTTATGGTCCTCATAATTACCCCACCGAGAAAGAGATTGTGACCACTTTCACTCTATTGGATATCAATCCATCAACCTGTATCCGTTGATTGCGTACCGAGGAGAATATTGCTGCTGTATTCTTCAGTGTTAATGAAGGTCTTGATATTTCCATCCGTCACAGTAATTGGGGTTTTGTTATTCAACCACCTGGAAGATTTTGCGTAAGGAACTCGGTCTGAAGCCTTAAAAAATATAGCTGGTGCAGGAGTTGACGCCAGGCGACATACCACAATGTCGTCTTTTCGGCGAGTGGGCCTTAGAGAAGCTGGAAGAAGGTCAGTCACCTTTGTTATCGAAAACTTGTCTTCAGCGACGAGGTTTAATTTTAGCTCAATGGGTACATCAATAAAAAGAAATAACGAATTTGATACGTAGAGCAGCCAGAGACTGTTCAAGAGCTGCCCTGAAAAATGCACTGATGGGTACGGTTTATGAACCGGCGGCATCATTGGAGCTCACTTCTTCAAAGACCATTATGGCCGCAACGTTACAGTCAATAGAGTGAGGTTCCGTTCGGTTAGCAAGGAATTTGTTTACCCAAAATGGAAGAATTGAACTTGTTCGTCATATGGTTTCAACAGGACTGTGCCATATGCCACATAGCACGCGATACCATGAGGCAATTGAGAGGCGAGTTTAGTGAGCAATTTCACGTTATGGCGCTGTCAATTGGCCGTCTCCTTAGTGCGACTATTTTTATGAGGCCACGTGATGTCTCTCATCTATGGGGATAAGACAGCCACGATTGCTGCATTGGAAGATAATGTTACACTTGTCATTGGCGAGATACCGGCCAAAATGTTGGAAAAAGTGTGCCAAAATTGGACTTTCGGAATGGACCACGTGAAGCTATGCCGCGTGAGCAACATTAGCATAAAATAATCTTGAAAAAGAGTAATGGCACACGCTGAAAACTAACGTCCTGTCTAACATATTCTCCCAAACATATTCTGCAGGAATCATGTATATGTTTGGAACACACTTCAAACATTCATATGTTTGCAAGTCCCAAACTCACTTGTATTTAAATGTAAACAGTATCATGCTTACTGGCAAACATACAAACTTTTACGTGAAAACATGCATTTCTCATCGCAAACATTCATATACTTACGTGGAAGCATTCTCCTGTTTCCCCTAAACCCACATATACTTACGTGGAAACATATACTTATTTCCTCCCAAACATAATAATATTTAGAAACGAATTATTCTTTAATTTCAATATATGTATATACAAGGTGGCGCAAAAGTAATCCTCCTATCAGAAAATGCTATAAATTTTGCGATTGGCCCCTAATGTCAGTTCTGTTTTGACATTTGTGTAGAAATACACGTTAATAAACAATGTTACGCTACACTGCTCCAGAACGCGGAATATTGCCGACTATTAATTTGACCAATAATCGGTCGGTGACTTTGGCACAACGTGAATTTCGTCGCAGATTTCCTTGCCGTCCAACGCCTACTGGTGAAACACTGCGACGTTTAGCCGCTCGCCTCGAAGAGACTGGCACAACACGAGATGCTGCCAGGCGTGGCAGACCCCGGAGTAGCCGTTCTGCAGAGAATATTGCTGCTGTAGCCGAGGATGTCATGGATGCGCCGTCGACATCGACCAGACGACGTGCCACGCAAATGGGTATCAGTCGACGGTCTTTACAGCGAATTTTGGTACAAGATTTGAAGATGTTTCCGTACAAAGTCCAGACGGTGCATCTGCTGTTAGCTTCTGACCGCCAATCGCGTCTAACATACGCTCAAGCTATCCTTAATCACCACCAAGAGGAAGATGATTTTTCATCAAAAATAATCATGAGTGATGAGGCCCATTTCCATCTTAGCGGGTACGTAAATAAGCAAAATTTACGCTTCTGGGGCACTGAAAATCCGCGTGTAACCCACGAAGAGCCATTACACCCGCTCAAAGTCACTGTATGGTGTGCTGTTTTCGCTGGAGGAGTCATCGGACCTTTTTTCTTCGAAGACGTCGCGGGCCAAACGGTTACTGTGAATGGTGAGCGCTACAGAGCAATGATCCACGAGTTCTTTTTGCCGCAACTTGATGAATAGGGATTGGAAAACATGTGGTTCCAACAGGACGGTGCAACGGCACACACTGCACGTGCCACAACCGATATGCTGAAGGATGCATTTCCCGGGTGCCTAATCTCCCGTTTTGGCGATTTGCACTGGCCAGCAAGATCGCCTGATTTGACCGCTCCAGACTTCTTTTTGTGGGGCTTTTTGAAGTCGCGGGTTTATGTCAACAAGCCTTAGACTCTTGCAGCTCTTAAAGACAATATCCGTCAAGAATGTGAGGACGTATCGCCGGAAGTTTTGGCAAAGTGATGGAAAATGCCATAAAAGGGATCAAATGACAATCAACTGTAGCGGCGGCCATTTACATGACATCATATTCTCGACTTGATGTAAAAAAAACTAAAAGACCAAATAAAAATAATCCACAAGAAGAATCAAAGTTTTTAATTTTTTTTTTAAATTACAGCCAAAAAACATCGGAAGTTTACTTTTGCGCCACCTTGTATTAAGTTTTCTACGATCTTCGATTGATATTCTTCTTATTATTGAATCGAGCTTAAGATCATTGATAAGTATTGCTTATTTTTTTCCAATATTTCGACTCCACATTGGGCGACTTCTGCAGGGAAACGGGGGTTTTCAACAAAGACGCTACAAAAGTAAATCGATAGGGACAGCAAACGACGCCATATTTCTTCCCGCTCTTTTGACATTTCTCTTCAGTAAGGTTTGCCATTTCATCATGGAAAGATATACAAGCCAACAACGAGTCGAAATTATTAAAATTTACTACCGAAATTTGGAGTCAGTGGCATCAACTTTAAGAGCGCTACGTCCAATTTATGGTCGTCATAATCGTCCTACCAGATCAAAAATTGAGCGTCGAGTGGAAAAATTTGAATCGACAGGCACAGTACAAAATGTTCCCGTGCCAGTGAGACAAAGAAGTGCCCGTAGTGTCGAGAATATTGCTGCCGCTGAGGCTTCAGTTCAAGAAAGCCAAAATGTGTCTCTCACACGTCGTTCTCAAGCGTTGGGCATCTCTGTGACGTCGTTGTGGCGAATTTTGCGAAAAGATCTTGGCCTACATCATTACAAGATCAAATTGACGCAAGAACTGAAGCCGCTTGACCACCATAAGCGTCGTATGTTCGTGAATTGGGCTGAGCAACAACTTGAAAATGATTCGGATTTTCATTGGAAAATCATCTTCAGCGATGAGGCTCATTTCTGGCTGAATGGCTTCGTCAATAAGCAAAATATGCGTTATTGGTCAGACAGCAATCCACACGTAATCCATGAGTCATCATTGCATCCCGAAAAAATTACGGTTTGGTGTGGTTTATGGGCCGGCTGCATCATTGGGCCGTACTTCTTCCGTGATGATCAAGACCGGCACATTACTGTGAATGCGAATCGCTACCGTTCAATGATAACCGAATATTTTTGGCCCCAATTGGATAATATGGACTTGGAGGACATGTGGTTCCAACAGGACGGCGCCACAAGCCACACAGCGAATGCCACAATCAATTTTAAACCAAGTTTGGTGAACGTGTTATCTGACGAAATGGCCCAGTCGATTGACCGCATCGGTCGTGCGATTTGACGCCGTTAGATTATTTCCTGTGGGGCTACGTCAAGTCTATGGTCTATGCCAACAAGCCAGCGACGATTGATGAACTTCGTACGAATATCGAACGTGAAATTGCAGCAGTATCGGCCGATTTATGCTTGAAAGCCGTCGAAAATTGGGTTCAGCGTCTGGACTTCTGCAAGCGTGCCCGTGGTGGCCATGCAAAAGAAATCGAGTTCCATACATAATGGCATCGAACGTACTTTCACAGGAATAAAGAATTTCATTGGTATCTAAAACCGGTTTTGTTTTATTTAAAAAAACTTTTGTAGCGCTCTTATTGAAAACCCCGTTATTATTATTATTATTATTTTAAAGTATTTCATTTAAACGATTGTAACTTTTTCACCACCTACCGTATAATTTCTGCTTAAGACAACAATCACACACTGCGTTGTCAACAGAAATAATAGTATTAACAAATTATATGACCGACAAACAGTGAATGACTGTAAACAGATAGTCCGTTTGAAGAGGGGACGGGGGAGAGAGAATACAACTAAGGTTCACCTTCTTCATATCAAGGTGGACGCAATGAAAATTACAAACGGTTACTGCCGTTGTAGCTGCTGCTCCTGTGAGCCTTTGCTCTTGAATTATTGATGTTAAAGCAGAGAAATATTCTTTTTGTGTAAATAATGTTAATGTGTAAACAGTATAAACAATACATGTGTATTTACAATTACAACATTTCATTGCCTGTTTCTCAACTTAAATACCAATTTATGAAGGGAATTTGTCGCAAGTCAACAAATCACTACTAGGCACAATAAAGGAGCGGACTCGAATCCTGTGAAGTCATTTAGCTCAAACATTAAACATTAATTGAACACAGGATTTGATCCCTATAGTACAATTAGATGTCGCTGTAACAACAGGACATGTGGCGATTCCATTAAAACAAAAAACAATTTAAAACGGAAGTTACGGTAGGTAAATTTTCCACGCAGATTATTAATTGAAAAATATTGAAGTAATTTCACAGATGTTTGGAATTAAGCAAATTTTATTGGATTCTGTTCCATTTTTCACTTCATTTCAATAATTATTTTGGACACTTTTTGCAAATTGCCATTGATTATATTGAAGGATTTTAATACTTCAAGCTCTCACATCCCATTAGTATAAAAAATTTTATTTGACATATTTGCACTACTATTTTAATCATATTAGTAGGTTAAATCTATCAACTAAAGATACTTTTTATTTAGTAATTTCGCAAACATTTGATGAATTTAAAAACCATTCAATCACGACTTTTTTCACTCTAACAATATCCCTTTTTTGTCCAATCATTTGGAGTTCTTTTTCAAGTGAGTTCCAGCTTTCCATTAACCCAATTTGTATATTTTTCCTTCTCTTCGAACCACCCCCCACCCTCCACCCCCTTCATTGAAAACAATTGAAGTGGTTGAAATTGATTTGACATTTGATGGAGAGCAAACAAAGGTAACAACTGAACCCATATATTGTGAAAACCAAAATAAATTTGACTCCCCCTCACCCGGCCAGAAAATGTATGTCAATCTTCTCAATACAAATCAAATCATGTCATACAAAAAAAAGGGGTGTGTGTGTGTGTATTTGCATTCGTCGGTTCTGGCTATAAATGCAATCGAAAGCATTTCCGCACAGACGAAACAAAAACACAAAAAAAAATCGACTATGGAAACGACATCAAAAGACCAACAAAATACACGCGCCAACGTATTAATAACCACAAAGCGCACCTTGCCTCAATTATGCTGTTGAGTCGCACATGCCCACTTTAATTCAATTGTTATGGGTTTGGACTTGGGTTATATTCCCTATCCCCCGCCTTTCCAAGCACCGGACATAAATGTTACTTATATAGCAAACAAATTGGACAATCTAATCAACATCACGTTCTCGTACTCGAGCATTGTGCTCACAATTAATCAGACACCACCAGCGACATGACAACATTAACATATTTGTACAGTGGTGTCGAAAAGAAAGTATTCTATTTAATTATACACTTTTAAATTATAACATTTACCCACATTCCAGTGTGCCAAACGGATCCACTTCTTCGTACTTTCTATCCGTAACGGATCCGTTTCGGATCCGCAAGCGGGAGAAATTCCTTCCAAAAACACGGATCAAAAACGGATTTTATGTCCGTTTTTCGGATCCGTTACGGACTCGTTACGGTCATTATATTAGGATCCGTTGCGGACCCGTGTATTTTAATAAAACGTATCCGTAGCGGAATCCGTTACGGATCAGTTTCGGATCCGCAAGCGGGAGAAATTCCTCTCAAAAAAACGGATTTTATGTCCGGTTTTCGGATCCGTTACGGACATCATATTAGGATCCGTTGCGGACTCGTGTATTTTAAAAAAAACGTATCCGTAGCGGAATCCGTTACAGATCAGTTTCGGATCCGCAGGCGGGAGAAATTCCTCTCAAAATACCCGATCCAAAAACGAATTTTTTGTCCGTTTTTGGGATCCGTTTCGGACTTCATATTCGGATCCGTTGTGGACACATGTTTTTTAATAAAACGGATTGTAATAAATTTGAAGTTTAAATTTTTTTTTTAATTTTAACTTTTGTACTATTATTATATAAATTCTGTCATTTCGTATTAAATTAAAGTAAAAAGCAAAAAAAAATTCAGTTCATATAAAATTAAAATATAGAAGTAAAAATCAATTGACCCATTTCGCGATTACACTGATTCCTTTTTTCAATTTTTTACGGATCCGAAACGGGTCCGCAACGGATCCGTACATTCGCGATTACAGTGATTCCTTTTTTAATCTTTTACGGATCCGAAACGGGTCCGCAACGGATCCGTACATTCGCGATTACAGTGATTCCGTTTTTAAGTCTATTACGGATCCGGAACGAGACCGTAACGGATCCGCATCCGTTTTTGTGCACATTGGGATATTTGTAATCTGCGCAATGATTTGAAATATAATTTGGTAAAATTCAATTCTGACCATTAACTATAAATTTTTGATCTCATCATAGAGTAATATAATAAGAGTACCCAAAAGTTGTTAACATTTGGACTGGATGACACGGAGCAAGTTGGAATTTCCTAGAGTTCGAGCAATTTCTATGAGTCGAAAATAGAGGGCGGATCAATAAGTCCGTGACTTTTTGAATGAAACACAGTTTTTTTGCAAAAGAAAAAATATTTTTTAATATAATCTCCTTTCAGCTCAATACACTTAGTCCAACGTTTCTCCAATTTTTGTATCCATTCCAAAAAAAGGAGTTTTCGAGGTCCATAAAATAGGCATTTGTTTGATCAATAATTTCATCGTTGGACCTAAATCTCTTTCCACCGAGCCATTTCTTTAGGTTTGGAAATAGGAAATAGTCACTGGGGGCTAAATCCGGAGAATATGGTGGATGAGGTACTAATTCGTAGCCCAATTAAACAACTCCAAACAATCATTTGAAGTTGTCACACGATTACGTTTATGGTCAATTGAGAGCAAACGCGGCACCCATCTTGCAGACAGCTTTCTTTAACCAAACTGATGATTAAAGATCGAAACCACACTGCCATATGAAATGCCTATGACATCAACAATCTCGCGCACTTTTACTCTTCGATCGGCCAACAACATATGGTGGATTTTTTCTACATTTTCGGGTGTATTGACCTCAATTGGGGGTCCAGAACGTTCAGCGTCATTTCTACTTGTGCGACCACAACGAAAGTCAGTAAACCACTTTTTTACCATTGAAATCGATGGTGCAGAGTCCCCATAGTATTTATTAAGCTTTTCCTTGGTTTGATTGACGGGTTTTTAATGTCGAATGAGCACTCGAAATTCACTTTTTTAAATTTTTAAAAGCATACACGAGGTTGTATGTTTTGAACAGCTGTTAAACGCAAAGTAAATGACAGAACTTGCTAAAAATTTGACAGTAGTCTATTAACAGGTGGTACTTGATGGGAGCAGTGTTGCATTTCATATAACTACGAGGGAAGTTCGGAAAGTTAGGGACTTATTGATCCGCCCTCTAGTTTAAAAAGTATTAGTACCAATCAAACCTACATCCGCATTCTTTATCTCGAACGAAACGCTAAGCGAACGGAAATTAATCGTTCACATTCGACTCAAATTGGGTGCCTCTAAGACGAAATTTTCGTTCGTCTGATTCTATGTTTGTTCCCCCAATGACAGCACATTCGAAATAGAGAAACCAAAATTTGAACTGAAAAATTTTAAAAAAAATCATGTTTTCACTCGACTTGAAACGACAAGATTGTGAAACTCAAATCAACTTTCTATCGCCTAAAACGCGAACGAAAGCTGTCGTTCGAAATAGAAAAAGAGGCTAATAATTTAAACATAATTTGCCTAACGCTTCGTCCCATTCACTTTATTCTTCATAATTTGCCAAATTTAGTCAAGTAGCTGTTGCCTTGGAAAATATTAACCCCCATTTTCATAACGAAAAGTTATCCACCAGTTGCCATCTGACTAATGATTTTTAATCTTTAGCACTTCAACTCAACTGTGTAGAACGACTGGCTGCATGCATAAAAATCTGTTTGTTTTTGATATTTGGATGCAGATATAACAGGTTTGTAGCTTGTCACAAATATGGTATAGTTGTGTTCAAACACATTGTGTTTGCTATTCAATATTACAATGATTCAAATGTTATAACATACATATGACTGGGATAACGTACATATTTCTTGGTGACCCAAATATGACATTATTTGCTGAAAACAAAGTAACAAAAAAGCAGCAGATTTCCAACTCATGAAAATAGTGTTCCAAAAATATACATGGTTCCTGGATAATGTTACAGGGGCCGTGAAGTGAACGAATACCTGGTAACTTTTGACGAACAGCTGTCGTTTTACTTACAATAATCGTGACTATCCGAGTGATATTTGGCTAAAACAGAGATGACAATATAGGAGTTAGACAGTATATGGGGAACTATTATGCATCAATTCTCGACTATCGAGCGACTATTATTCGGTTATATATGAAATTGTATTTCTTTTTAGTGCTTACAAGGATCTGACCAGCATAGAGAAGTAACATCCAAATCAAACTTTGAGAAACCGGATTTAAGCCCCGCACAAAACACCGTTCAGTTCATATGGAAAGATGTATCTATTAAGGATGGAAGCATTAGAACAGCTGATTTACATTTTTTCTTGTCGTTGTTGTCCGACCTTGTCAAATGTTGTTTATAGCAATTTCCAAGATGTATCAAGTACTTGGCAATTTCGATCAGCTGAGTTTGATATAAAAACAAAATCCCTGAAATTCCCACTGCTGCTACCTTACTTATTGTGCCATGGCTATGGCGATGACTTCCGAATCTGTATAAGATTTAAATTAGCTAACAGAATTTTGAAATTGAAATATTATTATCCTGTTTAGAATTTGTTAATGTAGAATCGATTAAAAAAATTCACGAAACGCTACTTATTTTTGGTAGATTGACAATGATTGATAAGAAATTTTGAGAGACCACCATTCAATTCAAATGAAGATCTGAGACAGAATATCAATTATCGTGCAATAATCACTACAGTAACTTTAAGGAAATACGATCTTGGAATGCAATACCTACAATTGAAATCCAGATCAAACATTATACACTGAAGAAAAAAGCTTCGTTTCACGAGTGACATTTTTCATTGTGTTGACGAATATTTTCATCGAAATTCAGCTAAACTACAGATTCGTTTCTGATAAATGTTACATCGTTACGATGTATACGTTTCATTGTTGAGATGAATATGTTTCATTGTTGCTGTGAATAACTTTTACTGTTGTTGCAATGAATGTGTTTCGTTTACAAACATGATTTTTAAAGGGTGTCCCAAAATTTACGTTAGATTTTAATTAAATAGAAAAGACAGTGTTTAAGTGTATTTTTATTATTTTATATGATTTGATCTCAAGTTATTTCTTAGAATATTTTTCGATTTGCTTTGAGTTCCACAGGATTAGGGCAATTAGGAAAAATGTAATAACTGTAATATATAAAATAAATAAATGAATACTTTTTCATTTCATCCTATGGAGGGAGAGGGGAGAGTTTTTCACAATCACTGAGCTACGGGCTTTCTAGTTTTACACTCAGTACACCGGTTCCGAACAGTATTTTGAGAATCTTTGTCATGGCTAAGTACTCGATAGTGTCGCCATCATTAAGCGAGGTGACCGTCGCGTTCCTGAAATCATCAGGAACACAAATAAATCCTTTTATCCTTGCTACGACCTATGTTACCCTGCCGAAGATTGTATAAGGGTCACAAGTACCTGCGCAGAAAGCAATTTACAAAGCTTAATTGATAATACAATGGCGCTAGAAGGAATCCTTTGTTCGCTAAAAGATAATGAAAGGAATTCGTTGAAAATTATCTGTAAATGGGGTTGTGACGGATCCCAACAAGCCAAATATACACAACGATTCGACGATGACGCTGCCTCAGACGCAAATGTATTCCTGAGCTCTTTTGTACCACTTCGAATAACTTGTGGCAAAGAAGGCAAAAAAATAATTTGGGAAAACGCAACACCGTCATCGCCTAGGTACTGCAGACCAATACGATTTAGGTTTGTCAAAGAATCTACTGATGTAATAAAGGAGGAAATCAGTTACGTTGACGAATCCGCCAAGAAGTTGACACCTACTGAACTAATTCTGCATGGGAGCAAACTAATGTTTGAACATGTCTTTAAGATGACAAAGTGTGTAACGTTGCAACCGATACAAAATCAACAAGTCGGTGTTATATATGCGGCGCAACATCTAAAGACTTTAACAATCTGACCCAAAAGTTAAATACAAGTTCTACGGCTATTGAATTTGGATTATCTGTACTACACGCCAGGATTCGATTATTCGAAAGCGTTTTACATCTGGCGTATAAATTACCAGTAAACAAGTATAGAGAGAAGAGAACTAACGAAGAAATGGAGTTAGAAGACCGCCAAAAAAAACATTTTCAGGATAGATTTCGAAAGCAAACTGGATTGTTAGTCGACATGCCAAAAGTTAATTTCGGGAATACCAATAATGGTAACACTAGACGAAGATTCTTTGAAAACCCTCAATTAGCTGCCGACATAACAAAAGTTGATTTTGAATTAATATACAGATTGAAGGTTATACTGGAAACTATCTCAAGTGGTCACAAAATAGACGTCCAACAATTTGGTGACTATGCAATGGCAACTGCGAAATTGTATGTCGACTTATATGAATGGCACCCAATGACTCCGACCATGCATAAAATATTAATTCATGGTGCAGCTGTAATTGAAAATGCCTTATTACCCATAGGACAGTTGTCGGAAGAGGCAGCAGAAGCCAGAAATAAGCACTTTCGGTTATACCGCGAAAACTACGCAAGAAAGTTCTCGAGGGAGGAATGCAACCGTGATGTATACAATAGACTATTACTGAGTTCAGACCCACTATTAAGTAGCATGAAACAAAAAAAAAAAGAACAAACCAAGGTCATTTTGCCCGGAAACAATCAATATGTTACTACCGGCTGATCCGAATACCGAATTCGATATTTCAGACACGGATCAAGATTTATCCATTAATGAGTAATCAAATCTTGTAAAATATGTATTTTCACTTAAATTATTCATCAGTACCTAGAATTTTTTCCGTAAAATTTTTCATTAAAATTAACTTTTTTTTCTTTTTTCTATTTTCTCTTTTATTTCTTATTTCTTTCACTATTTGGCGGGGAAAACATGCTAATTGATAATATATATTTTTTATCTAACCACTATTTTAAGTCAATTTTTATAAAAAAAATAATTTTGGCCACCTAAAAGTGCAAAATCCACCTCTGTGCGTCGTCGAGGGAAATTTAAGATGGTCAGCCACCTTAAAGCCGCGCACACCACGGACGGCTTTTTTTTTTTTTTTTTTTAAATCGAGCGAACCCATCGCCGCCACTCTTACCCGCCCCTACCGACCGAGAGGGCCACGTCCCCATAACGTGAGGACTCCTTTTTTTTGTAGCATTTCTCATGTTTTTTTAACTGTTTAAAAAAATTATCCCTAATTACCTGTGGATTTTGCATAGTATTCTAAGTCAAAAGCGTTCAAAACCCTGAATATCGATTGTTTCACACAATAATTCCTTTTCTTCATTCCCGATCACATATTATATCCCTATATTTTTGACACTGCACAAAATACTGCCAAGTTTCGGACTAATGACAATTGTTGCCATTTTGGCATTTTCTGTATTAGACAACAACCGATAAACCATAGTTTGTAGCGAGAGTGGTGGTTAGACGATGAGAGTTGAATGGTTTTTGGGTTGAGCTCAGTGTTGCCAGTTTAGCATAATTAATGCTTTTTTAGCATAATTTTTTTTAGCGTCAGCATAATTGTTTTGAAACATGATGCTAAATGCTTTTTAGCATAATTTTCACCAAATTTTTCCATAATTTGATATTTTTCATAAAATGTTTAGCATAATTTTTTACATATTGCACAATTTTCCATCAACATTTTTTTTATTATTTTTTATTATTATTTATTATTTAATAGAAACGGATGAGGATGAGAAACGAAACATATTTTCATTACATTTCCTTGCCTTATGGGTCAAAAACGTTTTGACTGATCCTCTGTTTTCAGCCTTGCAGGCGGATTTCTCCCGAACCATTAACAAAACTAAGAAACATTTATTTCTATGCAACTTATGTCACAGTTTTACATTACATTTCGTCCAAAATTTTTATAGTAACCTCTTGGATGTGATGATTACGGAATTAAATGTATTACAATTTTACGAATATGAAGTTTTTGTACGTTTTATAATAACCTGTAGATACAACAATATATTCCACAAATTCAAAACACTGAGAAATCCAGTGTAGATCGTTTTTTGGAAACAATGTAAAGCGTACATGGGTTTTAGGCCACTTCCAGTTTAATATGGAAGCAAATACAATACTAAAGTATGAAAATGGTAATGTTCGTTTACACCGTTAGGGTTTCACTCTGAATCAACAGGTTACACTTTTGAAAGAAAAGAAAATGATACGTTTTTCAGAATAATCAAAGAAAACTGAAGCTTAAGGTATACTTGTATCAAAAAATGGAATTCCTCCTTATCATGGAGGAATTTTTTTAAATATTTAATATGAAACGCACAAACCCGTTTCATTCTTTCTTAAAAACGTATGGGTCTCTCAGATTACAATTTCAGGACTTACTACTAATAATTGTATAAGTAGTTACGAATACAAAACGAAAATGTAAAGGTCTTAAAATTACACACAAGAAACCTGACAAATCACCGAAGCTTTTGTTTTATAAAAAACCAAAACTTTTTAAACAAACATATTTTTTAGTTTAATGTTTTTATGGAATCCATTTTTGTCTTATTATTCGGTCCTTAAGATGTTATGTTCTTTAATAATTTTTCCGGTTCAAGATTAATTTCTATGAAAGAATACTTTTATAACAAAAAGTAAAAAAAATATAATGTAAAATTGATTGGGAATTGGATGGTAGGGAATATACACATTTCAAGGCCCACCAAGGCATATCATCAGCTCCCTTTCCCTAAAATGGCTATATTGCCAACCATCCACCATAATAATCAATTTCACAGTAGTTTTTAAATAATATATTCTATGAAAATTTTCTTTTTGTTATAAAATTACTTTTTCATAGTAATTGATCTTGAACCGGAAAAGTTTTTATGGAATTTTTTGAATCAAAAATACACATCTCTGATTTCAAAATGTTTTTTCTTTGTTTATAAAAGTTATACGAATTTGTGACTAAAAATAGTGCTTAAAGAGGCTATAGTAGGTACTAAATAATACACACAGAAGCAAATATATAATAAATTAACATTTTTTGGCGTAGAATACGTCTTACCTTACGGTATAGGGAGTCATGTCAGATTGTTATTGTTGTAATCTTTATTTCATTGATTATGAGGAAACGGCGAGATAACTTTTTTTAAAAATTTTTTTGTAGGTAAATGAAGATGTTATCTTTCGTTTGATATACATTTCATATTGATTGATATCTTCCTAATATTTGAATTTCTCAAATGAAAATTGTTTAAACACATACACTCAAACATATGTGTGGGTGTTTGAGTTTTTAGCGTGAACACAAACTATGAGGCTGTTTCAGTGTGGACATAAACCTTCGGCTGTTGTTTTGATTGATGAAATATTGAAATTTCGTATATTTACTTATGCATTTAAGTGAAACAAAATGTTAAATGTGAATTTGAATTTAACATGGATATATAATTATAAAAAAATCCAATGAGTGTTCGAACTCACGGGCGATGTGTTAACACCTTTTTGCTACACGGTACCTGTTCGATTTCTATGAACACATTCGTAAATGTTACATTGGAAAATAAAAAACAGCGTTCAATCATAAGATGACGTTACAGTTAAATAATATTAATACTTAAAATTATTTAAAGACCCAGTGCAAGCACATGTGTCATTATATTCTTGCTCAATACTTTTTTTTTATTCCCACAAAAGTCAAAGAATGCAAAGCAACAGACACTTGTACATACATACATACATTGTTATATTCGTACGATATAACCGAAGATCAACATAAAATACTTTTTTAATATTACTCCAAATTAATACTCCAAATTAAAACACTTCAATCTAGGCTCGCCGATATCGGATCGCCTCTTCGTCGAAACCCGCACTAGCTTTTTAATCCAAAAATTAATAAAATCGGCTATGAATTTCCGGAGAAAATCGCGTGGGAAAATTATATGAAAATCGTCCAATAATCACTTTCAATACAGACTGCCAAGCTACGAACAAACAAACGATGATTTACTCTTACAAACCTAACACTTGCATATGTATTAAATTTATAGTTTACTGCCCTAGAGGCGCGCGTATAGATGTTAACACATCAAAAATATAAATCAAATTGATTTGCGTCTGTTATTTATCATTTATCCTTACTCTTTTAATTTAAAAACATATTTATCCTATTGTTCCTACCATAAGCTTATGTATATTATCAAAAGTAACTATCAAATAAATAAATTAATTTGCTTATGTTATTTATCATTTATTGTTATCATGTTTTTGCATTTTGCACAATTTTTTTTTGTGTTTTTAGCATAATTTCTTTCCATTTTGCACAATTTTTTTGGTCATTTAGCATAATTTTTTTGACGGCTTCTAGCAACACTGGCTGAGCTGTGTTGTTTAACTAAGACTCTCCCTCTCTCTGTCTTTCTTGTGAACAATCATTATTATTAGAGTTTATAGTAGTATACATAGTATTGTTAAGAACCTACTTTTCGAAATCACTGTTCATTTTACACATAAACACATATATACATTATCTCTATTCTAAATAAAAGCAAGAAAAAAATGCTACAATGTATGTATAATATTAACGTAAAGTGTACTTATGTTGTACGTATATGCTTATATTTATGTACATATGTACATATATGTTGAATGAATGGACTTATTCCCTTTTATGCGAATACAAACAATATCCATTCATGGATCCCCACATGGATAAACAGACAGACACACAGTTGAATAGACGAAGAGGACCAACTTGCTGTACAACACCCCAATTATGACTTAAAGTGTTGCTACTCGCCACGCATACTGATTAATGTCGCGTCACACTTCATTTCAGTCGCACAAAAGATCCCATAATCGACATGTGTAATACATATGTATGTATATACATACATATGTATATGTATGAAATGTAAATGTATTTTGTTTATTGTAAATGCTTTTTGATTGGTGTGTGTTAAATTTTGCAAGTTCACTTGTGTACTTACTCGTACGTATTGTACATTAGAAAGGAAAGTGTTTTTCCCGGTTAAATATATGAAGACAATCAACGGATTTGCGGTTTTGTTTCTTCATGTGACTGGTACAGGAATTAATGATGTCAGAATTGTGAAGTGCCACACTGAAAAAGTGTTATGAAACATTTTTCATCAATTCTATGAAGTGTTTCGTAAATATTAAGAAAATGAATGGAATTCGTTCAAAATGTATTTCAGTAATTAAACGGAAATGTTTATTTTTCGGTATCTTGTGCGCCAGTGTTAATTTTCGAGCAATTGTTTATCGAATACTTCGTTACATGCACGCAGGGGGATGTTTGAATGCTGGCATACAACTGAATAAGAAGCAATATTTAGCTCACTAAAATAATTGTTTTTATTTTGTCATAAACAGAGTGACGACGAAAAGTATTGAATAGTATAGAGAACTTATTGCACTCTTTTTCCGCTCTCCTATAGATAGTTTGAGTAAAAGGGCATAAAAGAGTCTTATTCTCTTTATAGAATATTTCAATATAAATTCACTATTTCGACATAACATAAAACAATACAAAAAGCAAAATTATGAATGGACCACGTTATGAGGAAAAGAGTGTAATACATATTGAATCATTCGCCAGATGTCGCCAGTGCTTTTGAGTCATACAATTCGTTCCATGAATTCTCTATACAATTCAATACTCTTTGGCGACGACGACCTGCTTGTCTGTTCACTGCCGCTAGATCAATACCATCTTACTTATTTTCAGGCAGAGACTATTGTTGTTAAACAACCACGTATGTGCTGCTAACGCTGTGTGTTGTTTGCATGTGTTCACTTTGATAGATTGCCCTACCCGTACCTACAGATGTTACCACATCAAAAACACGTATTTTTTAGATAGTTGTGATTTTTTATTGGATTGTAAAGAAGACATGTTCCGACTAAGTATGGAATTACTCTTTTCATGAAATTTACCATGACTTATTCGCATAAACCCGATATATCACAAAACCTAAAAATCGCGCGGCATTAAATCGCGTGAACTTGGTGGCCAGTTAACATCAGAATTGCTTGAGATAATTTGTTCTGGAAATCGTTGCTGGAATTAATCGATTGTTTCGTACGCAGGTGGTGCCGTCTTTCTGCAACCACGTGTCGTCCAGATCCATACCGTCCAGTTGAGGCCACAAGAACTCCGTTAATATGTTCCTGTAATGAATGCCTGCCGCAGTCACTGCAATTTCGGCCTCATCTTCAAAAAAGGAAGGCCCAATCACACCACCTAACCAAAAGCTGCTACAGACAGTTACTCGGTTTGGGTGCATTTGTTTCTCATGGATTGCACAAGGATTTGCTGAGACCCCAATTCGACAAATTTGTGAATTCAAAAAGCCATTCAGATGGAAATGCGCCTTTTGATTACTTTTTTTTGGAAAATGAGCATTGACTTCTCTTTGCTCCCTTACCCATTGAACGAATTGCCGGCGCATTCCATGGCCTGCTGGTTTGAGCTCCCGTATAAGATTCATTATGTACGTATGAAGGTGGAGGCCTTTTGTCAAAATTCGCTGCGTAGTGCTTCGTGCAATTTGAAGTTGTTGAGAACGATGCCAAATTAATGTTTTCGGATTTTCGGCGACATTCTTGTTTACAGCAGCAATGTTTTCAAGAAACCGACTGGTACATTTCAAAAAAATGAGTATACGACATACAAAGACAGCAATTTGACAACAAAGAATACGCACAGTTTTCCTCAGGTTTTACTTATTTATTGTGTCTTAGATGAATACATGAAGTAGTAACTAATAGCACGCGAAAAAATAAATTGTTTATCAATAACTCGAATAACATTTAATAATTAATGCACTTAGTTACAATGGCTTTAAACCACATTCCTTATGGAAAATGAAGCATTTCAATTACAATTTAAAAATTCATATTCATCGAATTAATTGCTTGCAACCAACACCCAATTAGTCATTGTTGATGTTGCCACAAGTCTTTTCACATGCCACATAAAGTATACGAGTACGAGTAGTTGTTATGGCAATCGCCATGGCCAAATTCAAAAGCCTACACAATACAATTTAAGTTAAACCAACGACGCACAGTGTCACGTGTGTGGCCAAAACAAGGCAAATAATTAACTACGAAATTAATGTTGTGTATCAAAAAAGTATTACATAAATGACAAGATACCTTTGTTTGGAGTTGTGAACTTGTGTTTTAGGTTTTTTTCTTTAAAATTATCACACTGTGCGACGTCTTTTACTGCAAGTAAACTCACAATATATACACTTATGGGCTAAAGTTCTCATACACCATCGGGAAATTAGGAGCTTTTAAGCAACTGCAGTCAAAAGAAAAATAAGTCATACATATTTTGGGTATAACGCATAAATCCGAAAGTCAATTGATAGACATTTTTTTGTTCAAAGTATTAATCTAAGCTGGAAGTTAATTTAGTCAAAGTTATTCACCGCTATACAAAATTTGTCAGCTATAAATGGGTTATTATCAACAAATCTTCCAAATCTTAACCTGTCAATGCCGATTAAAACTAGCAAAGGTGTAATACGATAGGTCCCGATTGGTGCATAGGACAAACAATATATTTTTATAATAATTGTCATGTTAAGTTGTTTTTACTCTACAGCGGTCGATTGGACTTCAGATTTGTTAAAAAAGGAAATACAGTTTGCATTGTTTATCCCAGAGTGCCCTGAAGAAGTCCCCGAATCACACTGTTTGTACCACAAGGAATATGACAGATTTGCGTCTTTGCAGTATTAATTTTTTCGTCCCTAAAAAAGCCCCTTTGTTGTATTTGGTATAAACATTAAAATAAAATCCGTGTTGTCGGCAGAGCATTTTTAAACGAAAGCTTATATTCTGATATCACATCGCGAGATGACAATAAAAAAGTGCAATTAACAAGTACTTGTTTGACATATCGCGAAATGATATCACAACCTAAGCTCCCGTGTAAATGTTGTATAAGTTAATCAGACTAAACATTTACGCCGCCGAGCCACGACGCCACCGCCGCCGTTTTTGGATTTTTTTTTGAAAAATGGAAAAGTTATACGCCCCCAAAAAGATATACGCCCCCAATACTGGGTTTCGGGCCTCAACCAAACCAAAAAATTGTGAAAGTAGATGGACGTGGTAACACGTTACAATTTTACGACAAGCAAATTTTGGTGTTATGCGACGATTTGAGATCATACATGACATTTTAGGACGTTGATGTATTTGGCAATCTTGTCGAAAACCTTCAGTTGTTTAACTTTGGAGAACATTATTACATTCCTTTGTTCATAATATAGAAATTATAAGCGAACATTTTAAAAAATTTCTGAATTGGTACAATCAATTTGGAACCCAAAATTACATTTTTGTTGATTAGTGTATTTGGCAATATTGTTAAGTATATTAAGCACTACAACTTTGTAGAAGATATCCATTTGCAATTTGTTTAATATTGAATACATATAGATGAATATTTAAGCATTTCTACACCAATTATGGAGCTCTAAATATAATTGTTGTTGATTAGTGTATTTAGGAAAGTTATCTAGAATTTTATAAGTTACAATTCTTTCGAAGACAGCTTAAGCAATTTATTTATCGTTAGGTAAAAAATGTCAAAATATATAAAATATGTGCAATTTTTCGTGACGTTTCGTGAAGTAATCGATTAACAGTGTACTTTTCCTTAGTAGTATATTAGAGGGAATTGAGGAATGGGAAAATGGCAACAATATTACCAAAGGTTGTAATTCAATATTTTAAGCTGTTTAGGATTTGTTGAAGTAACATCTGAACCCACCTCCAACATTTTCTTCGGCCTGTAAAAAAAAATTGTTACGTATAGGGGGCAAAACCGAGCGGGGTTTTTTGATACCACGGCCAAGTACTTTTTGGTTTCCTTTCATATGTATCACAGTGTTATATGAAATATTAAACAAAAAGTTAAACCCCGCCGAATCAAGCCGCAACCGCGTCTGTATATACGCAATCAAGCGGCGGCGGTGGCGGCTTGGATCGGCGGCGTATAACTTTTTGTTTAATCTTTTATATAAATGATTAATTAATGGCATTGTCCTGATTTACAAAAAACGTTGCAACCACAACAAGCAACACACAACAAACTATAAACTAAACACAACAGGCAGAATATTTCCTAATAACAGTCAGCTTAATTTCCCAAGAATTATCTTATGGAGTTAAACGACAATTTACATTTTGCATAACAACAGCCAGGTGAAATTCTACACGCTAAAACACCAACTGGCAGTACCATTCCCTAACAGGGAATAACAACACATAACAACTGTAACAGTAGCAGGTTAAATTTCCTAAGAATTGAACTCAATTTAAATTTAATTTAATTTCAAATTCCTAATAATTAGGAATAGCAGCCGCCGACAGGTTAGCCGACCAAGCTGCCGCCGCCGGTTTTCCCAGGTCCCTGCACCGCCGCCGAAGCATAAACAATCGACGTAAACCTCTAGTCAGTGACCGTCGGTGGTGCAATGGGTAGTGTGCGCGCCTCTTGTACAGGAGATCCTGGGTTCGATCCCTGCTCCAACCACCTTAAAATTTCTTTCGACGACGGTCACCTCGCTTAGTGACGGCGACACTATCGAGTATATAGCCATGAAAAAGCTTCTCAAAATACCGTTCGGAATCGGTGTAAAACTGTAGGTCCCAATCAGTGAGTGAAAACTGGAAAGCGCACAGCTCAGTGATTGTGAGAAGTTCTCCCCGGTCCCTTCATGGGATGTAATGGGAAACCATTTATTTTTTTTTATTTTTTAAACCTCTAGTCACCACACGCAAAGTAAAACAAACGTTTATTGCTCGGTTGCCGCAACAATACTTTAGACAGTGAAAAAATAGACAAAAATTCCAACTTTTTTTAAAACAAACTTTATGGGTAAAACCAAAATCATAAAAGTTGGAAATTTAAACAAAAAAGAGCTTACGGAAGCCATAAATAAAAGTTTTAATAATAACTCGGTTGCTGTAACCGAAGGAACAGTTGACGGAACCGTTTTTCGTTTCCCGCAAACGTTTTTTTTCAGCTTATATTTTTCATAACTCGTTTGCTGCAAACATATTTCGGTTCTCCCAAACGAAATGACATGTATGGCTCCCAACTACAGTCCCCAAACGAAGTTCAGTTATCTGAGATTTCGTTCTTTTGGGAGGAACGAGTTTTTTCTTTGCGTGCACGGAAAGAGTATGGTGTCTGTAGCGTATCTGTTCCAAAAGAAAATACCATTGTTCAAATTTATATTTTGAATTGCTTTCTAACATAGTATGGACTTGTTAAAATTTCGAAATAATACAATTATTTACATCTATTGCAAATAATATTCCCCGGGGAATGTTTTGTGCACTAGAAAAAATAAAGTGAAGAAATCAAAGTGGAAAGGAGAACAAATTTCACGAGAATATCTTTACAGGAACAAATTCCCATATTGGATATGCTTTCTATGCGAATTTTTTCCTTTTCACTTTGATTTGTTCACTTCGTTTTTTTGTGGCAAACAAAATATACCCCAGGTAATTTAATTCGATGTGTTCTAGTATTGAAGCGATTAGGTCGAAATGGCTCAGACGTCATACTCTTCCCATCATCACCGAAAGCCGACTTAAATATAACGCAAACAAGGCGGACGTTGGCATCCTGTATCAAATGGTGTCTGAATTTGTTGTTTGGATGGAAATATAACGTGTTTGTAACTGTCGCAAATATAGTATACTTGTGTCCAAACACACTGTGTTTACTACTCAATATTGCATATTGGAGACACAATGATTAATATGTTATATTTGTTTTTGTTACCCAAATTAGGATTTGTCTGTTCAACAATGTTGAAAACGTCGGTGTTTCACAAATTGCTATATTCGAAGAACCGGTGCCACCGGTTATTTCAAGTCGATTAACCGGTTCATTCGATTTTTACACAACTGATATAACAACGAAGAATTACAAACAGAAATAAGCTAAACCTAAATAAAGGGTGGGCCATGTAAGATTTTGAATTTGAAGCCCCCGTTATTTCAATCCAAATGACCAATTTAACGTTTACGAAGTGGCAGATTATTAGATAAAGGTTCAAATCTAAGGAATGCTTTAAGCTTGAAAAAATCGAGAAATATTAAAAACTTTCTTCTAAAGTCC
Source organism: Phaonia tiefii (assembly GCA_963931995.1). Classification (NCBI taxonomy): domain Eukaryota; kingdom Metazoa; phylum Arthropoda; class Insecta; order Diptera; family Muscidae; genus Phaonia; species Phaonia tiefii. The sequence goes on from OZ008367.1 coordinate 131,015,643, forward strand.
TGAGGCCTCAATTCAAACTGTAAGAAATCTACGAAATAAATTCGGTAAAAATAGAGTGCCATCAACGAAGTTTGTGGACCAATTTGTGAAGCGAGTTCGTCAATCAGGGTTCTTATTGGGCAAAAGAACTCGTGTGTACGTGCTCGTTCAGTGCATTCAGTGCAAAATATTGGCGCTGTAGTTAAAAGTGTGCTCGAACAGCCATTAACATCAACTAGCCACCGTTCGCAGCAATTGAACATTTCTTTCACTTCATTGAGTAGAATTTTGGATAAAGACCTCGGTATGTAGGTTTATAAAGTCCAATCAGTCCAAGAACTGAAGCCTAGTGACCATCCGATGCGTTTTCGTTGCGCTGAATGGGCTGAAGAGCCCTTGGCTGAAGATGACCATTTTTACCGGAAACAAAATTGACGCATTTGAGGCTCGGACAATCCACGCGTCGTGGTGGAGAAGCCGACGCATCCACAACAAGTGACTGTTTGGTGTGGTTTTTTGGCACGACACCATCATAGGCCCATTTTTCGTCGAAAGTGAGAAAGAAGCCGCTGTTACCATCAATGGCGAGCGTTACCGTGCTATACTCAGCGATCATTGTCCAAAAAAGTTGAAGAGGGTAAAATGGACGACGTACGGTTTCAACTGGATTTTACCACGTGCCACCCAGCCAATGTTGCCATCGATCTATGCGTAAACCGCATAATCCCGAAACTCGGAATTCCTTTTTCCGAATTTCCGAAACTCGGAATTCCCTTTTCCACAACACAGCTAAGATTTGAACCCGTTGGACTATTATCTCTAGAGCGCCGTGAAATATAAGTATTACGCAAACAACCCCGAGTGCATTGCGGCCTTAAAACACAAAATATAGGAGCAAACAATCGAAAATGTGCTGAAATATGGGGTTGATCGAATGAGGTACTGTGTCTAGATAGTATTTTTTTAAACCGAAATTAAAATCCAATTTTCATACGACCCACACTTTACTTTTCCCATTACATCCCATGAAGGCATAGGCTTATATACTCTGATTTGGACCTACAGTTTTACACCGTTTCCCAACGATATTTTTACATGGTTTTCATGGCGATGTACTCGGTAGTCGATCTCAAAATTCAAAAGATTGAATTAAAAATAAACCATGTTTATAAAACGCATAGTTTTCCATTCGGTCATAAAACCGAATCCGGTTACTAACCGGTTTTTATATCTCGGTTTAACCGAAGACCGGTTTAGCGAAAAACGAAATATTCGAAGACACCGAAAACCGAAAGTTTTGAATACACTACTCTAGGGTTTCCTGTATAGGCAAGTATGGCACTGGATCGGATCTTTCAATGGTATTTAGATACCCTTGAAGTTTAGGATAGTTTAGGCAGAAATGACTGTCAGTATTGCCACACTTAGGCTAATGAGTACCGTAGTGATACCACGGGTCATCATTTTACGTCCCCATCGTTTACCATGGTTAAACCATATCCCGGTATGCCAGGAAAGAAGTGCAAGGTGGTCAGAGCAGGGATCGATCCCACGTGCTCTAAACTCATATGGTAAATTTTACCTTCGCGAATTAGTGTCGATCGAATATACCTAAGTATCTATTCATACTGAAAAGCTCAATTATTCCAACACAAGACCAGAAAGCTTTTCCCTCAATGTTCTGCATGTGTATGTTGTGCTGTGACGTTGAGTTTTATTCTATAATACACAGTGTTGTATTTCGTTCTCTGTGGGAAATCGTCTATCTTCCGATATGTGATGGAAATCGATCGATTTAAATCGAATACGATTTGACATAGTAATGCTGTTTATTTTTGCAAATAATGGATATCAATTAATTTATTCCTCGTTTTATGCCATTATATAAAGTTTATATAAAATATTGGTTCCCAAATATTAGAAATTATGTCAATGAAATTCATCAAATAGTCACATCGTATTTGATTTAGACTCGATAGGTTTTCATCACATGCCTACTTGTCTCCATTCTTGTGTCTGCTAAACGATTGGATTCTCAAGCCACATTCCCTTATTTGGGATGGTCTGGTTTTGGAAGGAAAACAGAAGCTATTTACACATTTTTTTAATACCGTATTGATAGTTTTTGTTACGCTGTAGGTTTATAGACTTGATAGCAAATGGTTGAACTAAAACTCTTATGGTCATTAGTTTAAATTGATTTTTTGTGTGTGATTTTTTGCACTTCAAAAAGCTATAGTGAGTGAAACCAGCTGTATGAAATTAATTAGTGTAATACACTGAACCAAATCTAGTTTACCGTTTTTCTCTATCATTCTGAGATAGTTAGCCACAAAATTGGTTGGGAAATTAAAAAGGCGGTGAATTTAAAGCAAAAGACTTTAAAATTTAAGTTCGAAAAGTCAATTAGATGATTATTACCATTAGATGTTCATACCTAACCTGACTAACTCGTTATGACCAAAAGGCGGAACACCATGGATAAAAAGCAAAAATAGAATAAATAAAATTGTAAATAAAAATCATACATGTTTTTTTAATTTGCATTGGATTTTAATTTGCATTACTTTTTAAAAAATTTTGAATTTGCATTTCCTCAGGCAATGCCAATTCAGGTTGTGGAATCGGATGCTAATTGTATTGAAATATGGAAATGCTTTTAATTGTTTTGAATTTGTTGGACTGCTGGCAATCCTGTTCTTAAAGTATTTTATATGTAGAGGTTTGTGGCTTTGATAGGTATTGCGTCATAGTACTTTCAAATTCATAAACCATGGTCATGGTATTGACTTTTTTTGAATTTGCATTTCGAATGGTAATTAAAATTATAATTGACATATAATTAATTTGCACCATGTATGATAAAAATACATGTATTTAGTTAAAATAAGACTAAATATATAGAATAAAACCTTTAATTTCGTATATATTAATTTTGTTAATTTAGATTCAAGTCGGGATAACACACCAAATCGCGGGAAAATACCTCAAAAAGCAGGAGAATCCCTACAAAATCGGGACGGTTGGTCAGGTTGTTCATATCCCCAGCTTACCTTTACCTCTAATAAGACGGCACCAAGAAAAAATATCCATCAAAAGTTATAGAAATTGTGAAAATTTTAGAATAGAATCTTCGACAAAAATGTTTGGCACTAAAAAATTCGTCATAGTGGAAAACCGTAAACGCTTTTGAATTTAGCGTATCAAAATCATGCGGGATCATTTGGTTTCAATTGAACTAAATATTTTGGTCCCACTCAGTGTAGTCTATGAATATAAAATAGATGGAACATGAACTCATTTCCTAAGGCTGTCAATAAGATGCATTTTGCAGACCTTTTATCCGGTCTTTTTCGTTTATCGTAAAGGTTTTTCAGCTGTCATTTCTGCAAACGTTTTTCAGTTCTCGCAAACGCTTTTTTATTTTTGAGTAACTAGAACTCGGTTGCTGTAACCGACACAACAGTTGGCGGAACCGATTTTCGTTTCTCGTAAAAGTTTTTTATATTTTTCACAACTCGTTTGCTGCAAACATTTTTCGGTTCTCCCAAACGAAATGACATGTATGGCTTAACAGAAGTTCGTTTCTCCCAACTACATTTCCCAAACGAACTTCAGTTATCTGAGATTTCGTTTGGGAGGAACGAGTTTTTTTGGGTGTGAATATTAAATGTTCATATATTGATAAAGTAAATCTTTTTCTTACGGCCTTCGATATAGGATATTTCGCAGGCCATTTTTGAGCCTTTTTTATGTGGGCTCTCTAGCAGGCCTTTTGGAAGAAGCGAGAGTGGAAGGATTTTCTTTATATTTTTAAATAGAGATGTAATAAGCCTTGTAGGCTAATAGACTGCAAACGCAAGTCTGGTGGAAGAACTTCCAATACATGATTTTGTACGCTGGGTATTTGAATTTGCGCACACCACGAACTATTCAAACACACAGCCTAAAACCCTATTTTATTTCCAATCACCATTTGTACAGCTACATTGATAATGCACGCAAAGGCAACACATACTCATTTTTCCATATTATTCCACCGGGTCTAGAAAGGCCCAGTAGGTTGGTGTTGGGGTACTTCTCAAGTTGACAATATTTATATATTTAGTTTAAACTACTCACACTACGCATTAAGCATTCAAAGCCTTAAAAAAATGTTTACTAAGCTCATCGTTTCTTTACAATACTTGAAACCATTAGGTGCATGAAGACTTTAGTCCTTAACTGTAGTAAAGTATAAATCGGATGCTTGAACCGCATAAGGTATTCCATGTATTGTTCAGTTTATTGCTTTTGAATTACAAAGAAAAGATAACAACAACAAAAACTGTGATAATAATAAACAATTTTAACGCCGATTTTGTCAGTCTACAGGATTACTTTTGTTGTCATCAAACGCCTTTAAAGTGGTTTATGTGCACTCGTCTGTAAAATCACGCATCACATTTAAGATACAGTTCAAAAAAAAAAAAAACAGTCACGTCTCTGAAACTTGTTGGAAACTTTCGATTTCCATAATAAATGTGAAAGATTTTTAAATATGATTAAGCGAGTTCACATATTAAATGTATGAAATTTTAAATTGCGAGCATTAAAACCAAAACAAATTGGTACAGAAGTTTTTAAAATGTATATTCGCTTTAAGGAAAATCTCACACACAAATACTGACTGTGAGTTTATTGAACTCGAGGGCACTGGAGCGTCTTACTTGATACAATTTGAAATACTTGTCATCAGGGGCATTAGTAAGACAGCGGTACTCAATTCACTTCGCTCTCGTAGTCACTTTGGTGGAATAAACCATAAGCCGCTTAAAGAGGGGGGAAAATACAAATGCAAATGCAACGCTGCATTTGTTATCTGTTTATTAAAAGTATTTTCACTTACATTTATGTCTTAATACCAGCCTGCCGCATGGGGAATTGGTTCCATTCTTATTGCGCTTAAGTCCATCAAATTGCTTGAACCGTCTTGTATCTGATGATGATGATGATGGCTATAAAGTTGACAAGTTGTAATGACAGCTGAAAGATAGATAGAGAAATGACAACTATTAATATATGTATAAGTAGAGACATTATCGAAATGATGTTTTGGTAAAAACATTTTTAAAATTTTATTATGCGCAAGAATTCGTAATTGATGATAGAGAATATAAAGGGAAGCCAGAGCCCTGATTATGTATGACGATTGTCGTCCAAAAGATATCATTATGTGGACAATGCTTGGGGCTAATTATATAAAAAACTACATCGAATTTATTATCGTTTTGTTGGTAATGAAGTTTTATGAACGCATGTATTTGGCCTATGAGCCAGCACTATACCGTATGGATGTTTATCGTCCTAAGTAAATGCGCCTCTGATCATAGAACCATTTACCTAACCCTATCTCTATTGACACACTTTGTTCAATGAGGCCCGTTATGATACCACAGGACGTCATGTTCCGTCCTCCATCGTTGAACCTGTAAATTGACCTGGTGTGGTTAAGGGGCGTTCAATCAATGTGATATCCCATCCCGAGATTGTAAGATGCAATTGAAGAATAGACGTACCTTAGTCCCTAACGAACCACTTAGTACTCGACAAAAAAAGTTATAAGATCTTTAAACTTAACTCCCTGAATGTCTGTTAGATCCATCATAGAGAGAGATCCTAGATATTGTCTCCTACTCATACACAAGGCCGGGCGGTAGAATATAAGATGTTCGACGTTCACGTTCTCCTTTTCATCCCACAGCTTCTGCTATAATCATGAGCTGAGATTCCAAGTCTAGTTGCGTGCCTGCCTGTCAAACAGTGCCCAGTGATCACAGCTACTAGCGTAGAGATATTTCGCCTAGGATTGGATATCAAGTTTTTCGAACGGTTTTGGCCATAACCTGCCTGATGATTTTGGAATTTGTGTCTACACAACATCGTTCGTTCGCATGTTTAAGAGCGTCGGTTTTTAACATGAGCTTAAAACCAAATGCTTCTGTGCCCGGCAACCATATTTGATGGATTAAGAACTGCTTGGCCCTCTCATTTAAAGATGTTCGGCAGTTCTGTGCCAGTTTTAAGTAGGGAATATTGATTCTAGATTGATTCTACAAGCTACTGAAGGTCAGATTTGCTATTGATATCCCTGGCGGTGATGACGTTACCCCCAGCCTCAGTGCAACTTCTTCGATTGCCATGACTTCTGTCTGATAACAAGTGCAACACGAAAAAATATAACACCGTTTAGGTAGCGCTTAGGTGCTGCGTCCCTTGTTGCGTGTGCTGAGCTTACTGCTTAGCCTGTGCTGCTGCAGTCGGTGAGATAGCAGAGTATCTCAATGTTGAAGTAAACGGTGTTAAGAATCATTCCTAGGAAGTTCATATGTTGCAGAATGTTGAAGTTCATATTTTGCAGAATGTTGTATTTATTGCAGAATGTTGTTTATTGTTTATTGAGAGAGCTCTTAGGTAAATTTTTGTAGTTGATTATTTCTTTGAATTTTGAAGGGTTTGCTACCTATGGACCTGAACAGGGGAAAAAGGTAAAAAAATCGAATTTTTTAAAGTTTTTGTTTTTGGCGATTTTGACCTTGAAGATGGAGTTTTTTGATTTAATTTTTTTTGTTCTTTATCACAAGAGCTACAACTTTCCCCCAGAGAGTAAATCAAAATTCCGAACGGTTTGTAAGATATGAGCCTGACAAAATGATCACTTTTTTCCCAAAAATGACACCGAGGCCCCAGATTTTTGGGGGCCCATAAAAAAAAAGTGCATGACTTTGGGCAAAACTGGGAGACACGAGTCTTTTATTTTGGTCCTTTATCACGTAGTGGTGTCCGTATGTGGTTATATTTCCATGACAGTGTTATTTTTCGCTGTTTTTGATCCTTCTCCAAGATTGTTTAATTTTTAATTAAACTGATTAAACAATTTTTAGAAATTTTAATAATTCCTTCTAAATATTGAGTAGGTTTTGTTCAATACTTGACAATTCCACATTTTGTGTTTTTGCACAATTTGAGAAAATACGTTTATTATTTTTTTTCCGATATAATTATAGTGTTTTGGCCCAATATTATTTTCGCTGAGTTTTCATTTCAAAGTTACCAAACAAAAAAAAATACAAAATCAGTGCTATTGAAAGTGGAATAGTCAAGTTTTGAAAAAAAAACCGCCCCTATTGATAATCCACTTGTTGTGTGCCCAGCAAATCTAATGGTAACATGTGAAGTATAACCCCAACACGTTAGTAGGTGCCGTGCGAAGGACACCCATTGTACACACAATTGACATTTTTTGGACCTTTGTCAACACACTTAGGTAAGTGGATTTATTTAGCATCGGCCACCAAACGTTGATGCCGTAAATCAATATCGAATAAACTATTTACGGGGATAGACCCTATCGACCTCCGTTTGCCTTTTTGCACTAACTATGGCTTTGCTGATCCTATACATAGTGTTACATTTAAAACATATTGTAAAACATAGGCAGTGATCGTCAATTCCTGCCGCTTTTGCATCAATTCGATCCTAGGATTCGACGACCGTTTCTTTGCATTATAGTCCATAAATTTTACCTTTCGTACTGATGAAAAAGATCAATGGCATATGATCCGTCGACAATAAAATACACAATCGATTGATTCTTCCTTGGCTCGTCCGAGTACAAAAATCACTAAGGCGTGTTTTCGTTACAAGTTAGCGATAATTCAGAGCTATATACAGGCTGTCTCAAAAGTTTACATTAGTTCCAACATTTGTTTATCTGACTGCGTGAATGCACTGAATATGAGGCGCGTGGGGGTATGCCAGGAGGTAGCCTGGCTCGTGGGAATTCAGTCACTATGGATCGTGTCTCGGGAGTGGGCCGGTTTGTGCTTGCGATCGTTTTACGAAAACGGTGATTCAGCGACTGTAGCACGTAGAAGATTCTGCAGTATTCGAAGTTATCGTCATTGAATAATGCACCAAGCATCCTACTAATTCGAAAATGGGTCACAAAAGTTTAAGAGACCGGTTCAACACTATAAAAGCCAAAATCTTCGCGGCCATGGCCATCAAGAACGGGCAGAAAATGTGGAGAGTGTAAACCAGTCAGTTCGTGAGGATCACGGGAGTCGACCATCCGAGCCCTCATTAGACATTATACCGTTCGACGAAATGAATGCCCTGAACGCGAAGGTTTACATTTAGACGATATTCTTTTTAAGAAATAAATTCCCAAATAATGTACTTTGATAATTAATAAACATATTTTTAAAAACATCGTATTTTCGATGTTATCGACAAAATATAAACTTTCTTTTGAGACACCCTGTATTTAGCGTGTTTTGGTTACACCGCTTGCTTAGATTTTCGCTTGGTTAGTATGAAGCACTTAGCGAAGACTTAGCGACACAAAGTTTATAAATTTTTTTATAAGTGTTGCCATATTTTTGATTAATATGACTTATCGCTAAATAAGCGTTTTCTTTGCAACTGGGCGAGCTATAATCGCTTGCTGCTAACCAAAACTCGACTATTACCGTCTTTCTGTAAAGCATGGTATGTAATCATTCTTGCAATTGTTTATTTTCTTCTTCTTATCTTTTAGTCCACAATAAAGATATCTAACGTCATTTTGCTGAATTTCTTACTCATACTGTCAACTTTGTGTCTGCTTAAAGCGCCGTATTCGGTTCTTGCGAAATTTTCGTTAGAAATTTTGTCATTTATCTCCAAACGGAAAATTTAGTTGCAGAGAGTTATCACATTCTCTGATTTACCTGGCAAATATTTCATTAATAATTCCTCTTCGTACTCCATTGTATTTTTAACGCATGTGGTGTTAATTTTGTGTGTTAAAATAATCGAAATGTCAAAGTTCCGGTCCAAACAAGTATTAAACAATTGTTTCCGTACGAAATAACTTTGGCGCAACAACCCTGTAATGGATTTTGCCTACGATATTTTCGCAAAGAGCTGAATACCAAGCAAATGAATAGTGAGCGAAATTTTCGGTGCATGAAATTGTCGTTATTTTTTATACACATACTTCTTATGGCAACGAAAATTTCATAAAAACTGAATACCGGGCTTAAGACATAAATATTAGCGGACATTTCAGGTACTACTTAAGGCCGTGACTCACCATTCTATTTAGTATGACAATCTTTCAAAATACGCGTGTGTGTGCAGACATAATCGCATAGTCTTTTTAAATTTCTCAAAGTGCATATTGTTTAGTTTACATCGTTTTTGTGTGCAGGTTTGGCAGTGGCAAACATTTAAAAAATTCTTTTTCAAGTGGCAAAGAATGCTCTTCGAATTTGCTCAACAATAAACCAACGACTATTTAGAATAGTAAACGTGTTTTCGTTACAAGCTAGAGATTATCGCTTGCTTGCTATTATCGAAACGCCAAACTCACGATAATTTTGAGACATATGTAATCGTCTTGCTCTAATGCATGGCATGTATTTATTCTTGCAGATGTTTATATTCTGCTCATTATCTTTGGAATCAGAATAACGTTATCCAACACTGTTTTCTGTTTCTTTCTTACTGGTCTGTTTAAGACAGAAATATATATAATCGCCTTGCTCTAACGCTTGGTATGTAATTATTGCAAATTTTTTATTCTTCCCATTATCTTTGAAATCACAATAACGTCAACCAGCAACCAATACAGTCATGCCTGTGAATGTGCTTAACTGAATTGTCTATTATTCGAACAAAACCCAACCCTTTTTCAATTGGAAAAATGTTCCTGACCTTGTAAGCTTGTAGTATTAGTTTCTCATACATTAACTGAAAACTACCGAAATCAGTCATAAAATTCAAATTCAGTCAACCACCACTGTTTTCTGATTTTTTCTTACTGATTAAAGGTGGGTACTATGTTTTTCACGAGGAAAGAATAAGCCCGACCATTTTTTTCTCGTGAAAACACTACTAGTGTTGTGATGTTGAAAAGAAAGTTGACTACTTGTTTTTGACTGTTTCCAACACAGAAACTACGTGTTTTTGTCCCTTTTCAACACATAAAGCGACACAAATTGTTTTTCTTTGACGTTTTGACATTTGTTTGTTTACGTCACCAAGTAATATTAACAAGAGTTTGCAACAGCTGTTTTATGTACTAGCTGAGTCCGTGGAAGACTTGGAAAACATATAGAGAATGAGAGAAATCTTTAATTTTAACAATTTTCGTATTAATTGGAGTCTACACAAATAATTTTACTCTAACAATTCATTACATTTTGAGTTTTTTTCACTGATTCACTCGAAAAATTGATTTAATTAGCAAAAATCTTGCAAATGTGAATTTTCTTCTTCTTGAAATCATGATAACGATATCTAACACTGATTTATTGAATTTTACATATTGACAACTCTGGCGACTGGAAGCGTTAATTTCAAATGCCCCTTCATATCTCTCCTCATACAAAATATGTGGTAATCGAAGCAGGCGGTGTAACCAAAACATGATTGTTAGTCCTCAAAAAGTAATTTACCGACACAGTTTCATTCCGCACTGGTTCTAAATCAAGATTTTTGGCATAATTTCGAAGAATGTGGATAGAGACTGGTAATTCTGCCTATTTGTAGGAAATGTCAAAAATATGAAATTCACAATTCGTATAATCGGGACACGCCCGCTCTCACGCCGACAGGAATTACAAGTCTACGTACTTAGAAATTACAAAATGTCTGTATGACCTTTCTTGACTCGAAGATCATCCAGCAACTTTGGTCGATTGCTAATATTTCACAGAGGAAAAGTTAAATTTTGTGCACGCTTGTGCATAAATCTGTGAATGTCAGAATCAGAATTCTAAATCCACATTGAAATAGGGCCGCAAAAATAAAATTCATTTAAGCGAGAGTAAATTCATTCACATGATATTCGAAGAAAAACTTTTCATTTCTGATTTCTAGGTCATCCAGAGTGTTAGCTTTTTAAAAAATGTATCCTCTTTTGAAAACGATAAATTTTTTTTTGAATTTATGCAAAAATAACTTTAGTTGAGACCATGTGCAGTCGTTGGGTTACAAACAGTTGCGACAAGAGATTTAAGTTACTCTCAGCTTTAAGGAGTGAATAGCATTTTCTTTTTTTAAAGCAAAAACTTAAAATGGTTCTGGGAAAAATCAGTCGATCATCCTAGTGTTATTATTTATTTATGTGCTAGAAAAAGGACACAATATACAGTTTCTATTCTTCGTGAGTTTGTTGTTTTTCCCAACTTTTCACTAAAATTGTTGCTTCATTTCTCAAGATTCTTCTTTTTTTGCAATAGCACAATTCATCTTTCCTCCTAAGCTACAAAGGAGCGAAAAGGATTTTGCTAAGGATTTTTTTGCAAGTGAAACGAAAAATACAAGAATAGTAACGAGCAGAGCTCGTGGTAGGAAACCACCATACAACACATTTGCCATAAATTCATAGTTAAGCCAACCACTAGCATTTTGAAATCCATGGAAAGGATAAAATAGGGTAAGGGAAAATGGGTGAGAGAGAGATAGAGAGGGGAAGAGAGCGCGACAAAGAAAATTGTGCAACATTTCATAAAGTCCCAATACAATAGCTTAACAATTGTTTATGCAGTTGTTGATGTTTTTGCAGTCAAAAAAAAAAAAAAAAACGAATAACAAAAAAATACTTGCAGAAACAAAAAAAATTGCTGCTACATTACTCATAAATGCAATCGTGCGGAAATGTTGCCATGCCAAAGTATTACAATTTTATTTTTCTATTGTCGGGAAGTCATAAAGATGACATAAGTGAGTTAACTCTTTTCGTATTGCATTTTTACGCAGAAATACAATGAACTCTGTTCTGTATACACGCCCCCAAAACAGAGGAAAGTGTGCCGGATCCGGCTGAATGTTGTATTAGAAGTACCAACTTGAATACTTGGAAATAATATTGTAAAATAGTTGATGTTGATTCTCTAAATTAACTTGTAATTCTATATATAGAGTAAATGGGGATAATATATGTTTTTTTTAAAACAATGTCATACAATTCACAGATGTGTTTGAAGTTATTCAGCCAGAAACTAAATACTATGAGGACTTTTGAGACTGGCAATTGTTTGGCATGACAGTCGGGTTTAAGATAAGATGGTCTCTCAGAAGGGAAATTCCTTTCGCTGAGGCTTAACAATAATAGATACTTGACACAGGAGTTTGTTTAGTTTTCTTTGCTGTCTCTTGGCAACATTTAACAACATTCCAGGGGCGAAATTGATTATGCGCCTAGGAATAGACAACGGCTTTTTTGATTTTTATAATTTTTCTATAAAATTTCATGAAGGGTTTTGAAGAAACTTGTCAGGAAAGAACTTGAAGCAGATTAAAGAAATCAACATTTTTATAGCTTCCATAAATGCTATCTATATGTGGGCATGTATCGCCTGCAAAGACTCAAAAGTTCAAAAACGGCGACCCGAGTATATACGCTGAACATGTTTGAGCATGTTTCCAAGCATTGTGTTCGTGAATAGAGGATCTGCTGCTATATGTTTCCATTTTGTGTGTCACGTTTTTGTTTTCAACAGTTTTCAATAAACAAAGCCACATTTGGGTCAAAAATACATATATTTTAACCTAGTAATCATTGTGCCCCAAACATGTTATATTGAATAGCAAACACAATGTGTTTGGACACAAGTATACTATATTTGCGACAAGCTATAAACATGTAATATTTGCATCCAAATAAGAAAAAAAGACAAATTTTTCAGACAAAAGCCGTTTGTGTCATACTGATCGGACCTTATCAGTGTGACTTTAGGCCTGGAAAATCAAGTATCGACCAGAAATTCACATTGGCACAAATGTCAAAGCTTGGTACTCCTTCTAAAGCACGGTATTCAGTTTTTATGAAATTTTCGTTGCCATAAGAAGTACGTGAATAAAATATAACACAAATTTCATGAACCGAAAATTTTGTTCATTTTTCATTTCTCTAGTACTCAGTTCTTTGCGAAAATTTCGTAAGCAAAATCAATTACAGGGTTGTTACGCCAATGTCATTTCGTACGAAAACAATTGTTTGATAATTCTTTGTAACCAGAATTTTGACGTTGCGAATATTTTAACAAACAAAAGTAATACCACGTGAGTTAAAAATAAAATGGAGTGCGAACATTTCGTAAGCAAAATCAATTACAGGGTTGTTACGCCAATGTCATTTCGTACGAAAGCAATTGTTTGCTAATTCTTTTTAACCGGAATTTTGACGTTGCTAATATTTTAACAAACAAAAGACACACCACGTGAGTTAAAAATAAAATGGAGTGCGAAAAGGAATTATTAATTAAATATTTGAAGGTAAATCAACTAAATGAACTACATGTTCCGTTTAGACAAAAATGACAAAATTTCTTACGAAAATTTCGCAAGAACTGAATACGGGGCTTAAGCTGACACGCCTTTATAGAATGACACTGACCGACACGAAATCCTCGGTAATGCTTAGTAAATATCTGACCGACAATTTATTACGAGGCGAGGCCTCAGCACAGGATGACACCCTATCATACGATCTCGTCAACATTTCATTGGAGATCATCGTCAGAAAAGCTGAAGTAAAACGAGTAAAACTATCAGCAGCAAAAGTCACATGCTGCTCGCGTATGCTGAGAAGTTACTGCAGTATTTTCGAGAATTGATTAGTGGTTTCAACAAGCGCAACATCTACCCGATTGGATTAAAGGGTGAACGTTGATAACCTTTATAATTTCGAGGTAGTGGACGAATTTATATACCTTGGATCTGCCGTGAACAGAAGAAATAACGTCAGCTTAAAAATCAAACGGAGAATAGTGCTCGCAAACAGGTGCTATTTCGGGCTAAGCAAGCACTTCTTGTTAGTAGAGCGTATGAAGACGAACCAGCAAGAAGGGGTTTCGAAACCGAACTCGAAGCAAGACGAAAAATAGGAAGACCAAGACTCCGCTGGAGAGATTAAGTTGACGAATTCCTGCGTAGACTTGGCATTGCCAACTGGAGAGATAAGACAAAAGATCAAACTGGTTGGCGAAATATGTTATCTTAGTTTAGTAAGATCCCTGTCCCCTCGGGGTTGTTCAAGACCGGATAAGTAAGTAAGCACTTCAGAGATAAGACCCTCTCTCGAGAAACAAAGATCCAACAATATCGGACTCTCATACAACCAACTTTATAGCGCAATATTCTGGGTCATATCGCATGGCGATGAAACATCACTGGGAGTCTTCGAGAGAAAAATGCTCGGAAAAATATTTGGTCGTGTAATAGAAAATGGCGTGTATCGTCGACGGATGAACCACGAGCTGTATAATATGTGTCCCGACAACGACGTAGTTATGCTGGCTTGGCCATGTCAGTAGAATGGATCAGAATGAACCAGTGCAAAAGGTATTCGAAGACGCACTCGTAGGACATCGATAAACAGGATGACCAAGACTTCGCTGGAAAGAGAAGGTGAAAAATTGCAGGCCTGACCTTGGTGTCACCAACTGGTGGAGAAGACCTGTAGATCAAGGCGGTTGGAGAAACATACTATCCTAATATTGTAAGTCCCCTTACTCCTGTGAGGTGTTTCTGGCCGCCTAAGTAAGTGAGTCGAATACGCAGACGTTGGACTGACATTCAGAATACTGTTACGACGACAATTTTACCTGTTCAGTATAATGAACATTTATGTCAAAATATCTTTAGAATGTTACCAAACAAGGGGGTTTATATTATACAAATTGATTGCGTTGTCACAAACATAGTGTACTTGTATCCAATGATTAATAAGTTGTAATATATGTTTGTGTGACCCAAACATTTGTTTGTTTGTCCAAAACTGCTGAAAACAAAACCGTATCAGACAGCAAAGAAACAAAAAAGCAGCAGATCTTTAATTTATGACAACAATGCATGCACGTAAGTATATGGATGTTCCAAACATATACATGGTTCTTGCATTATGTTACAGGGGCCTTGTTTTTCAGCGTGTGACACCATTTGAAATCCTTGCAGACATGGAAATAATGTAGGATTTGTCGCCGAAGCCACTGTATGCATTCTCTGTATTATGTTGAATGTTGAAAAGGTATTATCTCTTCATTGGCGTTAAGTTGTCGCATATTCTGACATTTGGATTTGTTCAGTGAGATATTTGCCAATTTTCACCAAGGGTTTTATGTGTGTCAGTGTCATTTTGCCAGAAAGAGTTGATAGCAAAGAGTTTTCACTCTATAAGATAGTAAACAGTAAAAAGAGGTGCATCAATGTATTGTAGATCAGTCAGATCTAAAGATTAAGGCATTGGGTGATAAAAAAAAATGGTATACCATTACATCACATGAAGGGATTTGGGGGATCTTCTCACATCCAGTGAGATTTCTACTTTTACACTCACTGATTGGGACCTACAGTTTTACAACGGTTCCGAACGGTATTTTGAAAAACTTTGGTTAAGTACTCGACAGTGTTGCTGTCACTAAGCGGGGTGACCGTCGTCGAAAGAAATTTAGGGTGTTCGAACACACGTTCTCATGCACAAGAGTCGCTCACACTAACCATTGCACCACCGACGGCCATTTGAATTTACCGAAATGAAAATGTTGAAATATAATTTTAATTAATTATAATTAAAATAAAAATTAAGTTCTAATGGCCTTCCATATCAGCTGCCCGTCTCCGCCGCTGTGTAGCATTAATGTTGTATGTTTATAAATCTATGTACTATCTTTGCATGTATTTATATTCATGTAATCACACTTTGTTTCCGAGTAAGTACTTTGACTTGTCGTTGTGCTAGAATTGAAATACACTCAAAGAAATAATGGCGGGAAATGTATAACATTTTCCTTACATGTAAATGGTCTCCACCTTTTGTTGCATTGGTGTAGCTTCAAATTTAATTTGAAAAAATACAAATCGATATTGAGAAGTACTACTTAAAATTGAGAATATCCAAAACTTGTATTGAAATCCAAATTATAAATTTTGTAAATAAAATGATTCAAAATTAAGAAATGGACAATTAATAAATACTTCAAAATGGTCCACTATTTTTAAAGGCCCATGTAATAGTAATGATTTTCGCATTTTAAGCGTAATATTATTCCGAATGCCCCGACCCATTCGTTTATAATGCAACGAAGCCCACTCTTAGCATTTTCACGTACATTCGGTTATCTAAATTTTTTTTTTGGTAAGGATCACCTCAGATAGGACGTTCGGTGGTGTTTGGTATGGTTTTTTGTATGCCGTGCCCATTTATAGCGCTGTATATTTATCAATTGGATGTTTGAACACAAACAAGCAGTTGATGCCTACTTTTGAAAAAAATTCATCATGACCGATGAGTTACATTTCACCAAAACTGATATGATAACAAGCATTTTGGGTACAGAAAATCCACATGTCATTCAAGAAAAAACTATGCACCCATAACGACTGTTTGGTGCTCGTTTTGGGCTGGCGGAGGCATCGGACCGTTATTCTTCGAAAATGATGCCTGTAACGTTGATACGGTGAACGGTGAACGTTATCGTGATATTACAACACACCTTTTATGATCCGCATTAGAAGACATCGACTTGGACAATATATGCACGCTGAAAATTCTGTATTTTTTTTCCTGTTTGGATGCAAATACATCGTGTGTTTGGAGCTTGCCGCAATACTTTATACTGTAACCGTATACTTTTGTCTAACACATTGGGTTTGCTATTCAATATTACATGTTGTTATTTATGCGTTTGTGATCCAAACACAGTTTTATTTGTGATACAAATACAGCTGTGTTTTGTCCACTGTTTACTTTAGTTTTTATCTGTCGCTATGATCTGTCGAGAACAACATATTGCAGGGTCAAAGAGAGATTGTTCTCAGCCTATGTTAAAGTTATTGCAAGTGTATTTTTGCATACACTATCCCACGAAACAACGAGGTCAAATGTCCTCGATTTGACACCACTGGATTTCTTCTCTGGGGCTACGTGAAAAGTATGGTATGATATATACAGGGTGTCTGGTACCAGATTTATATTTTCAAACTTTAATAAAAAAACATAATAATTGACACAAAGTGTTATTAAGAGCATTGAATGATAGAACGGAAATGCGGATTTTATTTTTTAAAGAGTATGTCATCCAGATGACCGTTGACATTCGTCGCCTGGCCTCGAGAATTTTCTAAAAAAAAATGGTCCAATTATCTCATGCGTAGATTAGGCACACCAAACAGTTACCCTGGGGAAATGCAATGGTTTTTGAAGTTTCAATCGAGGGTTGTGGGTTCTTGGAGACCAGTAACAACAGTTTTGCTTGTTTACGTGGCCCTTTAAAAAAAATGGGATTTACAGTGCGAAAACGCTCCAACATCGTTTCAAAAAAATTTTTGCGTAAATCAAAGTCACTTTCTTTCAGTTCTTGAATGATTTGAATTTTAAAAGGATGGAACTTCAGATCCTTTTTTAAAATTTCATGAATAATCGCTCTTGGAAGTACCAGTGTGGCTGCTCTTTTCCGTATTGAAAGTCGCGGATTTGCATGTAAACTGCTTTCAAACAGTTCAATGTTATCGGGAGTCCTGGAAGATCGACTGGCCCCTGGCCGTGGGACATTCATACCCGAAGCAGTTGCGCGGAATCTCTGCACCCACGAGCGAATTAAATTTACACTCGGTCCATCACTTATTCGTCGAATACAGAACTTTGAACAAAATTGTCGACGAGCAATTACGTAAGAATCATTACTCTTAAAAAATGTCTCCACAGCGAACGCACGATGCTCACTCGACCACTGCGACATCGAGACTGCCAAATCCCGCACAATCGAAAGTTCCAACGGCGCCACCCTCCCTCAGCACCGTTTATTACTTTTTGAAATAATCGTATTTAAAAATATAAATTTGCCACCAGACACCCTGTATATGGTACATGAGGTGTAAGGGATTTTATATGCCAATAAGCACGAGACGATTCCAGAGCTGAAGAACGAAATTATACGCAATACGAAATCATTCCAAAAAGCCTTGGAAAATTTACATGTTACATGTTCCCTGTGTTGCCAGAGGAGTCGTGTCTTATGTCTCATACATAAATACCATGTGGCCGTCGATGGTGCAATGGTTAGTGTGTGCGGCTATTGTACATGAGAACGTGGATTCGATCCCTGCTCAGACCACCTTACATTTCTCTCGACGACCATCACCTCGCTTAGGGATTACGGAACTCTCGCGTACTTAGCCATGAAAAAGCTTCTCAAAAATACCGTTATTTATAAAACAAAATCTGCAGTCATATTAAATCACCCTAAAAAGGGTGGGCTATGTAAAATTTTAAATTTAATTTCATTTCGCTTTAAAATATACTATAAGACATTTTTTTCAAAATTATGATTTTATTGGTAAGGTCCTTCATTGACAATTAGGCTTGAAACACAGCTTTGTTCAAATGGATTCCACGATTTGCTTTACAGTACCTCATTCGATCTACCCAATTTTTCTGTACATTTTTGAGTCTCTGCCTCCGAATCGCTGAGTATGGCACGGTAACGGTTGTCATTGACGGAAATGCCGGTTTATTACTAATTTTCCAAGAAAAATGGGCCTAAGATGCCGCCATGCCAAAAGTCATTCGATGTGGATGCATCGGCTACTTTTCGGCAACGTGTGGATTTTTCGAACCCCTAACAAAGTTAGCCTGCAAGCTCATTTCTTCAAATGAAAAAAAAAATATTTTACAAGAATATAATGTATGGCAATATTTTAGCTCATCTAGTCAACAACATTAGCCTCAAAGAAAGTTTTTTGCTGAAATTAATATTTAAGGAAATAATGAAGAAAATAACCAACAGAAAAACCAACCAAAATTATATTTATATTTTCTTCCTTATTTTCTAAAATATTCATTTTAGCAAAAAACTTTCTTTGAGGCTAATATTGTTGACTAGAAGAGCTAACATATTGCCATATACCATTTTCTTGTAAAACGTTTTTTAAAAAGATAATCATATACAAACATATGTATTACATTTGAATAAACGGGCTTGAAGGCTAACTTTGAGGGGCGGACGGACGCACCCCCTAAAACACAACTTATCGCTATGATTTTTTTGTATCTTTTTTTACATAAAACTGAAACGATTTGGGGGGAGAGAATTTAAGAAATCAAAAAAAAATCTACATACAACTAACGGCCACGCTAATGTGTATACTACCTAAGCTAGAAACGATTTTGAGGAAAGAAACTGAAAAAGTAATATCGTCAAACCCTTAGTCTGCCAGAGCCTTTAGTGAGAAAATCAGAGCCTTTAATGTGCTCCTAAATATTATTATGTTTGGGAGAAAACACGAGTATGCTTCCACGCAAGTAACCGCGTGTTTGGGAGGAAATACTCATATGGTTCCAGATATGTTTACAAGTAAATATGCTAATGTTTGCATTTTGATATAAGTGAATTTGGAACTGGAAAACATTAATCGATTAAATAAGTGATGATTTATCCGACCTTTCGTATTGTATTCAAAAATTAAATTGTCCGAGCGTTTGGTCGTGTTTATTAATTAATTATATTTTTCGATATTCGCTAACCTTTGGATAGCATCGTCAGGAAGATATATTATTAATTAGAAATGAAAAACAATTGATAAACAAAATTGTTTCATGTCATTTGAAAAAAACAACAATAACAAAAAATTAAAAAATTAAACAATTGAAGAAATTTTCTTGTCATATGAAAACTGTTCTAAGTTACAGCCAGAAAAATTTTTGTGAATTTGTCAATATATCCGGATGTAACTTGTTGAATTTACCATTATGTACATATTTTTATCAACCAAATTATTTTTCTGGCTGTAAATTAGAGAAACTATTTCTACACAAAAATGTTTCTGGCTGTAACTTAGAACATTTTTCATATGACAAGAAAATTTCTTCAATTGTTTAATTTTTTAATTTTTAGTTATTGTTGTTTTTTCAAATGACATGAAAAAATTTTGTTTATCAATTGTTTTTCATTTCTAATTAATAATATACATATCTTCCTGACGATGCTATCCAAAGGGTAGCGAAATATCGAAAAATACAATTAATTAATAAACACGACCAAACACTCGGACAATTTAATTTTTTAATTAATTGATTAATTAATTTTGAAAATATGCTAACTATGGAGCATTGTGGCAAACAGTACATTAGATGGCGTACTGACTAAGTCCACAATAAGGTTGAGGAATTAACTAAATATAGAACATTCTGAACAGTCCGAGATTTTGAAGTACGAGGTGATGAAAAATTGCTTTAGCGCTATACGATGTTCACAAAGAACAGGCCTTATGGCACATATGTATGCGGTAACCAAGCAATTATTGTATCCTACTGGCTGCCATAGAAAGATTATATCATGTGTAGGAAAAATATTGAAATTTTAAATGGCATTTTCCCGAATCTTTAACTCAAACTTCATTTTAATAAAATATAAGTCATGTATTTAAAATTGAAAGTTTATATGAAAATGTTTCTTTCAGTGCATCATCAATTCCAACAAATGTGTGTCATTTCAAATAGTATCTACATATTACACTACATACATATCTCCGTATAATATCCAAAACAAAAGGCTGATAACGTTGAATGGAATATATGAACTCTTGTACTTACTAACGTCTGCAGCTAGAACACAATGAAATTTATATCTTTTATTGAAATTCTTTCAATACAAGCCAAAAAAAAACATAAACGAAGACTAAACTCAATACCAGCCATTGAACAAATGAAATATGCATAACAATGCATTTTTCATACACAACATTTATTACATTTTCAATTCAATTCGAGTTGAGAAGTTCGTAGAATGTTGGTTGAACATTTTGAAATAACTGAGGCGGACGGACGGACTTGATAAAAATGAGTAATAGTTTTTATTTCGAATAGATATGAATGAAAGGGAAATGTTAAATCAACAGTTAAAATCGAAAGAAAACATTAAATACTCTCACTAAGGAAATCGTAGTGAGTGCGTTTAAGGCAAACACAATTGGGTTTAGAATGTGTAAAAAATATATTTGTCGTTGGTCAAGTAACAAGGACACATAATGAATGCAAAATGATAAAGGGTAAACTAGCTGTATGCAAATTTTAAATTTAAATAATATAAAGTTCAAAATAATTCGAAGTTTCTTCTCCAAATGTATGGTACAATGGAAATCGTACAGTAAACCACCCGCATATTTTGTTATGTAGTTCACAGCGCTGAAAGTACTGTAATCTTTGAAGAAAATACAATTTTGCACATGTGTTCATTAATTTTACGGATGAGCAACTTTTGCTGCGTGCCATGATCTGTGACGACATAAGAGGACACAATTTATCATTTTTACATTTGTGTATATGAAACACGCATCCACATAAATCTATAACCATCTGGTTTCCTAATTCATATAGTTGGACTCCATATCAATTCACCCATTTTAATAACATTTGAACTTTGTCCCTCAACAAGACCAATTTCATTTATTTTATTTTCATTAGTTTAAATTGATAATAAAACATTTCACCAATGTTCATTATAACTATTAAAATATGTTGGAGCTGTAATATCATGTGAAATTGATTCCACCCTCCATTTCTTTTTTAGCGACATAAATATTTAATGGGTGTGTTTGGTCCATTTAACGAGAGGACTTTAGCTCTGGAATATGTTTCTTGTTTTTTTTTTTTATTTTATAGTCATCATGTTGTGTTATGGTAATATAAAACCACCACCATATGTGGCATCAAACTATTCAACTGTGACAATTCTGATGCTAATTGCCACAATTGTGTCAATGCTGACATAAACACTCGTTTGTCGACAAGTGACATTGATTCTAATGTTGTAAAAAGTTTTAATTATATATTTTTGGAAGTGACTACAACTTCTAGTAAATCAAATTATAATAAACAAAAATTTTAAAAATTAATTAAATTAAATCGAATTCATGCTATATTTAATTGCACCAACGTACTACTTCATTAAGCAAATTGCGTTTCTTTCTTTCGACTGTACTAGATTGTATACAGCATGGCTGACGAGTGTTGGGTTGTCTCCTTCCTGACCTCACTGAACCTAATTGGAACGAAGTTCCTTATCGTACGTTGCGGGATGGGGGCTAAATGAAAAAAAAATTTAACAACTTTTGCTTTAACACTATTATGCTACATCCTACTATTACCAATCATATTGTTTACTTTTGCTTTGGTTTTTGTCTAAACTAACTAGATGTATGACATATGTTGGGAAATTTCTTGTTTAATCGGAAGTTTTCTACGTGGAGCCTGTAACCAATATTTAGTATATATTGTAGTTTTGAACCCAATAAAAAGTAGATTTAGAAACGCCAAAGTGAAAGAAGTTTTAAATAAGAAAATTTTCCTAAATAAGTGTCTTTTCGTAAACAAAGTGAATTTTCTAAAAAAAAAATACCTATCCATATTCTAAAACAAAGGGCCTTTTCTTAAAAAATACGTTATCTTAAAAAAATACCTTTGCTTAAAAAAAGTAAATTTTCTTACAAAAGGTACCTTTACTTAAAAAAAATTTTTTTGTAAATAAGTAGCTTTCTTTAAAAAGTACATTTGCTTAAAAAAAGTAAATTTTCCTACAAAAGGTACCTTTTCTTAAAAAAATACATTTTTTAAATAAGTAAATTTTCTTTAAAAAGTACATTTTCTTACAACAAATTGCCTTTTCTTACAAAACTACCTTTTCCTTAAAGAGTACCTTTTTGTGAAACAACATACCTTTTCTTGGGATATGTACCTATTATTGAAAAAATGTCCAATTCTACAAAATATTTCCATTTCTTAAAAAAATACTTTTCTAAAATTCCTTTTCTTAAAAGTACATTTTCTTAAAAATAAAATAATACCTTTTCTTTTCGTTTCTTAAGATAAGGAGCCTTTCTGAAAATAAGTAAATTTTCTTAAAAAAATAACCTTTTCCTAAAAAGGGTACGATTTCTGTAAAAAAAAAAGTACTTAGTTGTAAAAAAAAAATGCATACTCTTATAGCTTTTTCTTACAGAAAGTACTTCTTCTTAAAAATAGTACCTTTTCTTAAAAAAAAACATTAGCTTTAAATAAAAGAAGTACCTCTCTTTAAAAAAGCGCCTTTTCGGGAAATTATAATACACATTCTTACAAAAAGTTCCTACAAATACATTCTATAGAAAAAAAAATTTATTAAAAAAAGTTTTCTTAAAGATCCATTTAAATTATCGTATTTTTCAATAGGCGCCTTAGGCGTGTTGAAACTATTTAGTACATAATATATAGCGAAAGGAACGTCGTTCCAACCGGGTGTCCCCTGAAACCTCATGTATTTTTTTTCCTGTGGGATTATTGCAAACAAGAAGCTTTGAAAAGATAACCAACAAATTTGGAGCATTTAAAGCAATTCATTCGAATTTTAATTGAATCAAATTCTGTTGCTACCCTCCAAATAGTAATGCATAATATTTTGGATCAAAATAAATTTAATTAATTTTAAAAATCAATTACAAGACTTCATAAAAATTTATTATTTAAACACATGTGTAAGCATTCAGAAAAAGGTTATTTGAGCTTTTTAGGGCGAGTTTCACACTCGTCATTTAAAAGCTCTATTAGAAAGCTCACTGCAAAATTTCATATTAAATGACATTTAAATGACAAACATCAGGCATTTAAATTCCATTTAAATGGAGAATTTTCACCTGTGAAACCGACCATTAGTATAGCAACATTCATCAGCCAACCTGTGTATACTAGACAGCTGCGCAAGACGCCCTGAATCGCCATTCAAGACATTTGGGTTTTTTCAAGACATGTACTGTAGCGAAGTTGTGACAACCAAGTACTTAGGGGTACTGTGGACAAAGCATTCGTGGCATAAAGTAATCATACCTATAGAAGCGATTTGTTTCAGTAAATTTACGAAGTGTGGTGTGTTACATATGGACGTTATATGTTGGAAAGTATTGCTTTAATAATACCAGATAGAGGCAATGGCTCAAACCAACTAACGGGAAAACAGCAGCGACATTTCGCACAAAACAATGTGCACAAAAACAGATGCGGATCCGTTTCCAATCCGTTACGAGACCGTAGAAACATAAAACGCGAATCAGTGACATTGCGATTTGGCGGATCCGTCTCGAACCCGTTACGAGTCCGAATCAGCGAAATTGAGAATCAGCGAAATGCGATTTAGATGATCCGTTTCGAGTCCGTAAAAACATAAAATGCGAATCAGTGACATATTTAATGTCGCAGAAAGCGCCGGCAATTCGTTCAATTGGTAAGGGAGCAAAGATAAGTCAATGCCCATTTTTCAAAAAATAGTCATCAAAAAGCGCATTTTCATCTGAATGGCTTTTCGAATTCACAAAATTGTCGAATTTGGAGTTCAGCAAATCCTCGTGCAATCCATGAGCAACAAATGCACCTAAACCGAGCAACTGTCTGCAGTAGATTTTGGTTAGGCTGCGTGATTGGGTTTTACTTTTTTGAAGATGAGGCCGAAATTGCAGTGACTGCGACCGGCATTCGTTACAGGAACATATTAACAGAGTTCTTGTGGCCTCAACTGGACAGCATGGATCTGGACGATATGGGGTTGCAGCAAGACGGCGCCACCTGCCACACATATGAAACAGTCGATTTATTGCGTCAACGATTTCCAGAACAAATTATCTCAAGAAATTACGACGTCACCTGCTTACCAAGATCATGCAATTTAACGCCGTGCGCTTTCTTTCTGTGGGGTTTTTTTTAAGTCTCGGATTTAAGCGAATAAACCAGAAACAATTCCAGAACTCAAATCCGAGATCCAACGCGTCATCCGTGAGATACAGCCACATCTCTGTGAAAAAGCCATGAAAAATTGAATGAAAAGAGTATTGGCCTGTCCGTTGTGATACCACGGGCCGTCATGTTCCGTCTCTACCTTTAAACCTGTAAAATGGCCTGCTGTATGGGGCATTCAAGCCTTATGGTACCTAATCTCGATATTCCGTATTGTGGCGGAAGAAAGTCGTACATTGATACATCATACATAGAACGCGGATATCACAACGCATATCAAAAAGTAGCCGTTTAAAATCGCGTAATATCGATAAGATCCCAATACAAACTGGTCGAAAAATTGGTTTAGGAGGAAATAAAAAACAGGGCTATTGCGTACATACCATTTCGTATATTTTGTGAACGTTTACATACGATACGAGTCGGATGAATAAGGCTGTGACTTTTAGAACTTCCTCCGTAGTTATATGAAATGCAACACTGCTCCCATCAAGTACCACCTGTTAATAGGCTACTGTCAAATTTTGAGCAAGTTCCGTCGTTTACTTTGCGTTTAACAGCTGTTCAAGACATACAATCTCATGCTTTTTTTTAAAAAATGGAAAGAAGTGAATTTCGAGTGCTCATTAAACATAATTTTTTGCGAAAAAAAACATCAATCAAATCAAGGAAAAGCCTGATAAATACTAAGGGGACTCTGCACCATCGATTTCAATGGTAACAAGTACAAATGACTCTGAACGTTCTGGACGGCCAATTGAGGTCAATACACCCGAAAATACCGAAAAAGTCCACGGTATGGTGCTGGCCGATCGAAGAGTAAAAGTGCGTGAGATTGTTGATGCCATAGGCATTTCATATGACAGTGTGGTTTTGATTTTAAATGATCAGTTGGGTTTAAGAAAGCTGTCTGCAAGATGGGTGCCGCGTTTGCTCTCAATTGCCCATAAACGTAATCGTGTGACAACTTCAAAGGATTGTTTGGAGTTGTTTAATTGGGCTACGAATTGGTACCTCATCCGCCATATTCTACGGATGTAGCCCCTAGTGACTATTTCCTATTTCCAAACCTAAAGAAATGGTTCGGTGGAAATAGATTTAGCTCCAACGATGAAACTATTGATCAAACAAATGCATATTTTATGGATCTCGAAAAATCCTATTTTTTGGAAGGGATACAAATATTGGAGAAACGTTGGACTGAGTGTCTTGAGGTAAAAGGAGATTATGTTGAAAAATAATTTTTTTTACAAAAAAAACTGTGTTTCATTCAAAAAGTCACGGACTTATTGATCCGCCTCGTATGTTTCCGTATCTTTGGGTAAACTTTAAAATAATGTTCGATTGTTAAAAGGTCTTGTACAATTGTCATTCTACTTCACTTTAAAATCAGTTTTCGTAATGAATAGAATAATATTTTTGGATTCTTGCCCAGTATTCATAACGAAAAGTTAATCACTGGATGTACGCTCCCTACAAAGAGTGTCTAATGAGTATGGTTTTTAGGCTTAGTCATACGTTAATCAAGAGTTGATTGAAAACCAGTTTTCTATATACTGTCTACCCCTCTTATAAGCATACCTGTTTCACCCAAATGCATCCCTGATAGTCATGATTGTTGTTAGTTCGCTTTTGAGCAACTCGTTAACACAGGTTAGTTAAAGTGTTATGAATAACAAATCGTTAGTATGATGATAGCCGGTGGCTAAAATTTCGTTATGAATACGAGGTTTCATTTATTTGAAAGTGTTCCGGATGTCTGTCTGGCCATCTTAATTTATATTTACCAAAACTCCCTTAATTTGATAACCAACGAAAAAACATTTTGCCCTCCTAAAGAATTAAAGAAGTATTCAAATGCTTCTCCCTGAAGACAATAATTTGCATAGACTGTCGAAGAGAGATGAGACCGGCTCTTCCGTCCTTCCCAGCCAAGAAGAAGTCAAGCCCCTTTATCGCATTGCATTGTGTGGTGACGACGTTTAGTCGCTTTTTTCATTTTGATGTCATCTGAATTTCGTTGTGGTATTATGCAACCAACAACACCAACAACATTCAGAAGTCTCGCCTGTCATGTCGTATTAAAATTGACGTCCCATACGCGAGTGGAGGAGGCAAACCGGTGAATATGAAAAACGAAACACACGAAGATGGAGCGAAAACAGATGAGAACAACAGTAGAGCAGCACAAAAACCAGATTAAAACATATTTTACTTTGGCTGTGCCTGCGACTGTGACAGTGTGTGGCTGGTAGAGGCCTCTGTTGTGTTGCAACTGGCATTGTGGTTTTATATGATGCCGTCCATTAAAAGTGTAATGCCTCATGCGGCCATTGACCATGAGCCATTGCAGCAACAGCAATAGCAACACTACCAATAGCAGCAACACCAGCAGCGGCAGTAACATCAACAACTACGGCTTTGTAAGTTTACGGGTTTATGTTGTTCATCATCTTTTTCCGCAGTTCATCGTTGTTGTTGTGGCTTAAAGTGTAGAACAAGAGTGTGTAGTACTATAACAAAGTAATTACACAGGAGGAAAATACGAAAACATAACAAAGGAGGGGAATACTTTTGAGTCTGAATATATGTTGCGAAACTACAAATTAAAGAAATATGGAAAGAAAAGTCCTCAAGGCGCCAGAAGAAAGTTCAAGAATACCATATATTTCATAGAAAATTACGTGGTCAGCATGACCGACTCTTGTACATGGGAACGTGAGTTCAATTTAACTGCCTTTCATTGACGGTCATCCGCGTAAGGGCGTGTTACTCTAATAGATCAAATGTAATGAAATTCTCTTCCATTTCAAATAAATTGTAGTCTAATTCTGTTTTCGGTTTACCCTCTCAATTTTAGAGAACGCTAGAACATCTGTTTTGGAATATGGCAAACAGAACTTAGCATTTTGAAAATTAAAATAGAATAATGAAAGAAGAAAGTAGTGAACAAAAATAATATGGAAATTTCATAGAGTTCGTGTTGCCGTCGTAAAAAGTGATTTAATTTTCGTCGCGCATGATTTAATTGCCATGTACGGTGTTGCCAGAATGACACTTTAGCTTTTTGGCATCTGTTTTTGATCTTTTGTTTTTTTTTGAGAAAAAGTACTAGGTGCTATTTAGTAAATTTTTGGCATCTTTTTTTTAAAAATAATCAATGAGTGTTCGAACTCGCGGTCGATGTGTTAATACTTTTTTGTTACACGGTAGCTGCCCGAATTCTATTAACACATTAGTAAATATTACATCCAAAAATAGAAAAAGAAAAGTTTTTGTGCTGAAGGCTCTTTTGCTATTGCACTTTCTTTTTTCTTACATCTGCGTTAAGATAAGATGTAATATTGTTAAAATAAATAAAGCAATATTCAGCTCACTGAAATAATTGTTTTTGTTTTGTCATAGACAGAGCGACGATAAAAAGTGTTGAATAGTATAGAGAACTTATTGCACTCTGTTTCCACTCTCATGTAGAGAGTCTGAGCAAAACAACATAAACGAGTCTTATTGTCTATAGAATACATATTTCAATATAAATGCACCATTTGGCCAATGTGAATACTTAAAACAATACAAAAAGCTATACTATTCATTATTCTTTGGCGACGACGACCTGCCTGTTTGTTCGCTGCCGCTACATCAATACCAGCGTACTTATTTTCAGGCAGATACTATTGTTGTACAACAACCACGTATGTGATTCTAATGCGGTGTGTTCTTTGCATGTGTTCACTTTGATAGATTGCCCTACCCGTGCCTATCGAAGTTAACACATCAACAATTCTTTATAGCCAACTATTTGCACTGTTAAGGTCACTGGGTCTGCTCTTATGACCACGTTGTGTACATTTTTGACAACTTTTTGTACTTTCTGCAAAATTTTTGGAAAGCATACATCTGTAAAGGTACTTTGAAATATGTTCCTTCTAAAATTTACTTTTTAGAAGAATTGTAGAAAAATTTATTTTAGTAAAATTATAAAATGCGAAGCCAAAATGTACATTTGCGTACATTGATGAATATTTTGTTTGTAGGTGCTTTATACAAAGTTCTTAAATAACCCCCATATTGACAAATGTTGAAAATTTGAAATTTGATAGTGTGAAAGAGTGGAATATATTGCTTAGGTTTGTTTTCCCCCAAAATACACAAATGGACTTTTTGGTTGCAGATATGAAGTAAATTTTGAAACGGTACTTAAAAGTAAGAAAATTATTATTTTTGTACCCTTAAGAACGCTTGTGTAATTTTGAGACAACTCTTTGTAGTTCTGAAATAGTGTAACTCAGAATTCTATTAAATAATCTGGAAGTATCTTGAGCACTGTTTAGATTCAACTTGTTTAGAACCGATTTCTCTGTTGGGTCGTAGGTTTTTGGGAACTATAGAAAGCATTCTGATCGAAAATTTGGACTTAGGAACAAAACTATGTAAATTGTATTGTACGATTTCGCGAACCAAAGATAACCCTTTATATAGTTCCAACGGCAATGAAAAACTATGCAATTTTGTGGGGTTAAAAAATAAAGAATTTGATTTCAGATTTTGAATTCAAGGAATAAAGACTTTAAGCTAACATTTACTAACAGTTTTCCTTTAAGTGGTCATGTTTTAAAAATTATCTTATGGCTGCACTTACAACTACTTGCCTTCTGTAGAATCACTTTTCCAGCCCTTTGTACTATAAAGTATATATATGTATGTATGTATATGTACTTGCTCTTTTAACCAAAACAATTAGAATTCTGTTCTTTTTTTTTGTATTCCTTGCGAAACCAACTGAAGCTGTTATTAACTTGGCTTTTAATTAGCTAATTAAGACATTCGAAGGGGACGGAAAAGAGCACAACGAGAAACATCATACAAAGCATTCACTTCTTTACAGTAATTCATAGTAAAATTTTACAGAAATACGAAACTTGGAAACCGTGAATTAAGAGAAAATATATATTTTGAATGTCAGTGAACAGTAGGTAACTTTAAGATTTGGAATCTCGGGGGAACTTAATGGTTTATAGAGAAATCAAAATAAATATTTGCAATAATAACTAAATCTTCTTAAATCATTCACTAGAGACAAAATTTGATAGTTGCTATGACACATAGGAACATAGTTGGCAGTCGTGGGCTCCTTTCATGAGGCTTAAATGTGAACCTATTCTACCAAGAACTTAGGGTGCAGCGTCTTGAGCCTTTAAGAAATTGAATTTTCTTTGGTATAATGTTAGTCACAGGCAAATGTTGGAGTTATCACAAAGAATACTATCGCGATTTTTGTCAATCGTTGTTGAGCACCATCTGTGGCACATAATTTGTTTTACAAGTGATTGTTAAAACAATTTCATAACAATTCTCTTAATTCATTATTACACTCAATTTGATAGAAAGTAAAAAATATTAAATAAAAAAAATCCAAAAATTCTCAGTTGTAAAATCCAGACCGAATATATGAAAAAACGCTAATAAGTCAAAACTGTCATACACACAAAGAGTAATAACTGTGTCGGCAAATTCAAAAAGTATTATATATTTTCCATCGAGTAATTCTGTAACAATAGTAACTACTTTTCTCAGCAAATTTACGAGATTTGGCTGGGTTGCATATAGACGTTGCATGTTGAAAATTATTGCTTTAATAATAGCAGATAGAGGCATTTCTTCAAAATGAGTACCAGCAACAACAACGGCATTTCGTTTTGTGTTTTAATAGTTTTGTGTGAATTACAACACAACAAGATAACAAAAAAGACCAAATTACGTTTAAATTTCACAGTTCTCCATAAAACCGACATGAAAAATTTAAGTCAATAGTTTTTGTAACTTCACCTGGTGTAAGATGATGGTTCACAAACATCGAAACGATCGTCCAGCGAGTTCGAATCCCACCCGAGGCATTTACATTTTTTTCACTAACCGGAAAAAACATGATCTCTTACAGCCTTAAAGGAAATTACAACTTTAAACATAACGAGGATCTAAAACAACTAAATTTAAAAAAGTCAGTTTACGTCGAAAATCTCTCTATCGAACCGACTTCACCGCGACGTGTGTAAAATGAAACGTCAGATGAGACGGATATCACCTCTAGGAAAAGGATTACTCTAAGACATTTTCCATGCTGGTAGTATTGAATATTTGTAAAACTATACTGGACAGTGCCCAGTGGGCACAAAGAAGACATTACGCATCTGCAACCAAAAAGACCATTTGTGTCAGTTGTGAGCAATATATTCCTCTCTTTCACACTATCAAAGTTCAAATTTTCAACATTTGTCAATATACGGGTTATTTAAGAACTTTAAACAAAGTACTTACAAACCAAATATTAATTCTTTATGACAAGAGCTACAACTTTCCCTCAGAGAGTAAATCAATATTCCGAACTATTTGCAAGATATGAGCCTGACAAAATGATCACTTTTTTGCAAGAATGACACCGAGGCCCCAAATCTTTGGGGGCCCATAAAAAAAGTGCATGACTTTGGGCAAAACTGGGAGACACGGGTATTTTTTTTTTGGGTCTTTTATCACGTAGTGGTGTCCGTCTATGGTTATATTTTTTCGTTTTGCACTGTGTAATTAATGAACATTTTTTAAAGACATCTTACTGTTTATTTTATCGACTAACAAAATTTAAACTTTTTTTGAGACACCCTGTACCATGTGTATAGGCAATTTTTACCACTTTGTTTTTTTCTGTGTAGCTGGGCAGAGCAGTAAAATTCTTTTAAGTCCACAAATGGAAATGCGTTACGTCTAGTTATGGTATCACGAAAAATGGACCGATATCTTGTTTTCGATTCAATTGTTTTATAATTCTTGAGTAACATTAAGAGTACAATCTGTGACACATGATGTTACAACTGGCGATTTTATTGCTGTTTGGGTTTTCAGTGTATAATTTTTACCAGTGATTCGTGTCACGGCTCAAAGTCAGACATACGAGTTAGCATTGTCATTTGCTCATGGAAAGATTTACAACCGAACAACGACCAAGACACAATACTGATTTTTTTTTGTCAAAATTCGTACACGGTGAGAAAAGTTTTTCGGGCACATGGAATATTCTACGGTGAAGTCTATTTATGGTTCAATGGTTATGCTAGTAAAAAAAATTGTCGCATTTGGTCTGGTGAGAAACCAAAGGCAATACAACAGCTGCCAATGCATTCAGCAACATAGGATTATTCATGTGTTTTATGGGCCAGCAGAATCGTCGCACAGTGGTTCAGGATCGATTTCCATCGGCCAACTGTCAAGATCTTTTGATTTAGTAAACATTTTCAAGTTCTGTAAAAAACCAATTGTAGGCCAAGATATTCCGATATATCAACGTTGAAAATCGGAAAAAATTTCCAAAGTTGACGATTTGAAATAAGACAAAAATTTTGTTTTTTTTTTTTTTGGTGTTTATGTTTTTTTTAACATACTTTTTTTGATATAATTGGCCACAGGTGCACATAAAATTAAAATTTTTTTCGCATCGCAGATATTCTCTTTTTTGAATTTTTGAAAATGGAAAAATATTGATATCTTTTTTGAATTTCCTGAACGTTATACAGGACTGGTGCCACTTTCCAACTGGCGGATGTCTTCGGAAAATATAAAGCTGACATCACAGCGATCCAGGAAATGCGATGGACAGGATATGGTTGCACCAGAAAGAAAAACTTCGATATTTACTACAGCTGCCATGAGCGTAAGCACGAATTTGGGTGCGGGCTTATAGTAGACAAGAGACTGCGACACCTAGTTTCAAGATTCAACCCAGTGAGTGACCGCATAGCCACAATTCGCACAAAAGCGAAATATTTCAACATCTCTTTGATTTGTGTGCACGCACCGACAGAGGATAAAGATGATGAGGTCAAATAAACATTTTATGAGCGCCTGGAGGAGGTATATGAACGCTGCCCTGACCACGACATTAAGATTATTCTAGGCGATTTTAATGCCAAATTAGGAAAGGAAAGTGTCTTTCGACCAACCATCGGTAATCACAGTCTACATGATACCACCTCCGATAATAGAATAAGACTGATAGACTTCGCCGCTGCAAAGAACATGGTAGTTAGTAATACACGATTCCAGCATAAGGACATTCATAAGGCGACCTGGATATATCCTGATCAACGGACGAAGAACCAGATTGATCACTTGGTAATAGATGGCAGGCACTCTTCTAGTGTAATGGATGTACGTGTGATTCGAGGTGCCAATATCGACTCGGATCTTTAACTGGTGGCTGCGAAAGTTCGCACGAGATTGAGCAGGGCGAAAAACGTACGAAGCCGAACATAGGAAAAGCTAGATTTTGACAAGCTACAAATACCGGAGATATCAATGTCGTATCGACAGAAACTCTCTCTCCTGCTAGAGCAGAATAGCCACCCCTCCCGAGGACCCAGATGCGCAGTGGAAGCACATCTCCTATTCTTTGGAAATCGCTGCAATGACTGAACTTGGCTATCAAAAACCGCTGAAGGATAAGCCATGGTACGACGAAGAATGTCGCATTGCAACTGATGAAAAAGACGCTGCACGTATGGCAACGAAATAGTCAGTTGCAACGCGTGCTGCGAGTGTGCGGTACAAGAAGCTGAGAAGGGAGGAACCAACTATTTAGGCGAAAAAAATGGCAGTGGGAGCAGAGAGAGAGTGAAAGAACCGAAATGTGCAGTATGAATGGTGAATCCCGAAAGTTCTTCCAGAGGGTAAGAAGACTGAATAAACGGGGCTAATAATGGGCTGCCCTCCTGCAAGGACGAGAATGGGAATCTGGTGACTGAGAAGCAGTGTGTGCTCAAAATGTGGAGAGACCACTTTTCAGCACTACTCCACTCAGATTATTCCACTGAAGATCAGGAGGTAATGATAGTGGAAGATGGTATAGATTGTACGGCGATCTCTCGCCTGAAGAATAATAAACCCGCTAGTGCGGATGGCCTACCCGCTGAACTTTTTAAGGCAGGTAGCGAAGGACTGATAGCCCACATGCATCAACTGATATGCGGTATATGGCTGGGGGAATCTATGCCCGACGATTGGAGTGTCAGTGTATTATGTCCTGTATTCAAAAAGGGTGATCCGTGTGTCTGTTCCAACTATCGCGGTATCAGTCTTTTATCCATCGCGTATAAGGTCTTGTCGAGCGTATTATGTGAAAGACTAAAGCCAATTATTGAAAACCTGATTGGACCTTATCAGTGTGGTTTTAGACCAGGCAAGTCCACGACTGACCAAATATTCACGCTACGCCAAATCCTTGAAATGACCCACGAAAAGCAAATCGATACATACCACCTTTTTGTCGATTACAAAGCTGCTTTCGATAGCCTCATACGGGGAAAACTGTACGAAGCTATGTCCGAACTTGGTATTCCGGCAAAACTGATTCGCCTCTGTAAGATGACGCTGACCAACACCAAATCAGCAATGAAATTGGGGAAAGACCTCACTGAACCATTCTGTACCAAGCGAAGACTTAGACACGGCGACACACTTTCGTGCAATCTCTTCAACATCTTAATGGAGATAATAATGAGAAAGGCTGCAGTAAATACGAACAAGACCATTAACACGAAAAGCCATATGTTGCTGGCGTATGCTGACGACATAGACACCATTGGGCGAAATTTGCGAGAGGTTACTGCAGTATTTTCAAGAATCGAAAAGGAATCAGCAAAGGTGGGTCTTGCTGTTAATGAGGGCAAGACAAAATTGATGGTGTCAACGACTAGAGAAACCTCTCGACTTGGTGCGCACTTGAACGTTGACAACCGATTTAATTTTGAAGTGGTAGATGAATTTGTCTACCTTGGATCCGCCGTGAACAAGGCCAACAATGTCAGCCTGGAGATAGACAGGAGAATTGTGCTTGCAAATAGATGTTATTTTGGGCTCAGCAAGCAGTTTAGGAACAAAGCCCCCTCTGGATGGACAAAAGTCCAGCTATATCACACTCTCATTTTACCTGTCTTGACATATGGCTCCGAAACTTGGGTCACATCGCAAGTGGATGAAAAACACCTAGGAGTTTTCGAGAGAAAAATTCTCCGTAAAATATGTGGTCCTGTTAGAGAAAACGGCGAGTACCGACGTCGCTGGAACGAAGAGCTATATAATCTCTATTCTGACGTGGACATAGCTAGACGAATCAAAGTGGTCCAATTGCGTTGGCTAGGCTATGTTATCAGAATGGATGAAGATGAGAAGGCGCGAAAAATTTTTGATAACGTACCCGATGGAAGCTGGAAAAGAGGACGAACAAGACTCCGCTGGAAAGACCAGGTAGAAGAATCCCTCCGTATCCTTGGTGTTATTTGAAAAAAATAAAATAATAATAAATAATTTGAAAAAATTATTAATATATGCAGGTATTAAAATTTGGTTAAACAAATAGCGAGACAGCGTTGGAAGTTCAAATGATTTTGATTATGAAATAAAATATTTACTATGTTGGAGGTGGTCAACTTTGGGCAGGCACTTTGCGGCTTCAGTGTGATTTGTAGGATTTCAATGTAGGAACTTCTATAGTTCAATACCGCAGCTATGGTCATGTACATTTTATCTTAATCCGACATGGGGTTTAGAAACGACCGAATTATTTGATTTTTTTTCAAGACATATTTAAATTTTATAGAAATGTTTAAAAAACCTTGCGGTCCAACTGTAGGGAGTATTTCCAACTGTTAAAGTACCCATTCAATGAACTCAAGACCCAAACTACGGTCCCTCCCGTACCTTTAGTTGTAGAATGTATCGAATCTTTTAACGCTGATTCAAAACCTCTTGACGATTCGAAAACAATATGTAAACTATCTCTCAGTGTACCCTAAGTTTACGTTGGGAAACACGTCCTTCATATTGAAAAAGTCTTTATTCGGATTTCCATATTGTGTGAGATTATAAAATTGTCACAAACAGCTGGAAAAATTAAAAGTCAACAAAATGTTGCCAAAAAAACGAGTTCAATATATACATACATACATACATGTGTACATATGTATATTTGCACAAAAAATTCTAAATTTTGACGGATTTTCCACAACAACAGCAGCATGTCGGTATATTCACTGAATAGGTTGCGAGCCAGCCTCCACGTATAGTTTGCCGCAAAGGTCTTGCATGTTATACCTGTTCACTGTTGAGCATTGGAGAGAGTGATGTCGGTGGGTGGTGTGTTTTTTTGATACTCCAACAAACACAAACTTTTGCGGGATCATATTCTTGAAAAATCGAAAAAGAATATTGCAACCCACACTCCATCAGCAAACTTTTTTCAGCATGTGATTTGATTTTTTTTTTTGCATTTTTGGGGGGAGTTGAATGTAGACGAATTTCCAGGTAAATCACCAAAGTTTTTCAGTTCAATTTTACAGCAACTGTTACTTGGCATTATTTGATATTTTTTTATTGCAAACTCAGTTAAATGTTAAAGTTTAGGGGGGGGAAATAGTTATTGAGTCATATTCTAGGTAAATTTTAAATATCGAAACTTATGAACGAAGTTTTGACAGACTTAGGGAAGAGAAGTTTTGTGGAGCCAAAGTTCTAAATAAAATTCATATCGTATCGCACAAAATTTGACAATATTGAATAAAAAAATTGATTTTGACTTTTTGGGAGTTTAACAATTTTGCACAACAAATAAAACCTGATTTAATTAATTGAAAGTATTTTTTACTTGAATAATTATAAAACTGAAAAACGTATTTTTTACAATTTATTATTTTAATAAATAAATAAAATAAAAGTTCAGGTCAAAATTAAGTACTTCAAAAAATATGTCTATAAAAATCGGAAGAGAAATCTGAAATTTATTTGGTCCACGTGTCTTTATTAAGAGGTTGTCGTTCACCATCTACAACAACGTAATATTTTTTATCGTATTCCATAATTACTGAAGACTTTATCCTAATCCTTGAGTGATATTCGTGATAGCCAAAAAGTATGCTAATATTACTACACGACTATCATTACAGTATTTGTACTGTACAAACACTACTCAGGCGATTTGCTAGTTAATATGTCATTTACCGAATACACTGCCGTTGAACCTCGTGACCGTAGAGTAATATCCCAGCGGCGGAAGGTTCTTTTGTAATGCCTTCCTAAAATAAGGCCTGCGGAATGCATGCATTTTTTCATCAGATATAACCAAGAAGAAGATTTTTACAATTTTGGGAAATTTCTTTCCGATTCTTTTTAAGCGTAATTTAATTGAAAAATTTCATACAAATTTTAAAATTATATTTTTTGTGTAATATTTTTCAGGGTATTTTTAAAATTTTTTCAATTTGAAGTTGGGCGTGGTACAACTTTCGAAGATAGATACATACATACATACTTATAAATAAATATATATCAGTGAATAATGATTTTGTGATAAAATACAGTTTTGTTTAACAAAAGTAAATTAAAGTACCTCTTTGCATGCCCTGCAAGGCCTTCTTTAGGCAATGGGCAAGGAAGGCTTTGCCTCCCAATCTCACGCAATTTTAAAAAGAAAGGAGGAGGTAATGTGTAGGGAAAGCCTTCCGTAATTTAAAGAAGACCTGTGTGGTCATGATTTCAGGCCTTCCAGGTCATGACTTCCGCCGCTGGGATACTAAGAGTGTGCAACATAGACTTGGGTCGAACTTGTTCACTAATTCTCTAACTCGTTCACTAGTACTCTAACTCATTCAATTAATGTAACAATTATGAACATAATCGATATTGTGATTGCGTTGTATTTGTGAGAGTCATGTCTGGGCGCCCTACATGAACTATATAGTTCAAGAACTACCCAACTCTAGAGCAGCAGCTGTGAAACATTCACCGGATGTCACTGAGGTTGTTGAGATCAGGGGGTTTCCCCACATAGTCTGCATATCTTCGACGAGATTACGTATCTCTACAAATGGGGGCCCTAATCTATGACCTTTGGTTTGACTTTCTACTTTTCGGTAGAATTTACGGGACTAATTATTCCATCTGTTAGATTCTATTTCCTCACTCTCACTATATAGTTCATGAATTACCCAACTCTAGTACAACAGCTGTGAAACTGTCATCCGATGTCACTGATGTAGTTCAGATCGGGGGTTTCGATGTCACAGCTGATGGGCTATCAACTTGGAAAATCATGGAGCTGAAAGTGGATGGAGGAATGAGCTGCATTTTCC
Source organism: Phaonia tiefii (assembly GCA_963931995.1). Classification (NCBI taxonomy): domain Eukaryota; kingdom Metazoa; phylum Arthropoda; class Insecta; order Diptera; family Muscidae; genus Phaonia; species Phaonia tiefii. The sequence goes on from OZ008367.1 coordinate 131,053,578, forward strand.
ATACGAGCTAATGCATACCCCTTTCCAACTCATAGCCGACAGCCTTACACAGCTTAGCTGCTGGGCCATCAGCATCAACGGCTTTGTTGGTTGTAAGCCGGGAAATTGCAGTTCTAACTTCGCTTTGGTTAGGAGGAAACAGTCGACGCCATCACCTTGCATTTGGTCAATATCCTCTTCTGTATTGAATTCTCTTGGGAAAAGTAAAACAGAGAAGTGATCTATCCATATTCCCAACCTACTCCCCACACCAGCGGCTAGATTCCTGTCCTTATCTTTACAAAAGGGGACCTGATACACGTTGGTTTGACTTTGTACTTTTCGGTGGAATTTGTGGGCCTCATTCTTCCTTCTATAAAATTCAATTTGCTCACTCTCGCGCTTCTCCTCAAACATTTGTTCCTTTTAATTAATCGGGTTTCCTGTCTCCTTCTTTCATTCCGTCGCGGCTCGCGTTACAACTGAGTAAAGCATAGCCATATGTGCAACGTTCTTTCATCACTGTCATGCGATACTCTTCATCGTATTATGAATTGTTTTTCATAACCGTGTACCGTCTCTGCAGCAGTTTTCATACAGTGGGAATTGTATTGCGTTCTGCGCCAATAGCTGTTTCTCTTCGACAGCAATGAAATTGGCGTTTCAAGCACAGCTACATTTTTCAGACATGGATTCAATTTGGTATTCGACTGCGAAAATTCTACAGTTAGTAAAAGCAACATATATGTAGACAACGACTGACTGTTTGCAGCAAAAGCAACTGCGTCAATATCCATTACTTCGCTTGACTGTATGAGCACAATCCACACGCTGAAAAATTACACTTTCTTTGTTGTTTGGATACAAAAATATAACGTGTTTGTAGTTTGTCGTAAATATACTATATTTGGGCCCAAACACATTGTGGTTGCTACTCAATATAACACGTTGGAGATACAATGATTAATAGGCTATAGTATAGGTTTTTGTGGCCCAAATGTGGCTTTGTTTGTGGAAAACCGCTAACAACAAAAACGAGACAGGCTACAAAGAAACAAAAAGGCAGCAGATCATCACTTCACGAAAACAATGCTTGCAAACATGTACATGTTTCCTGCAATATGATGCTGGGGCCGATATTTTTCAGCGTGAAACTACGCAATTAGATGAAGCAAATGATTTCCTTTCTCTTTTTCGTATTTGTCGGTTGCTCTAGCTGATTTATTAGTTTTAGTCGTAGCTGAGTAATTACCTTTACATAAAAAGTTGTGAGAGGTTCGACAGACGGTTTTTGTATGATAAATCGTCTCTCAAACCTCTTCTAACTTTATATGAATAAGGCCATGATTCTTTATAGTTTTTTCCAGTTGTTGATTGAGGAAGTTAATCCTTTTGCTGAACTGAAACTGAAACATCCAAATATAGGTCAAACGATTGCCATGATTTTTTTTAACTATGTGGCAACGCTATTAATATGTTTGCCATGACTTTCGTGTCGTTATAGTGAGTGAACATGACGAGGTGAAGATGCACGATTCATTTACATATGTACAACAATTTCCCAACATCGAATAGTTCGATGAAATGGGTGGGTTGACCCTCTACGTTCTATCACGGGTCTGGAATGTGTGTCATTTCCTTATTTTCCCACAAAAAATCTTTTCAGATTTCATATAAAATAACACTTTATTGCATCTTCTATTTTTGTATTTTTTACAATTTCTTTCTCTAATGTTACTAAAGCTTTCCGGGGAGAAAAAAAGAATAATTATTAGTAGTTTTTAAAATAGAAACGAAACCACACAAGTGTCATTTTGTCTTGTGCCTCCCATTATTTATTTGTTGTTGTTCTTTTTTTTGGGCGCTGTGTGTGAGTTTTCTTCTTTGTTGGCCTGGTTGCATGCCACTCCAATGGATAGACGGACTCTGTTGTGTCTCCAGTTTAGAAATACGTTTGTTGCATAAACTCAACACTAAATGTTGATTATAATGATGACAGCGAAGAACCCAACAACGCAATAAAATGACACAGCAAAATAAGATATTCATTTGGATTTCAAGAAAAATTGAAGTGGGAGAGAAAGCAAATACAACAACTCATCACGCCAGAGGAGGACACTTTACAAAATACTGAAGTGTTATAATAATAAACATGCAGTTTTATATTCAAAAACAAAAAAAATATATCGTGGGAGTGAAGGATAACGATTTGCATATAATAAAGATAGAATGTAAAGTAAAAAATTAGAATGGAAGTAAATATGTGACAACGATTGTAATAAATGTTTTAAACACTTTTTAATAAATAATTACACATAAATATCTGTAAATTTAAAACTATGATCTGAGAGACTAGACAATGCAACAATACCATAATGAATTTAACAGTCAAATTGCGTTAACAAATACAAAATATTTCATCAAGCTTTAAACGTTTTGCTTTATTCATCAGGGAAACGTATTGCTTTATGTTTAACTGCAACCAACAAATTATTATCTAATTATCGCTTAAACTAGTTTTCCTAAATCCCTTCACGTTACTTTCATATTATAATTTTTCCCTAATCTTAAAAGACATGCAAGATATTGTGACAAAAATATTTCAACTGTCAACTATTGTTTGCAACCAGAGTTTCCACATCAAGTTCGTTAAATATCGTAAATTTTTTCAAATGCCCTCAAAGTCACTCAAATACATATCGTCAAAACATTTTTCAAACTCGTCAAAATAAAAAATTTTAATTCCTATGGACTTATACAATTTGAACATTTTTTTAGAAAACAGTTCCCCGATGTCGAATAAGAAGTTATGTGAACGAGAGCCAGTCAATAGTATTCGACTCAAATTGGGTTTTTTGTAAGTCGAAATATTCGTTCGACTGACTCATCGTCTTTTCTATAATGACAGACTATTCGAAATAGAGAAACCACAATTTGTACTAAAAAGATTTGAAAATTTTTACGTTTTTAATCGACTTGGAATAAAAATGTTGTAGACAAGAGGAAAGCTTTCCTTCGGCTGAAACACGATCTAATTGGGCCTTACTTTTTTGAAAATGAGTCCGAAATTGCAGTGACTGTGAACAGCATTCGTTACAGGACATGATAGCGGAGTTCTTATGGCCTCAACTGGACGGCATGGACTTGGACGACATGTGGTTTCAGCAATACGGGTTAACCTGCCACACCGCGCATGAAACAATCGATTTATTGCAGCAACAATTTCCAGAACAAACTATCTCAAGACAGTCTGATGTTAACTGGTCACCAAGATCATGCGATTTAACGCCGCGCGATTTCTTACTTTGGTGTTTAGTGAAATCTCGGGTTTATGCGAATAAACCAGAAACAATTCCTGATCCCAAATCCGAGATCCAACTCCACATCTCGGTGAAAAATTTCATGAAAAGGCTAATGGCCTGTCATCAGAGCCATGAGGATCATTTGACGGATTTTTTATTCCATACTTAAACAGAATCACACGTATGCCAATTTTACGCTAGAGACTGTCTTTCGGCAATAGCCAAGTGGTCAAACTGTTTTTTTTTTTAGAAAATTTCCTTTCTTATGTACTGATAAATCAGGGTTTTTATTTATAATCAGTAAAGCAATTGAAACTAGACTTGAACTTAATTTGGGGAACGATAGTTGCAAAGTTTGTGGGACAACTCAAAGAGTAACAACGCTTTCGTTTCCCACAAACATAAATGTCCGTTTCTCGCAAAAAACAGAGTTTAGTTGTCTACAAATTCTTTTGTGGGAATCAACATTTTTTCTAGGACGCCTTTATATTGAAAGTGTTTAAAGGTGACTACTATATTTTTTGTTGCATCGAAATTAAATCCTTCTCAGTTTGTTGTCAGCAGATTCAAGGAATTGGTGGTTTTGATTTTCCTCATAGACATTTCGGCGGTGGTGCAATGCTTAGTGTGCGTGTCTTGTATTGAGATCGGAGGTTCGATCCCTGCTTCTACTTTCCTTTACTTCTGTCCACGATGGTCACCTCGCAAAAGAAAGGCGACACTATCAAGTAAGTAGCCATGAAAAAGCTTCTAATAAATCTGTTCGGAAACGGTGTAAAACTGTGGGTCCCATTCAGTGAGCGTAAATATTAGAAAGCGCACAGCTTAGTGATTGCCTGAAGCCCTCCAATGTCTCTTTAGGGGATGTATTGAAAAAAAATTGTTTTGTTTATCCGTTGGTGTTTTGAAAATCGTCTTGATGAGCCTGGGTTAGAACGGGACTTGTAGCATTATATCACAAATTCCTACAGAACTTTTCTAACTTAGTTCCCATTACATTACATAACGAGATAGAGGAGGGATTCTTACAATCAAAGTGGTGTGTACTTTATCATTTGTGGACACAGTTGCCAAGACCTACAGTTTTACACCGAACTCGAACTGTTATACATTGAGAAACTTTTTGAGAGTAATAACCGCCCGAGTAATCGTCCGCAAAAGGCCGGGGATTTAGCCTATATTGTGGTTTAAACTGTTATAATATAAGTGATCGTGATCCAAATATACCTGTCTTTGAGGTACAAATATAGCTGTGTTTGTTGCACTGTTCATGCAAGCATATGTTTCTACGTAAAATCATACATGTGTGCGAGTCAAAATGCTGGTGCAATATATGAATGTTGTTTCGACAATCTTCCTGATGAGCTTGGGTTAGAACAGGACTGCATCATTATAGCGCTATCATAGACTCTTAATCCTACAAAACCTTTCGAACTAAATTCCAATTACTTTCCATAAAGAGGGATTCTAGCAATCTGTGCATTGCCCGTTTTATCATTTGTGGAATCAGTGATCAAAACCCCATAGATTTACACCGAATTGAAACTGAAACACATTGAAAAGCTTTTTGTGGGAAATAAATCTAGAGCGTCGGCGTCACAAACGGAGTAGCCGTCGCCTAAAGATCGGCAATTCAACCCATGCTCTGATATACACGCGGTAAAATCTGTCTTTTTTATTGTTTGGGTGCAAATATAACGTGTGTTCTGAGCTTGTCGTAAATATAGTATACTTTTGTCTAAACACATTCAATATTACATGTTGGGGACACAATGGTTAAACTGTTATAATATATGTGTTTGTGATACAAATACATCTGAGTTTGTTGCACTGTTTATGCACACGAATGTTGTCAAGTAGGTATTTGAATGTTTGGGAAGAAGCACGCTTATGTTTCCACGTAAAAGCATATATGTTTGCAAGTAAACAGGCTGGTGTTTGCGTTTAAATACAAGTGAGTTTGAGACTTTGAAAAATATGAATATTTGGAGTGTTTTTCGAATATACACATGGTTGCTGCAGAATGTCTTTGGGAGAATATGTTACAGAGGCCGGGATTTTACGCGCCAGAGTCGTGCACATCAACCATTGCGCTATCGACCTGATACTGCACAGAAACGAAAAATTTAAGTCGTTCACTTAGTTGGAACTTTTCCAACTTTTCACTTCAATAATCGCAAACAGTGTTAAAGTAAAGAGTATCAGATTTTCCAAAATGTGTTATGATTTGTTGAATTTTATAAAAATTGTCATTTGATAGGGAACAGTTATGTGAGTAAGAATTCAGAATTAATGTCACATTGAAATAACTGTTGCCTAGTACGACATTTTAAAGTTTAATAAAATTTGGCTAGGGCTTTTATCCGCAAACTCCAATCATTCCAAAAGTACAACCCTTTTTATCCATAAAAACTGGAAATATTTAAACAAATGGAACGTACAATATGTGTTTAATGCGTAAGCCAAAGTAATCGTAGCAAACGCCAATAATACGAAGAATACTGGAAATATCAAAAAACAAAATACCAAAAATCTAAATGAAATCACTTAATATAAACATAACAATCATTAACGTCATTATCATAAATATAACCGAGTGATGAGATTTCATTGCTGCATCACATATAAAGGAAACGTCTTAGTCTCTCGCCATATAATTTACAATTTCAAGAAGAATAAATAGAAGAAGAAAACAACTCAAACTCATCCATAAAAAAGCCAATGACCGCATCTTCAACAAAATCTCTGGCGGTTTCGTTTAAAAGAAGATGAAAAAAAAAACGCCCAGGAAATAATCGACATGAAAATCTTGAGGTACCGGCAACTGCCAAGTATGGAAGTGATACTGGCACAACCAACATTAGTGACGTACTGTAAATTTAGTTGGGATTCCAGGCATTCAGACGACGGCACATACCACACCATGTGCGACCCATTCAATTGGCATCGAAATTGAAATCGAAATCGCTTGTGCAAAATAAAATTTATTTATTTCCTCAGCGAAGCATTTTCAAGACTTGTGTTTGTAGTATTTTCTTGTTTGTTGTTGATTTTATTTAGAAATTGTTTTCTTCGGTTCAACGAAAGTCATGTAAATCACAAGATAAAGAGTGTTTCCTTTCACAACACAATGGTGATGGTATGTAATGTCTCTCCCAAAACAATTCAATTTGCGAAACACATTTGAATTGTGTTGGCCTAAAGGCTGAGAATATGAACAGGAGGACTTTCAACAAATGAACAAATAAACACAATGTACAATTGCAAACAAAGGATTAATGAAAGTTTGTTCTTCAAATGATTTTTGATTTGATTTAATTTTTAATTTCTGTGCAACAAGATTAAATCTTAGAGTTAGAGTACAGAATATGTATAATTAATAGTATTGGTTATCAATTTAAAAAAAAACAGAATGGAGAATTTTTACAAAATAAATTAAAACAATTTTAATAAATAAACAGCCACAAATGCTGCTCGCACTCTTAGTGATAGAGTGTTTAGCATGTAAACTCTGTATGTGATAATACTGTACTGCTCCGTTTTCTAACTCTCGCTGGCTGAGTTGTCTCTTAAGGTGTTGACGACTGTCCTATCATATCCAACGATTTGCATTATATCTGTCAAAATCCGTATATGTGGAGAACAGTAATCTTGACAGATCCAAAGGGTAAACCTGATAGTGAGTCATGGCCTTTACCATGACCTCACTTTATGTCTTGTCGCTATGAGAGCAAAATTCTGAAATAATCGTGTATAAATGATGCCAACATAATTAATATTTTGTAATTTGGTCGATTTCTTAAAATAATTTTACAAAACTTTATGCGTGTTTATACCAATGAGAGTTCCACATTCATGTTGCAAAGTTCGAGAGTCTGCTCGAGAACGAATTCCAGTTAAGAGTTTTTGTTTACGATTACTGTATGAATAGAGTCTCGGTATTTACTTAAATCTTGTCGCTTGTGTCCTAACGACACACAGTCAAATATCTACATCTATTTAGCGACCTTAGAACAACAAGATTCTAACTGAAAATTTTTAATAAATTTATCTGCGTATCTCATCGCACTAAAATGGGCATGGCCTTTCAATTACTGCTATCGGCATAATTATATCTCGTATCGTTTGCGAGATATTTAATAGAACAAACTTCTAACTACATATTTTCCTGCAGTAATTTTAATCAGTCACTGTACAAGACGATCGCTAACGATTTAATCACAATAACAACGAAAGAAGCGAGATACAGACACAACCCGGGAATATAAGCTCTCATGTACGAAGACGTCAAAACCAGCGTTGAAAGGTTCGAAAACTACGAGTATATACACGCTGCAAAATATGTTTTTTTTGTTGTTTGAATGCAAATATTGGAGCTTGAAAATATAGTATACTTGTGTTCAAACACATCGTGTTTGCTATGCAATATTACGTGTTGGGGACACAATGATGAAAATGATATAATATATGTGTTTGTCGTCGGTGGTGCAATGGTTAGTGTGTACGGCTATTGTATAGGAAAACGTGGGATCGATCCCTGCTCTAACCACCTTACATTTCTTTCGACGACGGTCACCTCGCTTAGTGAGTATTTAGCCCTGAAAACGCTTCTGAGAAATACCGTTCGGAACCTGTGTAAAACTGTAGATCCCAATCAGTGAGCATACAATTAGAAAATACACAGCTCACTGGTTGCGAGAAGCTCTCCCCAATTCCTTCATGGGATGTCATGGGAAACCATTTATGTTATATGTGTTTGTACTCCAAATATATATTAGTTTGTTATACAACTACAGCTGTGTTTGTTGCACTGTTTATGTTTTCTCAAGAGAAAGAGAATAACAGAGGCACAAAGAGAGATTACTCACAGTATATTTTGTAAGTGTGTAACTGTATTTTGGCATTATTCTTTATTTCTTGTGAAGAGATACCTATGTTAATGTTAGAATAACTTTTGAATGCGATATTAAATTTGTCATTTGTATATTTATTCCGAAAGAGAAGGTTAAAACCTATCAGGCGATACCTTGATCGTTACAATCTGATATCGCATTCAAAAGTTATTCTAACATTACACAAAAATGCTACAGATGTCAAACTTTACACAACTATAAAATATGAACCGTGGAGAGTTTCGACCTAAAATAAACATCATTGTAACGGCAGCAATGAGTAGAATATACAGTGTTGGAAAAAATAATAGGGACACCGATGTTTTTCTAATATTTTTTTTATTTTTTCTATAATATTTAAATATTTAAATTAATTAAATTAAAAGCGTTAAGTACTTCATATACGCTAAAAAAAAATATCAAACTCCAATATGATTTTCAAATAAATAATTAAAAAATTTAATTTTTTGTTATATGGTCTTGGAAAAAATAATAGGGACAAGAATTAAAACGTTGCTATTTCTATAGAATACTATTTTAGTTTTAAATTATTAAAGTAAAATATTAATATTTAGTGGTAGATCCTTTTGCATTAATCACTGCTTGGCATCTGCGAGGCATAGATTCTACAAGATGTAGGCATGTTTCCATCGGTATGGAGTACCAAGCGTTCTTAACTTTTTCCCACAATTCCTTTAAACTTGTGGATTTCTGGAGTCCAATATTGCTTTTTAAGACGCCCCAGAGGTGTTCAATGGGGTTAAGGTCCGGAGATTGTGAGGGCCATTCCAAAATTGTTACGCTTTTCTCTTGGAGCCAGGTTTTAACCAGTCTGGAAGAGTGCTTTGGGTCGTTATCATGCATGAACTGCCAACTAAGTGGCATTTCTTCCTCGGCAAACGGAAGCATTTCATTATTTAGAATGCCAACATAATCGACAGCACACATCTTATTCTTAATCCAAAAAATAGGACCCACTCCGGATGCAGAAAAACAGCCCCATACCATCATTGACCCGCCACGATGTTTCACAGTCTTTTTGGTGTACTTGGGATCATATTCTTTGTTCTTCGGTCGACGGACGTAATTAATTTTTGTTTCGTCTGACCAAAGTACATTTTTCCAGTTTGAACGGTGTTGGTGTTGCTTGGCGAAAATTAATCTCTTTTGTATATTTTTTTTGCTCAATAACGGTACTTTCCTTGGGCTTCTTCCCATTAATCCTGCGTCCATAAGCCTGTTTCTTACTGTCCGACTGGTAACTGGTGCATTTAAACTCAGTTGTAGTTCCTTGGAAGACATAAAAGGGTAGTTTCTTGATAGGCGCACTAACTGTTGATCGAAACGGGATGATGTTTTCCGCTTTCTTCCTCTCGTTTCCATAGTGCGTTTTGAATGGATAGCATTAAAAACTTTGTTCCTCGAAAAGTTCATGATACTTGCTATTTCTCTAATAGATTTTCCCGCATTGTTTAATTTTTTAATCACTTTTTTCTCCTCTTCGGTTGTATGAACTCCGCGACCCATTTTTAAACACTAATTTGTCAATTTACAAAGCACCTGTTGGAACAAAGCAAGCAAACGATTATTAACGGTTATTTTTTCTCTCCTCTCAGAGATTGAGCTAAAACTAAAATAGTATTCTATAGAAATAGCAACGTTTTGATTCTTGTCCCTATTATTTTTTCCAATGCCATATTACAAAAAATTCAATTTTTTAATTATTTATTTGAAAATCATATTGGAGTTTGATATTTTTTTTTTAGCTTATATAAAGTACTTAACGCTTTTAATTTAATTAATTTAAATATTTAAATATTATAGAAAAAATAAAAAAAATATTAGAAAAACATCGGTGTCCCTATTATTTTTCCCACCACTGTATATGTGAAATTTCATCGAAATCGAAGAGTATCAAGTTTCAAGAGTATGGCTTCTGGTTCGATCTTTTACGCTATTATACAAATTTACAAGTGAGAAATCACGGGCTCGATTTTGGTTTAAAAACCATGGTTTCTTGGGAACATTTTCTTAGAATTTGGTGTAGATTACGTTTCTGCTATACTCTCTGTCAAGTTTTTTGGTCCCATACAAATTGACCCACCCTAATGTATATATTCATGAAAACTGCTTCAAAAATTGGCAGAAATAACATTTAGGCATCAATGCAAAGTGTGATAAGTGTTAAGCGAACATTGAAATGTCAATCAACAGTTTGTGGTGTTTATTGCTGCATGCTTGTTCTGGAAGTTACCTAATGGTAATGAAATGCTTATTACGATCTCACCACGGTTGATGAATTCGCTACGGAACTTTCGAAAACAATCGACAAAAATATGGCGCTATCGCGAAATGGGTTGGGAAACGGATCAATGATTCATTGCGGAGAGTTGTAACTGATACATTGGACTAGCGAGGGATTTCGAGTTAGGCTGTTTTGAAACATGCAAGAGTATATGTTATTATTTTCAATAACATTTTTCCAAGGTAATTTTTTTATTTTTTTCATACGTTATACTTAATAAAATTTCAAAAAATATGAAATAAAGTAAACCTATTTATAAAGTATTTGCAGATACAAGACTTTTAAAGCTTTACATTATTAATCCACAACGAAAATCCTAACCATTTTTCAATTAGAATTTTTGATACAGTAACTGAAAATTTTAAGTTTTCTTTGAAAATAATATAAATATAGTTTACGAATATTCATACTTTTCAATCTCTTCTTGGCCGGTTCTTTGAAAACCGGGTTTTAAATTAAGTATCTGTTTCGAATTATGTGGATTATATTGCCGTCGGTGGTCGGTGGGGTCGATCCCTGCCCTAACCACCTCAAATTTCTTTCGCATGGAGAGTATTTAGCCCTGAAAACGCTTCTGAAAAATACCGTTCGGAACCTATGTACAACTGTAGATCTCAATCAGTGAGTATACAATTAGAGAAGCTCTCCCTAATTCCTTCATGGGATGTAATGGGAAACCATATAATTAATGTGCCTCATCTACAATAAACGAAAAACGAAAACGAAAGCTGAATTTTTAAACAGAATCTAAAATATTTAATCTATTTTAACGATCATCCTGGGCATATGACAATAATGTAAATTCATTTTTTTTTATAGAAATTAGTTTGCAAAAATTAAACAATATAAATCAAATCGGTAATAAAATATTTTTATAAATTTGATTCAGCTGCTGTATTTATCATCAACTACATTTTGTTTGAATTTCAACTATAAACAAAATTTCACAAACCTTATGATTTAAATTTCTCGCAAATTTGAATTTCTGCAAATATTTTCCATTCGTATCATTTCACTCTTCAGCCCGATTTTAATTGGCCAATTTTGGCATTAAACGTCATTGCCTGCTGTTACGTTTTTCCCAGAAAAACTAAACATTTCAATTTGAGATCTGCCAAACAGCATGAATATTTGTTCACAATTTCCCTTCGCTAACAAAACAAATTTAGTAATTGTAGTACATACTAACCGGCAACACTCACTAAGCAGCCATGGCAAAAACCCTTTTCCACCCCGCTGAACATTTGTGGATGCAAGAAAAAAAATTAACAAAAATGTTATGTTTATGCTGGATTTGACAAAGTAAGCATGTTTTCTCTGTGTTTTTTTGCTGCTGCGTGTTTTTTTTTCGAGTGTTAAAAATAGAAACTCATGCAAACTGTAGTAGATTTGGTTAAAGGATATGCTCAGGATGGAGCCATATGTATGTAAATGTAAATGTAATTGCGTGGGAGAAGAGAATATAAACAAGGACGTAAATACAACGAATGACAATACATGGATAATTTTGAAGAAAGAGATGAAAAAAAATTCTGCTACACACATACATATTTCATTTTGTGCATAATTGGCTTTATGGAAAACAAAACACAGAAAAATTAGAATTTTTATGTTGCATAAATTTGAATTAACATCGATTTTTAATTTCAGAATAACGATTACATTTGAAAGAGGAGAAGGTAAGTGATTATAATAATACATGTATTATGGAAATTTAGTTATGAAATATACTAGTACAATTTAAAATTCCTTGGTCGTGATGAGCACATAAATTGTGGCGTGGTGAATATAAATGAGTTAAGTATTACTTTTTTTTTGTAAATCACCTAGGTTAAGTAGACTGCTGCTTAGTTATATCCATTTAATGAAGTTGAAGGAATATCACGAAAATTCAGCTCTTTGGTTTTAATTGAAATGAAAATTTTCATACAAATTTCATATATTGCATTCGAGTGTGAAAACTTTGATTTTGGAACGAAGTTCCTTATCGCACGTTGCTGGATGGGGGCTAAATGAAAAAAAATGTAAACAACTTTTTTTTAACACTATTATGCTACAACTAGAGTGTCCAAACCCGAAACCGAAAAACCGGTTAACCGGTTTCTTTGCTATTTACCGTGTGCCGGATTTTAAAAAAATCGAAATTTTCGAACAAACCGGAAACCGGTTATTTATCGTCGGTTAACCGGGTTTTTCTCAATTGTGTCATGTAGACCGCATTTCAGCTCAAAAGATTCTAGAATCGCCTTCGAAATCTAAAGTGTTCAGGTATATATCTTTGACGTTTGGGAATAAGGTCTTAAGTCAGAAACTGTAGTTTTTCGTAATTTTAAATTGAAAATTATTTATATATGAAATTTTCTGACTTATTGCCTAAAGAGCAAATGATTACGATTGGATGGAGTTGTGCTAGATTTAAGTTATTAATACCAAACGAAAGAGAAAAAAAAATTGAGTTAAACCCAATCAAAAACCCAAAATGCATTTTTTTGACTTAAGACCTTATTCCCAAACGTCAAAGATATATTAAGACATGCGAGTAGATGTTGCTTCATTTTGACAACAACTTGTTTACAAACATTTATATTGTTTACTCACTGAAAATTTGAGAGAAATCTAAAAAATTTATGGAAACTCCAGTAATGACAAAATGTACGCAGAATCTCTGGATTTCGTTGCCATTTAGTACGAAATCTCAAAAACTGCGAAATCTCGGTACACCTGAATGCCGCTTTAATATCATTAAAAAAAAAGTAATAATAATTGATATGATTTTCGAATTTTAATGAAATTTTGGAATTAAAAAACTGGATTTCTAGTTTCAAATATGATTTTATACTTCCTCAAGTTTTAAATAAAGGTTCCACACATTTTTTTAATCAAATTTTATTAAAAATTAATTAAGCTTTTCAAACTTTTTTTCCAAATTTCAAATATAAAATAAAAATAAAAAAAAAAATAATAATTTTATAAATAAACGTTTCAAACTTAATAAGATTTTCATACATGAAAATCTCTTTCAAATTTGAATATGATTTTCGAATTGAAATAAGTTTAATGTGAGTTTGAATAAGACTAAAATTTTATATTAAACACGCATTTCAAATTGGAATCTAATAAAAAAAAATTTAATAAAAATGTGAAATGGTAACTAAATAAAGTGCTACATGTGTAATTTAATGAAAAGCAAAAAAACCGGTTCCACCGGTTTTTGCCAAAATTAAAAACCGAAAACCGGTTTCTGGAAAAATTCATTTTTCGAAGAAACCGAAAACCGGTTTCTTGGAAAATAGATATCTTGAACAAACCGAAAACCGGTTTTTAAAAAATTCCGGTTTTTAAAAAATTCCTGTTTTATGGATACTCTAGCTACAACACAGTATTATCAACTATATTGGGCATAGATAAAGGAAATAATAGATATCGTATAGGCGCCCATTGTCAACTTTGTTCACTAGGTGCTGCCCTGTACTAGTGTCACTTTCAGTGAAGTATCCCATAATTCTCATTGATGTTTATTCAAAATTGTGGGAATTTTTTCTTAAAGTAATTTAAACAAGGGAAATGTGACAAAATTTAAATGATTTTATATAATAGCATTTGTTTCTTATATAAAAATCAATTTCAAAGCCATGACGCCGGTGTTGGTATATCTATAAGAGAAAACCCGTAACACCGCCCAAAGATGAACATGCCGGAACGCATTTTTAGTCTTAAAACTTCCTCACGCAGAAACTGTATCAACTTCTGTGGTCGCAGATGCCAAAACCGTTAGAGTGTCTGGGGACTCCCAACAAGGAATGGTAGCTGAACCGGAGGAAGCACCAATTTATTAGGACTTAGTCGGTGTTGTCATGGCTTTGCAATTCGATTGCCATGAGATATTCTAAGTTAAGTAACGTGTTGTATTCTTGTCTCGAAGTGATATTTTATTGAAAATAATTTTTTCTTTAGATATGCAATTTTAGAATTTTAATGTCATATTTTTTGACCTTTTTTGGGAACAAAAAATATCCCATGTATTGCGTTCAATGACATCTAGAAAATTACCCATTACGCTATAATTTTCTCAACGCTTGGGTACTTTTGCTGTGGTTTGTGTCTAAACTAACTTATGTTGGGAAATTTCTTCTTTAATGGGAAGTTTTCTAGGTGGAGCCTGTAACCAATATTTAGTATATATTGTAGTTTTGAACACAATAAAAAGCTAATTTAGAAAAGCCAAAATGAAAGAAGTTTAGAAATTTTCTTAAATAAGTGCCTTTTCTTAAAAAAATTTAATTTTCTCAAAAAAAAATACCTATTCATATTCGTAAACAAAGTACCTTTTCTTAACAACAACTACCTTATCTTAAAGAAGTACCTTTGCTTAAAAATAGTAAATTTTCTTGCAAAAAATACCTCTTCTTCAAAAAAAAAGTATTTTTTTTAAATAAGTACCTTTTCTGAAAAAAGTGAATTTTCTTACAACAAATTGACTTTTCTTAAAAAAGTACATTTTCTTTAAAGAGTGCCTTTTTTGTGAAACAAAATAACTTTTCATGAGATAAGTAGCTACTCTTAAAAATTTACCTATTCTTGAAAAAAGGACCAATTCTAAAAAAATTCCCATTTCTTAAAAAAACCCTTTTCTCCAAAAAAAAATACCTTCTCTTAAAAAGAAAACATTTTCTTACAATAATTCTTTTTCTTAAAAATAAAATAATAATAAAAATTAAACGGAATCAGTTCGATTCCATATTTTAACTTTTTCATAGTTCGACAAATATTTTCCTCAACAAATTCTTATTCATGAGATTCTGATCCTAATTTTCCAACCGAATGAAAACTTTTACTAAAAAAGTGTCTAATTTGAGTGTGCTATCGTGCTGAAGGCTGGTATTAAGTTCCCTCACGTGAAATCGTTTTCACCGAACATATTTTTCAACGAAACAAGGTCGACGTATAAAATTTCTGTGTTGATAATCACAAAAAATCTCAATTTAATAAATTTAATGAAAACTGACAACATTGATAATTTTCATCGATATTTCGCAGACATTTTATTATTTGGGGTGTCGTAAAATTTCTTATAAATTATTTAACTTCATACCAGTTTAGTTTGCCAAGCCGTCGCGAGCCTATAGAACTGGCGGCGGTTTCAATTTAAAGACAATCGGCGGCGGTTTTTATTTATGTACAGTCGGCGCCGGCGGCTGAAGTTCCATAAAAAAAATAAAAACAAAGCCGACAGCGCACAGTGGGGCCTATTGGGGAAAACACGATAATTACGATCTCTTACAGGATTGCTTTGATCATTTTGGAATGTACCAGACATTTATAGAGGAGGAGTCAGGGTTTCAGAATATTGTATTCAGAGGAACAGTTGGTGCTACAGGGTATGAAAATTTACCACTTTGGTGCTGTTGAAACTTCCAACACTTATTTGCCGATTACAAAGATATTTTACTTTTGAGAATCTACTAGGCAAGACAAACAAAAAGTACGCTATGTGTAGTTATATTTTTCAGTTATCTCAAGCCATTTGGAAATGCCAACTTCTCAAATTTGGACTTTTTTCAACCTGTAAAAAACACATAACATTTTCCGAGAAGGTATTCATTCATTCAGTATTTTCTTTAGCATTTTCCAAGAAGCCTATACAAATTTTTAAATTTTTCTGGAAGAGAAGCCCTTGGCAAATATATTAAATGTAAAATTATGATCATTTTGAAATGCACCCTACAATCAGCATTCTCTGAAAATGTGTAATTTTTTAAAGAAAAAATTCATTTTCGATGTTTGGCAAAAATTTCACTCGCGGATTTTTATATATACTATTTAATTTTTTTTGTAGATTGAAATGTTCTTAAATTCATGCCAAAAAAGACAGAGATTTTACATACAAATGAGCTAAAGAGAGTTTAATATATAAAAAAGTCAAATTTTCAATATCGGTGGGCTTAGCTCTCTACTGTCACAAAGTATTAAAATAATTCAAACCCCTCAACTATAATTTTCACTAGTGTTTGGACTAGTCCCTTTGCAACTATTCCACAGATTAGCCGACTGGTGGCACACCGACGAGTTTATGAACTAGTTCTTGAACTACCAGTTTTGATATTTAGTTGATTACGTACTTTTCACTCTCTTAAAATTCTCTCCTGCACTAGGATTAACTTAACGATTCCTTGAAAATTTACAAAATTTCTCGCCTCCATTGTGTTCTTGTGTTAACTGTCAATAACCACTTGGCACGTAAATTAAAGGCGCTTAAGGTACGAGTACTTTGTGGACAAAAGCCTTTACGACACTTAACGGCTATGCTACTTTACACTGTTTGACGTCCTTCTAGTCTGTCCCCCTCTTGCTGGCTATCCTTTTCACTCACTCTACCATGCAAAGATAAGCTCAGATTTATAGTGGGAGAGAGAAAACAAAAATATGTGGACAGAAACTCATCGTGCGACAACAAACGCAATGCATTTGAAGGACAATGCCAGGTAAACAATGAACTCTAAATCTCATGCAGAAGTTAGTATTCCGCTGGAATTTCATCCGTGGTATACTTCGTAAGTGGACTATTTGCATTTTTTCATTTTCTCCTCTTTACAGAGAATACGAACAAATTGTGAGTATGAATTTTCTGCATAATGACCATCTTATTATCTTAAGTACCACCTGCCGGTTTAAGAGACAGACGGCCAGCCATCCGACAACAAACACACTTGCCCAAGCTGTTCTAACCGCCAGCCAGATTACCAGTCAGTTCGCTTAAAGTTATGTGGCTTCTAAAGAGGCTACTACCTGTAGTACCTGGATGCCTGGGTACTAGTGTGAGGAGTGAACCTCCTTGTATGCCTGCATCTGTGATGGAGTGATGTTGGCTATTCTAATGAGAATTTTTTTCTTCTCACCTAGATTTTGTTTGCGAATGATGAAAATTATGATGGTAATAATGATGATGTCGGTGAGTGATGTCGGCGATTATTATCGGTGTTGTCACCATGCAAGCGATTGTGTTAAATGCTGGTCAGATAAAATGCTGGCAAAGACACAAAGCGACACGAAATGGATTTTCTGTGTTTGCACACACAGATGAAGATTATTGTCCATGTTGTGTATACAAGTACTTGGGTCTGTAAGTTACAATATGAAAAGGAGTATTGGTCATCATGTGACGCCCATGTGGAAAGCTGATGTTATTCATTACCATGTCACGGCAATATCCCTTCCAATATCCGTTGTCCATATGTCCTACATATTTGACTAAAGTCAGTTTACAGACGGTGATTTCAGTTGCAGTGTTTCTGACTATTACATTAATTTAAAGGCTGTTTATACATGACATTTATGAGCGGTTAAAACTGATTCAAAAACATTTCAACATTCTTGTTCTTATAAAAGAATTTTCTAAATAATAGCAGTTATAACCATTCATAGAAAAAACACTTTTTAATAGTGATTGATCTTGA
Organism: Phaonia tiefii; assembly: GCA_963931995.1. Taxonomy (NCBI): domain Eukaryota; kingdom Metazoa; phylum Arthropoda; class Insecta; order Diptera; family Muscidae; genus Phaonia; species Phaonia tiefii. The sequence goes on from OZ008367.1 coordinate 131,071,510, forward strand.
ACCGAACAATTATTGAAGAACATGAAAACGAAAAGATCGAATAATATAAACTTAAACGGAAACATTTATAACCGATATTTTTCATTTTATATTCAAGCTCGAGACCTTTAGTAATAGCGATATAGTTAAAAAGCAAGTTGTGCAAAATGCATCCTCATGATTTCTGATTTTCTATTTCAGTTCTAGCCACACACGCTGAAAATCTGTCTTTTTTTGTTATTTGGATGCAAATATAAGGTGTTGGTGGAATGTCGCGAATATTATATACTTGTGTCCAAACACATTGTGTTTGCTATTCAATATTACTTGTTGGGGACACAGTGACTAATTGGTTATATTATATGTTCCTGCGACCAAAATGTGTTTTTGTTTGTTGTAACAAAAACGTGATAGACAACAAAGAAATAAAAAAGCAGATCTTCAATATATAAAACAGTGCTTGCAAATATATATATGGTTCCTGGTTCATTCCGGAATACGAAGACTCCAATTAAACCACATTAATTCTAAAAAACCTCGATTTGATTTCCCGTATACGACATTAGCATTGATAGCAGTTTTTTTGATTTTGATTTGAAGTCAATGAAAATTTACCTGATACCCAAACATTTTGTCGCCAGACACATTACTGCTGTTGTCCAGAGGTTAAAGAAAAAATGCGTGAATTTGGTATTAAGAAATTCATGAAACAAAAATAGTTCGTTTGCTTGCAACCATGTAATACAAATTTGGTGTTGAGAATTTCACCACACAAGAATAGTGCATTTTTTTTGCAACAATGTAATACAATTTTGGGTTTTCAGATATTCACCACTCAATAATAGCATGATTGTTTACAAACTTTCAATCAAATCCAATCAAATTATGAACACATTTGAAAAAAAACCGTTGATGTAATATGAGTTCTTAAATATAAAGTAACAACAATGGGACATTTTTTACGGATTTTAAGTTCATATTTTAAAAAATGGTTCTTCATATTAGGGTGTAATAAATAAACTCTATCACTCAATTACCTACAAACAGAGTGAACGTTGTAATTAAAATTCTCACTAGGTTCGGAGCAATCTTAAATGAAATGGAGGACAAAAATTTGTATATTTTTCACATATCTTTAACGGGTTTTTCAATAAGAGCGCTACAAAAGTTTTTTTAAATAAAACAAAACCGGTTTTAGATACCAATGAAATTCGTAAGTACGTTCGATGCCATTATGTATGGAAATCGATTTCTTTTGCATGGCCACCACGGGCACGCTTGCAGAAGTCCAGACGCTGAACCCAATTTTCGACGGTTTTCAAGCATAAATCGGCCGATACTGCTGCAATTTCACGTTCGATATTCGTACGAAGTTCATCAATCGTCGCTGGCTTGTTGGCATGGACCATAGACTTGACGTAGCCCCACAGGAAATAATCTAACGGCGTCAAATCGCACGACCGAGGCGGCCAATCGACTGGGCCATTTCGTGAGATAATACGTTCACCAAGCTTGGTTTCTAATAAATTGATTGTAGCATTCGCTGTGTGGCTTGTGGGGCCGTCCTGTTGGAACCACATGTCCTCCAAGTCCATATTATCCAGTTGGGGCCAAAAATATTCGGTTATCATTGAACGGTAGCGATTCGCATTCACAGTAATGTGCCGGTCTTGATCATCACGGAAGAAGTACGGCCCAATGACGCCGCCGGCCCATAAACCGCACCAAACCGTAAATTTTTCGGGATGCAATGATGACTCATGGATTACGTGTGGATTGCTGTCTGACCAATAACGCATATTTTGCTTATTGACGAAGCCATGATTTTCCAATGAAAATCCGAATCGTAGCGCTCTTAAAGTTGAGGCCACTGACTCCAAATTTCGGTAGTAATTTTTAATAATTTCGACTCTTTGTTGGCTGTATATCTTTCCATGATGAAATGGCAAACCTTACTGAACAGAAATGTCAAAAGAGCGGGAAAAAATATGGCGTCGTTTGCTGTCCCTATCGATTTAGTTTTGTACTAATTTAAAATGATAATACAAGATAGAAACATTTTTTATTATTTCTTTTATTATAATTTGATACATAATTTCATGACATTTATTTTTTAAATATCATTTCCGGCATATGTCGGCCGCATGTTACATGGCCCATTCGATCAGTCCAATTTTTGAACAGTTTTTCTAATAAATTTGGCTGTATTGCGTCAATGGTTGCTTGAGTATTGGCTTCAAATGCTGCAAGAGCTGCTGGTTTGTCGGCATAAACCAATGTCTTAACATAACTCCATAAAAAGTAATACAGAGGCGTTAAATCGCACGGGCCACTGAACAGGAGCACTTCTGGAAATAAAGTTGTCACCAAATTGATTTAGCCATAAATCGATTGTAAAGCACGCTGTATGGCAAGTTGCGCCGTCTTGTTGGAAGCAAACGTCGTTGATGTTTGACTGAATAATTTTTGGAAACAAAAATTCAGTTAACATGGCCCGATAGCGCTCGCCATTGACCGTAACGGCAGCTCCTTGCTCATTGAGAAAGAAATAAGGACCGATGATGCCGCCAGCGTGTAAATCGCACCAAACAGTAAATTTTAATGGTTACATTATGGGTTTGAATCGAGAAGAGTAAAATTAGTGCGAAAACGATCAATAACTGCACGAATTGCTTGCTCACTAGGCCGCTTATGTTGACCGTAAACTGGACGGAAGTGCTCTTTGAACTTCGCCAGCAGAAAAAGTAAATTTCAACAATTTTGAAGCGTTGTTGCAGCGCTAAATGATTCATGATGACATGCCAAACCTTACTGAACAGAAATGTGAACACAGTTTGACATTTTCAGCTGTGAAACCGTAGTAAGCGATATCGATAGTTCTCATGGAGCTGAAAAAGCACCCGTTTTATATACTATACATATTCAACCAAATCCCAAATGTTGTTATTTACATATGTCACATAGTGGGGCTATTATTAAATCATACCTGAATATCAATTAAATCAAAATATGACCATGTGAACAATTCTCTACGAACCTAACAGGTGCAAGTCGATAGTCTTTAAGGAGTGTCTTCGAAATATAAAATCTAGAATTTCCCTAGGATCTTCAGAAATGCAGAAATTCCTGTGCACGACTTGGGCCCACTGTGGTCAAACGAAGAATTCTCCAAGAACAAAATATGTACAGATCGGTAGTGCTTGATACATCCTTTCAGAATATTCCACATACAAGTTTCAGAAGATCTTCAAGGCCGAAGATTCTTCATTTTTCTATTTCAAATGCGAAAGCAGTTTTGCACTCACAGTTCCCAAATGAAGAATTCTCCACAAACCTTACATATGCCATTCAATAGTCCTTAAGAAGTGTATTCGAAATATAAAATCTAGAATTTCCCAAGGGCCTTCAGAAATTCAGAATTTGAAATTTTCAGTGTGAGGTCTCTGTGCAATATTAGGTTCTACATATTTGGTTCTTGGAGAATTTTTCGTTTGACCACAGTGGGTCCACATCTTGCACAAGGACCTCACACCGAAAATTTAAAATTCTGATTTTCGGAAGGTCCTTGTTGTCATATGATAAATATTCACCTTTTCAAGTTCTGAAAATAAAAAATAAATTATTTCTTTTCCGATTTCTTGAACGGTATCAAGTTTTAGAGATATAGTGCTCAAATGATCTTTATTATAAAGTGATGTTTCTTGGTTTCTTAATACCATGTCCAACTATTACTTGTGCCAAAAACAGTTTGGTTGTAGTAAAAATTTTAAACTATATTTTTTGAATAAATTGACTTTGGACCATGATAAAGTTTTTATTTCAAAATCTTGCGGTCTTTATTTCAAACACGGTCTGAAAGTCAAAAGTCTTTTTAATTTTCTCAGGGTAACTTTTGCTTGCGCCACATTGCCCCTTCAGAAGATAGCGTCAATTAGGTGAAAAAAGTAAAAATCTTTGATTTTAAAACATGAACAATTATTGTTTTTTTCGCAACAACAACGCAAAAAGTAAGTAAAATAAGATATTCTCTTTCTTCTGATGGTGTACTTTATACCAACTGAGAAGATCATTTGCCGGTGTTATGCCCAACAATTATTGCTAGTGAATTGCGCGCCTGTAGTACTGAAATTCATTATAGACCAAACATTGAAATTGTATAAGTATTAAGGTTGTTACACCTGAAAAAAAACCCACCTCAAATAGTCCCAAATTCTCGCAGGTGTGTTTTTAAATATTTTTTTTTAAATTCATACTTTACAACAGAAGTAATTTATGTGAGATGCAGTTGAAGAAAGTCTTAAAACAGAATCAAATCAATTTTTTTAATTTGAACATTTCTTAAATCAAAAATTATCGAGATTGCGGTGGGTGTTGGTACTGAGGTATCTTCGATCGATTCTAATTCGCATATGCAAATTGCATAACTCAATTTGTATATATACGGCTGATGATCTACTGATGGTATCAGTTCAGGTACAGTAGGTATTCATCTAATGATGAACTTGTCACGGAGTTCGAAACTAGTCATGCCAGTGAATGTGCTTAACTGAAGTGTCTATTTATTCCAAGAAAAATTAACCATTCTTCATTTAGAAAAATGTTCCTGACCTTGTCAGTAATGACGACAAAATATTTCAAAAAAAAAATATAATCAAAAATATTAAAACTTTTGTTTTGTTTCAACTTGGAAAATATGAAAATTAATCAACTTTGGGTTAATTTCTAAAATAATCGCAGTTGTCCGACTTCCAATGATATTATTTCAAATAAGTCTTTGAACCCTTGCCTACAATCGGGGTTTTTTCGAAACTCTAAAATGTTTCCGCTCAAAAATTGATTCTGAACCACTGTGCGACCTTGAAGAGATCGTTCTATAGTTTGTAGTCATGTTTTTTTGTAAAGAGTGTCTCAGTAAGAATGCAATTTTTCATTTTAAAATAAAAACACGTATTTTTTGTGATGTGCGTGAAGATAAAATCAAATTTAACTAGCAAAGACACAAATCACTTTCGTTAGCAGAGCGCTGTTATTACGTTAACAGGTGCCTGTTAAAGTAATAGCAAGGGAAGGAAGTATATTGAAATAAACAAGGTTTTCTAAAAAAAATACAGAACTGAAAAATCGTATAAAAAACATTACGAGCTTTCAGTATGAGTGGCACAAATCTGGAACAGCTTACCAGCGAGCATTATATTTTAGGTCAATGTATATAATTTTAGAAAGGACTTTGAGCCCAATCAAGGATTCTTCGCCAATTAAATGAATATCTAGCAATGAATAGAAGCATGTTCTTTTGGGTTATATTACTCCGAGGTTTCAGACGAATTTCAGAAAACAATAATTTTAAGCGTTTCCCTTTAAGCACTTTACTCTAGTTTTGAACACATCACTGTGTCCAAACCAAGGACTCTTGGCGGACGAGACTTACACCAAATGAAAGCTCCTTGTTAGTGCTTTCCAAATTTGCAACCGTTATATTTCAGACCGTCGGTGGTGCAATGGGTAGTGTGCGCGCCTCTTGTACAGGAGATTCTGGGTTCGATCCCTGCTCCAACCACCTTAAAATTTCTTTCGACGACGGTCAGCTCGCTTAGTGACGGCGACACTATCGAGTATATAGCCATGAAAAAGCTTCTCAAAATACCGTTCGGAATCGGTGTAAAACTGTAGGTCCCAATCAGTGAGTGAAAACCGGAAAGCGCACAGCTCAGTGATTGTGAGAAGTTCTCTCCGGTCCCTTCATGGGATGTAATGGGAAACCATTTTTTTTTTTTTATATTTCAGAGGAATTTGAGAACAGCGATATTTGGAATTTAGTATTGTCCTATGGCTTAACATTTTGACCTACTGTGCCCAAACTAAGAATTCTCCGCAAATCAAATTTATACCAGATTAAAGCCTTTCTATAGTACTTTCAAAATTTACCATCCTCATATTACATAGGAATTTCAGAACAGCGATATATGGAATTTAGTATTGTTGCATGTCTTATCATTTTGACCCACTGTGCCCAAACTAAGAATTCTCCGCGGATCAAACTTATACCAGATTAAAGTCTTTCATTAGTACTTTCAAATATTACCATCCTCATATTACACAGGAATTTCAAAACAGCGATATATGGAATTTAGTATTGTCCCATGTCTTAAGATACCTGTTAACGTAACAACATAGCTCTGATAATCAAAGTGGTTTGTGTTTTTGCTAGTTAAATTCGAATTTATCTTCACGCACATTTTTTTGTGATAGATGCGATATTTTACTGGATTATAAAGAAGACATTTTCCGATTAGGTATGGAATAAAATAGCCATCAAATGACCCTCACGGCTCTGATGATACGCCATTACTCTTTTCATGAAATTTTCCATCACTTTTTCACAGAGATGTGGCTGTATATCACAGATGACGCATTTGATCTCGGGATTTGAGCTCTGGTATTGTTTATGGTTTAGATGCGTAAACCCGAGATTTCACAAAAAGGAAAAAGAAATCGCACGGCGTTAAATCGCATGATCTTGGTGACCAGTTGACATCAGAATTTCTTGAGATAATTTGTTCTGGAAATCGTTGCTGCAATAAATCGATTGTTTCATGCGTGGCGTGGCGGGTGGCGCCGTCTTGGTGAAATCACATGTCTTCCAGATCCATGCCGTCCAGTTGAGACCACAAGAAATCCGTTATCATGCTCCTGTAACGAATGCCGTTCACAGCTACTGCAATTTCGGCCTCATCTTCAAAAAAGTAAGGCCCAATCACACCGCCTGACCAAAATCCCCACCAGACAGTTGCTCGTTGTGGGTGCATTTGTTTCTCATGGATTGCAGGAGGATTTTCGGAGCCGCCAAATTCGAGAATTTTGTGTATTCACGAAACTATTCAGAAGAAAATTCACTTCATAGGAGAAGATGACTTTTTCCAGCATAACTTTTCATATTTTTGTAATAAGTTTCCACAATTATAACGCGTAAAATGCTCCATTTTTCATAATCGGAATAAACATATGTGACAGCTGTCAAATTTCCGAGTTGCCACTTGCACAAAAAAAATTATACTAAATTTAAAAAGTGCAATCTTACAGAGGCACCCTTTATAATAATGTACTTGCTGAAGTGTAAACTTATGACAAAATCCAGATTTTGATGCACAAACAGTTTTTAAAGCAGAACAAAAAATGAATATAACCGTGTCCTCTCGTCCTTGACAACTCTTAGAAAAATATCATCCACAATGTCTTATGGCCAGTTTTTAAGTGGGTAGGTAACAATCGGAATACTTAATCACAAGTGAAAGCTAATTAGAGTTTAACTTTGCATTTTGACTTTCATTGGCGAGTTAATGTACATGCTAAAAAATATTGGCACGAGCAACATATTGCAGGAAACATGTATATTTTGGAAACATTGTTTTCATGATTTGAAGATCTGTGGCCTTGTTGTTTCTTTGGTGTTTGTCACGTTTTTGTTTTCAGCAGTTTTCACCGAACAAAACCACACTTGGGTTACAAAAACAGATATTATAACCTATTAATCTCAAACACGTTATATTGAATAGCAAACACAATGTGTTTGTACACAAGTATACTCTATTTGCGACAAGTTACAAACATGCTATATTTGCACACAAACAACAAAAATGTCGGGGTTTCCAGCGTGTAGGACGTCATATTGTTGGCGATTACGGCAACACCTGTATTCTTATTGGAAAAATATATGTTTTTGGCTAAATACCAAAACAGAAAAGAAGAAACACCAAATGAAATTATGTAAATTTAGAAATAAATGCATAAAATCGAAGACATTTTGACAAAAATATGTAAAAAACTATTTAGCGATCTAGGTTCAAAGTATGTGTGCTAATAGTCAAAAGAGAAATATGTATTTATACAATCTTGTATTTCACATTTTGACAATCGTAATGTTATTCTCAAAATCATATGGGTCTGACTGCATGTTACCCAACCAACATTGGGTGGTTAAGTCGTTGTCAGCCAGTGATTAAAAAACGCAATTAGATGTTTTAACCACAATTTAAATAATACACAAACATCACCACTGACTGATAAACTGACCATTAGTAGAACATTTTGGCTCAATATCTGTCCACTCATGTGGCCCCTTGCCTACTGCTCTGTTTTCAATCATTTCTGTTTAATCGAGATTTGCTCAAAAAGTTGGCACCTCCTAAAAACACTCCTACAAATTATTAAACAGAAATCGTTAAAGAAAAATACCCTACAGGGGGCTGTATACCTTTTTTGAGTAACCTTTAATCTCAGTTGACAGATAATAAAGATCACATTTTTTTTATTAGACCAAAGAAAAATGTGTACTAAAGTATCCAAAAAGTTACAAGGAAATATATGTATACAAGGAAATATAATATATGTATGTCGGTATACCAGCACTTCTTTCTCACTCACATGTCACGAGCCCAAACTGGAAGTCATTTATAATCTGATTTAAGCCAACACTAAATGACACCCCGCCAAATATACCGGCACACAAAAGAAAAAAAAACAAACTACTATTGCTCATGTATGAACATTAACTTATACTGACATCTATATGTACATATGTATGTGTAGACATTAAAAATTAATATCTATGTAGATGTAAACACAAATATGCTCGTACAAGTCTCCTCCAAGTTGGTATGAAATTGTTAGCCACAATCCACAACAGATGCCGTTTTACAGATTCAGATTGTAGTGAGTTTAATAAACGACAATATATTTAACAGACCATTAATTATTACTTTTCCCCAAGTAACATGTCAGCTCAGTTCAGTTCAGCTCGGATCTGCTCTGCTCTGCTCAGCGTGATTGTTGACTTGGGGAAGTTGGAATCGTCCAAACCAACCAGCCAGCCAGCCATTGAGACCGACCGACTGTATTTGTTGAAGATGAATGAATGAACGTAACGAGAAGACAACTAGCGAATGGAGGCAAAAGTTAACTTGGAAAACTAACTAAAACAAGTCGTAAACCAAAGCAAACTACTAAACTAAAATGGGGGGAAAAAACTTAAATGTTGTTTGCTTTTATATGGTAATTTCAAATGTTTCGCCGGGCATAAGCGAGAGGAGGACGTTTGAAGTGGAAGCAGGTAGGTGGTATTTTGAAAATTGTATGGAAAATGCCAAAATAAACGATAAAGAAAGCAGCGGTTGTGTATGAAAACAAGCCAGCTGGATGATTAGAGTGGGATCGTTACTACTCCATCATATCTACAGCTGTCTGGTCAGCTGGCGGAGGGCCAATGAACCCTAGAGTAATCATGATACCTTAGGAGAATGTCTTTCGAAAATGTCTAACATAAAAGGTAGCAGTAATAAAAAAGTGTATTTCTATATTTGTTTGCAATTACTATTTCGTATTCTAATGATTTATTGTCAGAGATTCATTGTAACTAATACGAACGGTTCAGGCAAAATCTGCACGTGTTTGGGTTGGGGTTTTATATACCCACACCCTTGCATAGAAGGAATCTTGTTAGATGTTAGATTCAGGGAATCTTTGGACCAAATTTGTTTTGGAAGTTAATCTTCAATTCAATTCAATTTAATTTAATGTAATTAAAGCTAATTTAATTTTGCAATTCAATTCAGTTCAATTCAACTCAGTTCAATTCAATGCAATTCAATTTAATTTTATTCATTTCAATTAAATGTAATTCAATTCAATTCAGTTCAATTCAACTCAGTTCAGTTCAATTCAATTCAATTCAATTCAATTCAATTCAATTCAATTCAATTCAATTCAATTCAATTCAATTCAATCCAATTCAATTTAATTCATTTTAGTTAAATGTAAGTCAGTTCAATTCAATTTAATTCAGTTCGATTCAAGTCAATTCACTTCAATTCAATTCAATTCAGTTCAAGTCAATGCAATTCAATTCAATTCAATTCAATTCAAATCAATTGAATTCAATTCAATTCAATTTTATTCAATTCAATTCAATTCAATTCAATTCAATTCAATTCAATTCAATTCCATTCAATTTAATTCATTTTAGTTAAATGGAAGTCAGTTCAATTCAATTCAATTTAATTCAGTTCGATTCAAGTCAATTCACTTCTATTCAATTCAATTCAATTCAATTCAATTCAATTCAATTCAATTCAATTCAATTCAATTCAATTCAATTTAATTCAATTTAATGCAGTTCAATTTATTTAATTATATTCAATTCAATTCAATTTAAATCAATTCAATTCGATTCGATTCTATTCCATTCAATTCAATTCAATTCAATTCAATTCAATTCAATTCAATTCAATTCAATTCAATTCAATTCAATTCAATTCAATTCAATTCAATTCAATTCAATTCAATTCAATTCAATTCAATTCAATTCAATTCAATTCAATTCAATTCAATTCAATTCAATTCAATTCAATTCAATTCAATTCAATTCAATTCGATTCAATTCAATTCAATTCAATTCAATTCAATTCAATTGAATTTAATTTAATTCGTTTCATTTCAATTCAATTCCATTCAAATCAATTCAATTACATTCAAATCAGTTCAATTCCATTCAAATCAGTTAAATTCCATTCAATTCAATTCAGTTCAAATCAATTCAAATCAATTAAATTTAATTCAATTCAATTCAATTCAATTCAATTCAATTCAATTCAATTCAATTCAATTCAATTCAATTCAATTCAATTCAATTCAATTCAATTCAATTCAATTCAATTCAATTCAATTCAATTCAATTCAATTCAATTCAATTCAATTCAATTCAATTCAATTCAATTCAATTCAATTCAATTCAATTCAATTCAATTCAATTCAATTCAATTCAATTCAATTCAATTCAATTCAATTCAATTCAATTCAATTCTATTCAATTCAATGACAATATTTCCCTTTTCAAATGAAATTTGACAGTATATTTTGTAGTAAGGCGATTTCATATTCCGAACAGAAACTGCAGAATCAGGCGCCACTGGTGAAATGTTTTTTAAAAAATCGCACGATATTTTTCAAGTGGTTTTCAATTTGTTGATTATAATTTTAATTACTTTTTTAATTAAAGCCGTAAGCGCCGCAAGCGAAAATTTCCCATGAATTTTGTAATCAGGTATTTTTTTATTCTGAATCACTTCTATTCAATTGCTCTAAAATAAAATAAACAGAATACATTTTCATAAATTTTGATAGCAAAAACGACAATCGAACATGGGGCAATTTTTCATAACTGGTTTTTGAGTAATTTTTAATTTTTATCGTTGTTTTTCACTTGAAATTTTTTTGGCAAGTTTTTAATTATGAAATATCGCAAAAAAAAGAAAACTTGCTCAAAAATATGATTCAATTTCTTGCCCGATATTTCGTTTGAAAATTCGGGCCAATTTGCATTTAGTGATGTGTTAACATCTATAGGCACGGGTAGGGCAATCTATCAAAGTGACCACATGCAAACAACACACAGCGTTAGCATCACATACATGGTAGTTGGACAACAATGGTCTCTGCCTGAAAATAAGTATGCTGGTATTGATGAAACAAGCAGGTCGCAATGTTAGCATGTTGATATAATTTGTGGCGTTTTGGCATATGGTTTTTGGTTTTGGCACTTGTTTTTTGAAAAATTAAGTGCTGTTCAGCACAATTTCCTAAACATTTTTGCAATTTTATTAATTTAGTGAAATTTTTTAGCACAATCTTTTTGCAAACGGCACAATTTTTCGAACTGAAAGTTACTCCCTTTAATTTATCTGAAAATGTTAGATCATATTTATCGGTATATAAATCACATTTGTGGATTACTGGCTTCGAAAGTAAAAGCAAAAAATTAACTCACGAAATATCATAAATAGGTTGACCATTTCAAAAATTCCGTATCGAGATAAATTACAATATTCTTTATGCCAAAATGCACTCAGGAGTGAAAAACCTGTTTGAAAACGTTCTTTTTACGTCTATTAACAAACTTCAAATTAGTCAGATTGGACCGTACAGTGCCTTCAATATCAAGATTTGACTTTTGTAAAATGGTCTAAATCCGAAGAAAGTTATTCTAGAAGCTCCAGATATAAATTCCAGGGAAAATCTTCGGGATCATTAGGAGAAAAATATTCGACAAAGAAAATTTCGAAGTAGAGACGATTTGACCACTCACTGTTCGCTAGGATAACTGGAACGTCATCCAGAAGAAATTATCCAAAACTTAGGAAATTATATTCTAAAATGATTGAAAGAAATTGTTAAAAACAATGGACCTAAAACAAAATCATCCTTAAGGCTTTCGTTGTTGTTGCAGAAATTCTTAAAATATTTTGAGTTAGCGTTTTATATGAAATTAAGATACAGGCTATAACAAATTAAAACCATAATAATACTTATTTTTAAGTTGAACTGTTCATGTTTAATAGCTCTTTAAAGGCGAGATGAACACCCATTTAGTGGAGGGATTATATGTGTTTTGGACTCAGAATTAGATAAAAGATAAAAATGCCAATTTTAGCATAATGGGTTTGCAAACGGCACAATTTTTGAGGACATTTGGCATAATTTTTTAGTCGATCTCTGGCAACACTGGCAGGTCGTCGTCGCCAAGGAGTTTTGAATAGTATGGAGAACTCATGGAATGAATTGTATGACTCAAAAGCACTGGCGACATATGGCGAATGATTTTGATAATAATTTTGATTAATAATTTTGATGTGAAACATTAATGCCTTTTGAAACGTTTATGATTTTTGTATTGTGTTATGTAATTACATTGTCGAAATTGAAATTTTCTATAAAGAGAATTAGACACGATTAGGCTCTTTTACTCCACATGAGAGCGGGAAAGAGTGCAATAAGTTCTCTATACTATTCAATACTTTTTGTCGTCGTTCTGTTTATGAGAAAACAAAAACAATTATTTCAGTGAGCTAAGTATTGCTTTATTTATTTTAACAATATTGCATCTAATGTAAAAGCAGATGTAAGAAGAAAGAAAGTGCAATAGCAAAAGAGACTTCAGCACGAAAACTATTCATTTTTGTTTTCGGATGTAAGATTTACTAATGTGTTCATAGAAATCGAACAGGTACCGTGTAACAAAAAGGTGTTAACACATCGCCCGTGAGTTCGAACACTCATTATTTTTTTTTTGCGATTTGTCGTGTACCCGGGTTCGTTACCAACTTTGGGTCCAGACTCGCGAATGAGTTAATGCGAACGAACCTTCTTAAAACTAACACCCCGTGAGCCACATTTTGCGTGACGAAATATACGACTCGAATCTCGCGAGATGAGCTTTGAATTGTTAGAGTGAGTTTTTTAAGGCAAAGTGACGATTTTAACTTGGCACTGCAATTTATGAAATGTTTTTTCCATTCGAATGATTTAAAGCAGTTTAATATTACATAGAATTATCAGCTTCGTGTGTTTAGATTTCATATGAACCCTAATTTTTGTCTGCCCTGATGGCCATAGAGTCAAGAAGAACAAATTGATGGATATTCTAAAATTTTGTTTTTTTTCTTTTTAAAGTCATCCGAAACGAGAAATGTGAAAACGTTTCATCACTCTGTCGTAAAAAGCAGCCTTCAACAATTTTAACGTTGTCGTTTCGCTGCTGCTGCTGTCGTTGTTGTGGTGGTTCCTTGCTGCATATTATTATTATTATCAAAGCAGACGCTATAAGTGTCATCAGCATCATTATCAGCGAGTTATTTTTTTCTCTTTACTTTCAGTCAGTGTTGAAACAGATACAGATCCGTACATCGTCGTCAGTCATAACAACTCCGCAGTTGCAGGAGAAACCTTTAACAGAACAAAGACATCACAAAAATGCCGAATAAATGTTGAAAGTACAAAAACAAAACAGTGTAAGTAATGAAAAGTATAAACATTGCAAAATGTAGTAAACAAAGTTGCATTGGTGATAGGGTGACCAGATGTTCCAAACAGAAATGTGGTCTATTCGCATTGTTGGAGTTCAGCATATTGTGTGAACTGAAATGTCAATTGCGTTTGATAGCAAATGAGCAGAAGCTTTACCTTGCGTTTACACGAGACAGTTTTGCGGAGACAATATTAATACATTCATACATAGTTGTATACTAAGGCACTCACACTTCTCTCATTGTCTTCGTCACTGTCTATGGGTTTTCGAAGACATTAAATTTGGCAAATGATTTGACGTAAGCGGCCAATTCGGTGAAGTTTCGTTGTAATTTACGAAAAAAAAACGAAACATAATCGAAAACGCCTGCACAATTGGGGAAAACGTATTATTATTTCGAGATTTTGGTAAATGATATTGAATTCACACGAAACGACACTGACAGCGGTTGCGTAAAAATGTATTTTCTTTATAATTCTCTGGCCGCTTACGATACACAAACATTTTTCTCTTCTTTTATAACTTCTTACGAAATTTTCGTAGGAAATTTTGTCATTTATCTTAAATGGAATATTTTCTTGTGGAGAGCTACCACGTATCTCTGATTTGCCTTGCAAATATTTCATTATTATATTTTCTTCCTCCTCCATTTTATTTTTAACGTATGTATGTATTGTTACTTATGGTTGTTAACATTATTGCAATGTCAAAATTCCGGTCCCAAACAATTGTTTTCGTAAGAAATAACTTTGGTGTCACCACCATGTAATTGAGTTTGCTTACGAAATTTTCGCTAAGACATGAGTACCAAGAACTGAAAAATGAACAAAATGTACGATATTTTTTATACACGTACTTCTTATGGGGACGTAAATTTCATAACAACTGAATACACGGCTTTAAGAACAAACAATTGATGCTGTTTATCAGTTGGATTGGGTTCGAGTAATTGCATGCAGGATGATTACAGAATAAACCTAACAAAATTGAATCATCCTGCAACTCTTCAGGCAGTAATGAGTAGGTGTTTGATACGGTGTCGCAATATTAAAACTAAAATAATTTCTATTAATAAAAAGTTATTTGAATTTCTTAAAGTAACAACGTTTATCAGCCCCTTTGCGTAAGTAAAATCAGCAAAAACATGTTTGGGGCAGGTATTTTTGTCAGTTTGCATACGATACTAAAATACAGCTCCCAAGAGTGTAATTATGTATAACGATAATCGTTCATACGATATCGTTATGTCGGTATTGCTGGCTTTATAACATTTAAAATATGTACATGCGTTCATAAAACTTCACTACCGACAAAATGATAATGAATTCGATATAGTTTCTTACAGAAGTAGTCCCCAGGTTTGCTGTACCTCACCAAATCTTTTTTTCGATAGCCCCAAATACTCCCCACCTCTGAGTCTGAGTTATATTTTCCTAATATATTTCTTGCTGTTGTACGTACCTTACTATAAGAATATAAAATTTCGTGAAAAACTGTGTATTTCGACCGGTTTCGACAAGAACCGGGTATTTGGACCGGTTCTGGTTCTCAGAAAATTGTTGACCCAAAGAGTCTTAAGTGAAATATCTTATTATAACATAAAATTTGATAAAAAATACACATTTTGATTCCCTCACCCAAAGGTTAAAACCTTTGGTTCCTTTGGAAATGAGTCCTCTTCTTCAGGAACCGTTTTACGGTTCTTTTCAACTCGCCTTTCAGTTCCTGTGGGATCGTTTCTCGGTATTTTTGGAACTTTTTCGATTCTTTTGAACCCGTTTTTCGGTTCTTAATGAACCGTTTTCGATTCATTTGGACCCGCCTTTCGGTTCTTGTAAGGACCGGACTTGTAAAGAACCGGATCTTGTGAACCGGTTCCTAGATTCTGTGCATCACTAACGATATGTACCTTGTGGTAAATTTTATGTACGTTTTGGTACATATTACGGTGAAACGTACATAATAGCTTTCTACCAAAGAGAATGAATAGAAATAGAGAATAAATTGTACTCGTTGTGGTGAATGCAAACAAGGAACACGAAAGAAGCGCCTCGATTCTCTGCTCTTTCTTACTCTCTTCTTACTCTCTTTCTTCGTTATTGTATCTAACTGCACAAATTCCAACAATGGTTAAGTAAAATTACATAAGTATGTAAAATGTATGAAATAATCAAGTTATGACGTGAAAGAGAAATGCATTTGAGTGAATCGCGTCGACTTTTTGGGTCTGTTCTACGAAGGTTTGTAAATTTCGCACTAATATATCTCGTCTAGATAGATTCAATCGGTTTTGTTTCTACGCCACTCGTGCGCGGCACTTGAGCTATTCGCTTGAGACGACAAAGGGCGTCCGGGAATGCATATAAAAAACCCACGAACCTCCCTCGGAGACGCTCGGATTTTTTGATTTATTTTTCGCTCGTGCTCTTGAATCTGTTGACTTACAAATAGACGCGTTTAGACTCACAGAACTCATTTGAAAATAGGTTGTAGCAGCCGTAAATTCGGCTGTCGCCACGGAATTGCAGTTGCTACAAACGAATTGAGCTTATCAGGACCAAGTTTAGTCCCCACAACTGAAATTCGGTTGAAGCAATCTCTAAAGGGTTGTGCAAACCTCTAATGTGGTTGTGACAACGTTTAATTGGGATGGAATGACATCTGATGTGGTTGTGACAGCCCTTAAATTCGGTTACGGCAGGGGGTATCCAGGACACAGCTGATCAATTATGAAGTAGGAACTGATAAGAAAAAACAGAGTAGATCGGCGAGAGAGGGATAAGCTACAGCTATATTATATTTTATGTTGGCTGCATCGAACGAAAATACGCACTCCCTTTGATATCTGTTCAAACAAAGAGTAACAAACAAGAGTAACTCGAACTCGATACTACCTCGTCGTTATCGACAGACCGTAAAGAGAGGGATGGCGCCTCTTATCTATTGCTCTGTGGTTAATTTTTCTGTGGGTATACTCTTCGTTTTACGGCCTGTGGTCAGCGAGCTGTGAGCGTGCGTATACGCTGCCTGTATATAGTGGGAATTTGTGCATTGTATATAAAGCTGTCGGTCGTGCAATGGCTAGTGTGCGTGGCTGTTGTACTTGAGATCCTGGGTTCGATCCCTGCTCTGACCACCTAAAATTTCTTTCGGCGGCGGTCACCTCGCATAGTGACGGCGACACCATCGAGTATTTAGCCATGAAAAAGCTTCTCAAAATACAGTTCGGAACCGGTGTAAAACTGTAGGTCCCAATCAGTGAGTGTAAAACTAGAAAGCGCACAGCTCACTGGTAGTGAGAAGCTCTCCCCAATTTCTTCGTGAGATGTAATGGGAAACCATTTTTGTTTTATATATAAAGCAGTACATGGGATACGGCATTAGATTTCTAAGCCGTGAGAACATGATGAGATTAAATTTTTAATGTTTTTAGGAATATATAACATTTACGAAAATTTTATTGATTAAAGTCAAGGAAACAAATATAGTCTTGAATTTTATTTACAGATGTGGATCCGATTTGTTCCAATTATTGAGTGTGCGTTTGCAGAGGTTGGCCTGTGTGTTTATGAATACATTGAATGTATTGGCTTTAATTAATTATCATAACAGTTTAGATAGTTTGTTTTGGATTAGGTATTTAAAACCCTAACAGAAATACTAACAACAATTTCGGCAAGTTAATGTTTCACCTGATAACTAAGGTCCATTTCACAATGCCCAACATCTGGTCACTCTTCGCTCGTGTAGCAATGCCTCCTCCAGCATTGCACTTTCACAGCAGCAACACGCAGACAACAGCACTCACTCATCTTCTGTATTTTCGTTCTCGTTGTCTGACTAATTATGAATTCTAGGAAATTCACAGTTCGCTGTTGTTACAGACGGTAGATAACAAGACCACATCCAGAGTTTGTAACTGACTCCATAACAAATAACAACTTTACTAGTAACAACAACAACAACAAACACCACAATAATAATGGATGATAATAACAACTATAAAATCACCAGCATCCACATCATTACCCGGACCTCTTCATTTTGACTATCATCAGTAAAAGAAGAAAAACATAAAATAACCAAAAAAAAATCATGGAAATGGGAAAGCAAATTGTGCGATTTTTACCACCAGTTTGTCATTCAAATAGACAAGAGAATGAAGGATTTGCAATGGAGAGTTGTTTTTAATTTTTAAAGAGCAAGATATGACTATGACTAAAAAATAAAATAAAAATTTGTAAATGTTATGAAATCCTTCATATATATTAGGGATTAGTTCATAGATATTACGAATTGCTTTATTAATTTTCAGCCAAACAAATATATCATGGGATAAATTAAAATAATTTTAGATGCCGTGAAACAAAAATGTCAAAGAATGTATGACATTTCTCGTAAAATCAACGATATTTGTTCATAACATCTATTAAACTTTTTTAAATATAATTATTAAAATTAAATCATACACGCTGGAAAAACGGACTCTGTAACATATTCTCTCATCCAAAATATCCATGAACCTCATGTATGGTTGGAACACACTCCAAAAGTTCATATATTTGCAAGTTCTAAACTCACATATGTTTAAATGCAAATATTAACATGTTTACTTGCAAAGATTCATACTTTTACGTGAAACGTTTTATGTGTTTCATCTCTAACATCCATATACTATGTTTCTTCCCAAAAGACACTGAATGCTTGCCGACTGAATGCTTGCAACTAAAACGCAACATTTCAGACAACGTAAGAGACACTCAATTCATTTACACTCGCATTCAGGAATAACGGACTGACAAAATAATGCAAAAATATAGTTATGCACTTGCAATAACATTAACTGAGGCTGAGCATAATCTCTCTTTGCCCCTATTTTATTATTTTGCTCTCGACGGAGTACAGCTACAAAAAATAAAGTAAACAGTGCAGCAAACACTGCTATAGTTGCATCACAAACAAATGTGTTTTTGGATGTCAAACACATATATTATGAGATATTAATCATTGTGTCTCCAACATGTAATATTGAATAGCAAGCACAATGTGTTTGGACGCAAGTATACTATATTTGCGACAAGCTACAAAACCGTTATATTTGCATGCAAAATACAAAAAAATACAGGTTGCTCAGCGTGTAATTATAAAATTTAAGCTATAAAAAACAATTTCAGGTATCAGAATAGAATGACAATATCTACTAGTAACTCGATAAAAGAGATACATTAAAAGAAATTTAATTGTCTTATGGAGTTACAGCAAAAGAATTGTGGATTCAACTTAAATGAAAAGTGGTTAGTTAACAAAACTGGCGTTGACATTACAAAAGAAGTACAGTGATTTCTTTCTCTTGGTCAAAAACAAGCGTTACCAGTAGGAAATCAAGATTTTCTAATTTTATAAATGCTTGCAGATGGGGAGGATCTTGTTCAAACCCTACAGGAGAAGGAAGAACAGAATATAGCAAGAACAAAATGAATGACAATGATGGATAACCGCATGAACAAAATGAAGAAAAGCAGAGAAAGTTTTGAAAAATAGTAGGGAAATTTTAGTGGTTAATACTGATAAAGGCAAGTGCACTAAAAATTGCTCAAAAAGTAAATGAAAAATTATTCAAAAACTTCCCATATAAATTTGGGCGAAATTTCATATAAAATATTTGGTAAATTTTTTTTGGCGTATTTTTTTACAGTGAAAAAATTATGTAACATGTAAAAACGTCCAGCATCTGTGACAACATTTGTGAGAACGACATTAAAATGATAATCAACAAATTGAAAATTTTTTGAAATAAATCGCGTGATTGTTTGAAAAATATTTTTTTTGCCTTAAGTACTTATGAAATTGGGCATTTCTTATATGAAGTTTTACCCATATTTTTGAACGTTTTTTATGTTTCACATGGGCCATTTTTCATTAATTTTGGGGCTAAATTTCTATTTTCTTTTTGGGCAACTTTGAATTTGAGTAATCTTGCATATTTTTTTGTGCTTTTAAATACATTAGAATACAAACTGGTGAACGAAGACCCTGCGAGGGTACTGCAACAGAAAAATTATAATTTCGTCGAGGAACTTCATAAATTACCTATGTAAAACCTAGTATTTGAATGGAATAAGTAAGTGGGAAAACAATTGATTGAAAGGGGACTATGTTGAGAAATAAAACGATTTTTTTTCTGGAAAAAAATATTTTATTTAAAAATTAACCCTTCTTTGTCCGAAGTAACTTCTCGTGTACAATTTCTCTAAGTACTTATCGGAACTAACAAAACCCTATTTGGATTGTGTTAGTTTAGCTGCTGATCGGATTTTAAGGCCTCATGCATATTTCGGCTAAAAGTTAATTTTTTCGAAGAACATGCAATTTTTCTCACGGGTATATCTCGGAAACCAATTGGGATTTTGTTTTCCTAACTTCGACACAATCGTAGCTATAGACTAGGAGAAAAAACTGTAAAGTAAACTAATCCAAAAAAACTGCAAATGGTTCCTCCAAAATTGCAAAAATGTCGAAAATTTTTAATTTTTCCATCATTTTCGGGCCATATTTTCGACAAGAATTGCGATTTTTGTTTGGGTTGCATAATAATGAGTAATTAATGATTTTATTGGAATTTTCATTTCAGCATTGATATACTCGTGCCATTGACGATCAGAATACGTTCACTTATTGCAATGACATCAAAGGTTTAGTGAATAATTTGTAAATAGAATATAACGCTGGCGACTGGCGATTTACCTGGAATTTAGTTCCAAGCAGTTGTGTTATTAGTTAGTTTAGGCCTATTTTTGACATTGTATTTTTCAGTAGGAAAAGGGCAAGATTTCATTTCATGCGTTTTAGAAGAAAATGAAGGCGCTGATTTGTGAGCAGTTCATAAGCAAAATTCGAACACAATAAAGGAACATAAAAAATATTAGTGAACATTTATTCTTAGATTTTTTAAGATTTCGTATAGAAGACAATCGATATTTTCAGTATGATAAGAGGATATATCTGCATCAAAATTGACTTACAACTTATTTACATTATTGATATAAACTTTTTTCAGTGTATTAGTTTTGTTTTTGAGTAACTTCAAAAATGTTCAATTTGAAGATTTTTATTATTTTTGTTAATTTTGTTTATATCTCCTAATGATGCTACCCAGTGGTGTTGCGAAAATAAACTGACCTCAAGCTCGAAAAATTTGGATTATTTAGTGGTAAAAAAAGGTAGAACAAAACAATACATCAAATTGAAAATTAGTTGAAAAAATCTGGCGATTTTTTGAAAAAGAATTTCGACTGCGGCGCTTAATTCCACAGTTTCTATTTGAAATTTAAAATCGGCTTACTACTAAATACAGGGTGATTCAGGAAGTTCCGGACAAATTTCTCAAGCGTATTCCTTGGCTCATTTCATGAAGAAAAGTCCACTAGGACCAAAGTCCACTAGGACTAGGACCAAACATACAGCGCCTACTACAAGCGAACGCGGTCAGAACAGAATACATTTTACTGAAACGAAATGAATCACAAGTTGTTTTACGGCTCGTTTGTCTAACCATCTCAAGAGAGCGTGGATTTAAAATATAAATTTTAAAAGTAATCCCGTGCATGCACGTTGCCTACAACGAACAACATACGAACCGCATTTCGCCTGTGGAAATATTCGATTTGAAACTTCCGAGATGTGTTTTGAGTTCGAAGAGTGATATCTTATGCCCACACGCAAGTGTTCTGATTGGGTGCCTGGTTGGTACTATATATTTTTTTGCGTGTATGATACGTACGGAAAACTTCATTGGATTAATGTAGTTTGTAGTTAATTGGATTAAAGTAACGTAAACTTCAATTGGATTACTGCTTCATAAGTACACGCTGAAAAATTTGTCGTTTTTTGTTGTTTGGATGTGTTTGGCGCTTGTCGCAAATATAATATACTTGTGTGCAAACACATTGTGTTTGCTACTCAATATAACATATTTGAGATACAATGATTAATATGTTATAATATATGTGTTTGCGGCCCAAATATATATGTGTTTGTAATACAAAAACAGCTGTTTTTGTTGCACTGTTTATGCTCTCTCGATAGCAAAATAAAAAACGGACAACGAGAGAGTCTATCTTGTAAGTGTGTATTTATATTTTTGAATTATTCTCTCAGTGATTCATAAATATTCCTGAATTTGCGTGTAAATTGCAGATGAAGTTAATGAGTCTATGGATGTTTGGGATGAAGAACGCAAGTGTGTTTCGGACTTGCAAACATATGAATGTTTGTAGTGTGTTCCAAACATATACATGGTTCCTGCAGAATATGTTTGGGAAAATATGTTACAGGGGCCTTTATTTTTCAGCGTGTAGTGGAAGGAAATTTTTTAGTAAAAGGGCCAAGAGAAGAAGAGTTGTACGATACCTTGTGAGTTATATACAAAATGTAATGCCCGGCATTTATTGAAACGATTGCCAAAGAATAACCACTTGGAAACTGTTTAAAACTGTTTGTTATTATGCTACATTCTTAACAGGAGAATTAAGTTGTTCCCTAATTATTTACCTTAACAACCTCAATAACCTGAAAGTTGGAAGGACCAACATCCAATCAACCATTCTAAAATCAAAGTTCATGACGGTAATCGAGCGATGTGACCAACGTCATATGCCACCTTTATTAAACTTTGAAAGCAAAATGTTGAATAGCTGTAAATGTAAAAACAATCGTACTGAAATTTGTTGAAAACAGCAGAAAAACTTTTTAAATAAATGACAAAATTAACAAATAGCAGCAGACATTGCTACGCCATACAAATATGAAAAGTCATGAAATATAGAAAATAACACAGGCCAACAGAATATGACTTTTCGCTTGCTGATGGCAAAATTCAAAATTCCTACAATAATTGATTAAAGTCCTCGTTGATTGGAATCAACGCTGAGGTTTGTATGTATTTATAAATATTCTTAGGATGCGTGCGGTGTCATTCACATTGATTACCTTGAAAAGGGTAAAACGATTACCAACGAATATTATTCACAGCTGTGGGACAAATTCTTTTAATTTGAAGGGAAAACCACCGCATTTGGCGAAGAAAACAGTGATCTTGTACCACGGCAACGCACCGGCGCACAGGTGTGTAGCCACCATGGCAAAAATTAAAAAATATGAGTAGATAAATAAAAACCATAGATGATTCATTTGCTTAATCACCATTTTCACCAGAGGGCAAAGGTTGTTTCCGTGCGACCATTTTTCACTCGGATGCGACGAAAAAACACTAAAACATCATTTTAATTTGAATTCTATTGTTTAAATTTGAAAATAGAATATAAATAATAGAAAAGCATATAGCTTTTGATATTTGTACACAATACAAAAGGCAAAAAAGCGTGGTTTTATAGTTTTTTCA
Source organism: Phaonia tiefii (assembly GCA_963931995.1). Lineage (NCBI taxonomy): Eukaryota > Metazoa > Arthropoda > Insecta > Diptera > Muscidae > Phaonia > Phaonia tiefii. Next base: position 131,094,744 of record OZ008367.1, read on the forward strand.
ATAGTTTTTGTTTCCAGGGATTTGCCCATATCCACCACTCCGGCACCATCTAGAAAATTTCCCTTTACTTTAAAATCCACCACTTATCTTTCACCATCTCTAGTTTTTTTATCTATGCGTATTGCTACCTCATCCGCCATATTCTCTGGATTTAGACCCCAGTGCTGGCTTTCTGTTTCCAACCATGACTAAATGTCTCGGCGGTAAGAGATTTGGGTCATAACAAAAACATAATCCTATTTTGAGAACTTTGAGAAGAAAACCTATTATTTTCCTGGAAAAAATATTTTATTTAAAAATTACCCCATTTGTGTCCGAAATAACTTCTCGTTTGAAATTTCTCTAAGTACTTATCGGAACTAACAAACTCCTATTTGGATTGTCGTAGTTTAGCTGCTGTTCGGATTTTATGGCCTCAAGTGTAGTTTGGCTAAAAGTTAATTTTTTCGAATAACATGCAATTTTTCTCATGGCTATATCTCGGAAACCACTTGGAATTTTGTTTTCCTGTCTTCGCCACAATTGTAGCTAAAGACTAGGAGAAAAACACTGTAAAGTAAAGTAATCCCAAAAAACTGCAGGTGGTGCCTGCATAATAATGAGTAACTAATGATTTTATTTGAATTTTCATTTTAGCATTTAATGGTATATCAAAATACGTTCACTTATTGCAATGACACCAAAGGTTTAGTGAATAATTTGTAAATAGAATATAACGCTGGCGACTGGCGATTTACCTGGAATTTAGTTCCAAGCAGTTGTGCTATTAGTTAGTTGTTGTGCTATTAGTTAGTTTAGGCCTATTTTTGACCTTGTATTTTTCTGTAGGAAAAGGACAAGATTTCATTTCATGCGCTTTAGAAGAAGGCGCTGATTTGTGAGTAGTTCATAAGCAATTTAGTAGAATGAATAATTTTTACAATTACGTGCTTCTTGACAATTGGTTTCGATAAACAAAATAAAATAATTTAAATTGGTTTAGTTTATTTGTGGAGTTGGAGTCGGAGTTCAGAATTTTAAAATTTTGGAGTTGGAGTCGGGGGTTTGAAAACAAATATTAGACAAGCTCTATATTACTGCAACATCGACGGTCTAGTAAACTACTCCACTATATTTCCAATGGCTGCTCTCATTTACGAGATCTGACCATTTCCACAGAAAGTGCCACTCTATGTCGCATCATGTCACCCTTGTTAATTGTATATTTTAGGACCATGTAATTCGATTGTTTTCTTCTCTTTTGCTAAATACAAAATGTAAGTAGTTCTAGATTCAGTAAAAGAAGAGAAAAAAATCAAACTACCTGGTCCTAAAATATAAGCAATTAATGAGGGTGACGTGATGTGAAAAAATACGGACCTTTCTATGGAAATACCCATATCACAAATTTAAAAAATTTAGTTTTGCATTAAACATTTTATTTTATCCATTTTAATTTTATTATTCGATCTTTAATATGTTATTTTCGTTAATAACTTTTCCGGTTCAAGATCAATTTCTATGAAGAAGTACTTTTATAACAAAAGGTAAATTTTTATAGAATGTATTACTAAAGAAATAATGTGAAATTGACTATTATGGTGGATGGTTAGGAATATAGCTATTTCAATGCCCACCAAGGCATACCATCAGCTCCCTTCTCCACAAGTATTTAGGTATATCATCACACATTATAGGGATAAACAAATCTCAGGTAAGCGACAGTTGTCTAAAACTCCTACTTGTGCGAAAACATCCACAGCAATACTTTGCCATAACCATCAATATTCACAACATTTCTTTCCTATGCAGGCTTTCATCGAAAGCCATTGCATAGATGTTATTTTATGAAATTTATCGATTTTAATATTCGACCTTTATTCACTAATATTGTTACGAATAAGTAAAAGCTTTTGCTTGCTCTTAATGACTCTACTAACATTATGTAAATAACAGGCGGTTAGTGCTGCGCCTGAAAGTATGCATTGTAACAACGTACCAGCTCGCTAAACCAGTAGCATGAATTCACCTCAGTTAAGATAATTCTCCACCATTCGAGATGATTCTACAAATGTAAACAACAAGGACTAGAAGGTTCTTGAATTCGCTAGATATACCTTCATTTGAGTATGGTGAGTTGGTATAAATAGCGGAGGTCTTTGGAATGGAGAGTTCAGTTTGCGTTTAACCGCCGTAAAGTAAGCAACTCGATTTGATAGTAAAATATAAGACTTATTAAAGTGGTGTAAATAAAGTAAACTGTTGTACTACATAAGTAAAATAAAAGGAAGTGATACCGTTGTAATTATCGTAATTGAAAACGAACCTTGTTTTATTATTGGGAATAAAACAACGCAAAAAGGACGAATAAGGAAATTCGTAACAATATTGATATATTTACTTAAAAATCTTGATCTCGAGCTTGATTTTTAAACAAAAATAACTCCATTTTATTTTTTATTGAAAACTATTTAGCAATGTAAAGAAAAAATCAATATTTTCATTGTGTAAAATCGTTATCTCGATCTTTCAAGCAACGAGTGCCTTCCTGTGTTGTCTATAACTTAACTCACTTCTTGGAGTTCTGAAAAAAAACACTAATAAAATCTGTGTCGCCCAGTGTAATGAAAATCACAACTGCAGTTTTTTTTTGTTTTACAAATTTCCGTAGAGCTGCATTCGTTGTCGTCAATGCCATCGTATGCTTTGTAGTAAAACCATTCATGTTTGGAGTAGTAGCTGCTGAGTATAGTCGAAGAGCGACCAGCAAAACCCCTAAAAATTGGCAGCACCAAAGACAGAGTCAGCTCGAAAAGCCAGCGGGCTAGGCCGCTGTGTGTATCTCTGCCTGCCACGTCTGACTGAGAGGTTGAATAACAGGAAATCCGTTGAATATAAAGCAAAAACTGAAATGCTTAAATGCAAAACAAGACAGAGGAGTCGAAATAAAAAAATTTAATAAAATTTTATCATTTTTATTCATTCGTTATGAGTTGAGGAGCCAAATGCTTCTTTCACTCATGCATTTAATTAAGTTATATAGAAATTATTTCAGGAAAGTCATTTTCTCATTTTATTCATTCCTCTTCACTCATGTAACCTTTGACATTTATCTCATCGCTGTTGTATCTTTTTATATATCCTTTAGATGTTGTTTATTACGATGATGCTGCTGCCTGCGAGAAAGGGAAAATGCTTGCGCTTTTACATACAATCTCTTTTTCATTATCGCTGCTTAAGTATTTTTTTCGTCTGTCTGCCGTTTTGTCTGTCCTTTAGTTGTAGTTGAACAGACAACATTGCTGCTTTTTTTCCGTTATTTATATTGATTTTTTTCACATTTGCTATTTCTGCTTTTACGTTTTAGGTTCCATTTTTTTGCGTTACTCTCCAGACTTAAGGATATTCCCAATCCCTTGCCACCATGTATTTCCGTATCAGTTTGCTGGTAGTAATGCCGGTTGCCTGAATGTCTGGAGTGCACTCAAAAAAAAATATTTAAAAAATACTATTTGGTGGGAAAACATGCATATATTCATATTTTACATACGAATTTCCTACATTCATATAAATTTTTATTTTCATTTAATATCAGGTACTTGAAGTTGTAGGCAACTTCAGTCAGACGAGTACGAATGAATATACACGCCAAGTTAATATTCATATTTGCATGAATATGAATTCACGTTCATATGTTGATGTTGAACTTGCAGAACATTTTAATATCAAAGATTACCCAGACGTATATGAAATTGCTAGAATCTAAGGTAGTTTGAAAAGAAACATCGTTTTACAAGTGGAACGAACTATTACAAAAATCATTCAATTACAAATGCTTACATAGTAGTAGGGTTAAAGAAATACGGAAATAAAAAAAAACGGTATTCATATCTGTAGTAAGAGTCTTCAAATATGTAAGATCAAAGTTGAAAATATTAATTCGAGGTAGCATCTCTACTAACGGAAAACGTCAAAAACCATCATTGAACTCGCATGTCCGTCTGCAAATAAATGACTCTGCATTCCATGAATTTGTTAAGTGTGTGAAGAAATTTTACCGATAAATTTATTTAGCGAAGACACAGACCACTTACGTCACATTTCTGAAATCTGATTTTTGCCAAGAAACAAAAGACGCTTTGTACACAAAATGGAGCAAGCAATAGCATTTGAAGCCATGTAGAGGGCGGATCAATAAGTCCGTGACTTTTTGTATGAAACATAGTTTTTTTTTGCACATTTTTTCAACATTATTATTATTAGCTCAATACACTTAGACCAACGTTTTCCAACGTTTTCGAGGTACATAAAATAGACACTTTTTTGATCGTTGGAGCTAAATCTCTTTCCACCGACCCATCTTTTTAGGTTTGGAAATAGAAAATAGTCACTGAGAGCTACATCCGGAGAATATGGCGGATGAGGTACCAATTCGTAGCTCCGTTCATGGAATTTTGCCATTGAGCCTACACACGTGTGCACCCGTACGTTTATGGTCAACTGAGAGTAAACGCGGCACCCATCTTTCAGACAGCTTTCTTAAATCCAACTGATCATTTAAAATCGAAACCACACCGCCAAATGAAATGCCTATGCCATCAGCAATCCCACGCACTTTTCCTCTTCGATCGGCCAATACCAAATCGTGAATTTTTTTCGACATTTTCGGGTGTATTGACCGCAATTGGCCGTCGAGAACGTTCAGCGTCATTTGTACTTGTGCGACCACAACGAAAGTCAGTAAACCACTTTTTTACCATTGAAGTCGATGGTGCGGAGTCCCCATAGTATTTATCAAGCTTTACCTTGGTTTGATTGGCTGGTTTTTTCGAAAAAAAATAATGTTTAATGAGCAATCGAAATTCACTTTTTTCCATTTTTTAAAAAATGCATGAGGTTGTATGTTTTGAACATCTATTAAACGCAAAGTAAATGACGGAACTTGCTCAAAATTTGACAGTAGTATTAACAGGAGGTACTTGATGAGAGCAGTGTTGCATTTCATATAACTACGAGGGAAGTTCGAAAAGTCACGGACTTATTGATCCGCCCTTATGTTAAATGCAGGATAAAGCTAGTTTTTTAACTCTTCTTATAAATAAGCTATCAATTTTCAGAACCTAACCTAGGTCACTTATGACTTATGAAGGTCAGGAAACTTCCAATATCTACCCGCCTAACACCGCAGAAGCACATAAAACCCACAGTCTATATATGTCCTGATTCCATTTGAAATCGAAGATATAGCCAAATTTATGAACCGACCCATGTCATCGATAGCTATTATGATTTATACTGTCAATATTGGGTACGGCTGGTAAAATAATTTAAAATAATTTTATATTTAAAATTAGCTTAATGGGAGCGCATAACACCCTCACCTCAAATGTATCCTGATACCATTTCTGATCGGAGATATAGTCAACTCTATAAAGCGAGCCATGTCAATGATAGAAATATTGATTTCGAGTGATAATATTGAGCTCCTGATAAAAGTGAATAAACACCTGTCTATTCGAAATTAGCCCCATTGAAGCAAATAACATCTCCATCCCAAATACATCCTGATTCAATTTCAGATCGGAGACATAGTCAACCAATATTGGGCACTCCTGATTAAAGTGATTGAAGTTCCTGTATATTTTAAATTAGCCCCATGGAGGCACATAACACCCCCATCCCAAATATATTTTGATTCCATTTCAGATCTGAGGTATAGTAAACTTTGTGAAGCGACCCATGTCAGTGATAGAAATAATAATTTTGATTGTCAATATTGGACACTCGTGATAAAAATGAATAAAGTATCTGTATACTCAAAATTAGCCCCAAAGAAGCACATATCACGCCCATCCCAGATACATACATCCTGATTCAATTTCAGATCGGAGTTGTAGTCAACTCTATGAAGCGACCCATGTCAGTGATAGAACTATTAGTTGCGAGTGGCAATTTTGGGCGCTCCTGATAAAAGTGAATGAACACCTGTCTATTCGAATTAGTCCAATAACAGCACATAAATACCTATCCCAAATATGTCTTGATTCCTTTTCAGATTAGAGATATAGTCAATTTTATGAAGCGACCTATGTCAGTGATAGAAATAATGATTTCAAGTGTCAATAATGCGCGCTCCTTACAAAAGCGAATGAACTACGGGTGGCGCGTGAATTGTGCTACAACAAGACGTAATAAATTTTTTCTGTGTCAGTAATCGGCGTATATTTTTTTTATTTTGTAGGTTACTATTTAGATTTATTAAAATTAATGCTAGGGATACCGAAAAAAGAATTTGGATAGTGCAGTGGTAGCATGCTTTGCAGTTCCTCATTTCCATCCAAAGTGCATTTTGGCGGGAGGTTGGCGGCATTACCCCGAGTAGATGGACCATTCTGAGGCTGGTAAACATGTTTGCCGAATCTGGAATCATCTCACGAAGACCGTACCATCGAGATCTCTCTGTTCGGGTTCAAGACACAATCACGACTGTAGCATCGTCAATTCAGGCAAATCCAAGCATTTCGCCTCGAAACTTCTGGTCGCAAATTTGAGTTAACAGACGATCATTACAACGGATAATTTAAGATGACTTAAACTTGTTTCCGTACAAAGTCCAAATTACAAGCAAGTTACACCCTCTGGATTTGCCTGTTCGCTTGGAATTTTTACAAAAAATGATTGAAATGGCCGAAGAAGACAAAAAAAAAATGGTTTCCCATTACATCCCATGAAGGAATCGGGGAGAGCTTCTCACAATCAGTGAGCTGTGCGCTTTCTAGTTTTATACCCACTGATTGGGACCTACAGTTTTACACCGGTTCCGAACGGTATTTATGAGAAACATTTTTATTGCTAAATACTCGATAGTGTCGCCGTCACTATGCGAGGTGACCGCCGTCGAAAGAAATTTTAAGGTGGTCAGAGCAGGGATCGAACCCAGGATCTCAAGTACAAGAGGTACACTACCCATTGCAAGTAAACTACCCATTGCACCACCGACGGCCGAAGAAGACAACAACTTCGTAAATTGCTTGTTTCTGTCTGATGAGGTCCATTTTGATCACACCGGCAATGTAAACAAGCAAAATTTCCATATATGGAGTGAATCTAATCCAGAAATACTCCATAAGACGGAACTGCACCCAGAACGAATCACTGTGTGGTGCGCAGTTTCATCAAGGTGCATTGTGGGGCCATAGTTCGTTGAAGAAAACGGTGTAACACTAACTGGCAATGGGGGCCATAGTTCGTTGAAGAAAACGGTGTAACAGTAACTGTCAATGGGGCAATGGGGACCATTATTTAAAGATGCTGAGGGGGATTTTTACCTAGAACTGCACTGAACAAGTATCCGTTTCAACAAGATTGAGCAACTACACACACAGCCTCCAACGAAAATTCCTAAACAAGTCCTGAGTCGACCTGAGTCGTACACTACTAATTACACGGTGAAAAACCGCCCGAGCAACATATTGCAGGTACTATGAATTTGTTTGCAAGAATTGTTTTCATGCATTAAAAATCTGCTGCTTTTTTTATTGTCTCTCATGTTTTAGTTTTCAGTACTTTTCAACAAACAAAGCCACATTTAAGTCTCACAAATATTTGTTATAACCTATTATTCATTGTGCCTCCAACATGTAATATTGAATAGCAAACACAATGTGTTTGGATACAAGTATACTATATTTGGTACAAACAACAAAAAAAAGGCCAGATTTTTCAGCGTGTAGACAGACACGCGCGTCTAGACTTGGAATTTCAGCTCATGATTATTGCAGAAGCTGTGGGGATTAAAAGGAGGGCTAGAACGTCGAACATCTCCTACGCTGCTGTGCGGCTGTTTGTGTGAGTAGAAGACAATATCTAGGATCTTACTTCATATTGGATCTAATAGACATTCAGGAAGTTAAGCTGAATGATCTTAGGACCTTTTTGTACAGTGTTAACTGGTTTGCCTTGGACTAATGTACCTCTTTCATCAGCCACATTCTGGAGTATCGGGATTAAGTGTCGCTTGACTGCAACGCTCCTAAAGCATACCAGACATTTTATAGGTTCATCGATGGTGACGGAATATTACGTCCCGTGGTATCACAACGGTTCTCATTGGACTAAGTGTGCCAATAGTGACAGCCACTTCCTAAAACGCTGTGTATATGTTTAAATTCATTAGGGTGATATTTATTTTGTCTGCATTTTTACTGGTACATTTAACTGGTACTTTAATAAATAGAGATGTAGGGCGGTCTTGAGCATGAATAAATAAAATGAAAAGGTATTTTTAAATTATTTTGTTCCACTTACAATAATAACTTCTTCAGACATGACGATAATTCCGCCACGCGATGTTCATGAGGTCTGACAAAAATGGTGCTTCAGGTCCAACGATTGATGTCAAAACTCTGTCATCACTAGTAAAAGACTTAAGGATAAAAAAAATATAAAAAACTGTTTTCCAATACATCACAGGAGAGAATTGGGGAGAGCTTCTTTCAACCAGTGATTTGTGAGCTTTATAGGTTTGTACACACTGGTTTGAGAACACAGTTTTACACCGGTTCTCAATGTTATTTTGAGAGTATTTTTCATGGCTAAATACTCAACAGTGTGGCGTCACTAATCGAGGTGGCCGCCGTCGAAATAAATTTAAGGTGGTTGGAGTAGGGATCGAACCCACGATCTCATGTACAATATCCATGAGGGGCCTAGTTGCATTAAAACAGTCTTAAATTTTTTTGCAGCCGGCCAACTTTCAGCTTCCCCAGTGACATTGCTCCAAATATTATCAAATTCCTAATTTAGTTGGGGCTTGTTACGTGTTTTCGAGATTTATCGTGACTGCCAGCCAATTGTCCGCCAAACATTTGTATGGGAGATACGAGAATGGGTGTGGCAAAGTTCTCTATTTTTTATTATAAAGTAGCATCTGGCAAAACATCGTCAGTACCAAATTTAATTCAGATCGGGTGTGGTTGAAGGTAGACATCTCATCAGTAAACCGCACAATTGAAAATTCTTTTTCTGGGAGGTACAATAATGGGAGTGGCAAAACCACCTATTCTCATAACAGAGTGATGTTTGACTAAAAATTTCCTAATACAGAATTTCAAAAAGATTGGTTCTCTTTCGGAGGACTTATCACCAGCCGGTGAAAAAAGTTTTGTGTGGGAGGTACCAGAGTGGGCGTGACACCCTCAACAATTTCCTTCAGTTAAGTAACAATTAGCCAATATCTGAGTGGGTGGTACCGGGTGGGCCGTAGTTATAAAGCCCATTTTCAATCCCAAACTAAGTTTGGACAAACAATAATCACTGACAAAATTTAAGTGTGATCGATGAATATTTACTTCAGCTTTCGTGTCGTAAAGAAGGTTTTAAAATGTCCCAAAACGAATTTGTATACCTTGGGTTTAATATGACTTCTCTATGCCTTACACTATTTTCGGTATCAACACTAGGGGTGTGCGATTGATTAATCAGACAATCCGAATAATCGACATCCTGATTAATCGAATAATTGATTAATCATACATTTTCATTAATCATATCATAATCATTATGATAAATCGGTTAATCTTCGTTTTGATTAATCAGTATTCATGACTCATTGAATAATCTAAAAACTTTTCAATAAAAAATTTGAATAATTGAGCAGTTCATGTTTTTAGGATTTTTCAGTTTGTATTTCTGTTTCAAATGTTTCCTTTTGTTTGTATAGTACGTATTTGTACATATATTTTCCAAAAATTATTCAATGATAAATAAAATTATTTATAAACACATTCCCAGTTTACACATACATAATTATAATATCATCACAATCTACCATATACGAGTATACGTTGTGAAAACAATTCCTATTACCATATTATTACTATTATACATATGGTAAATATTGTAATGTTTGAGCATGTTTGATTGTTTTCCGTCCAAAAATATTATATTTGCAATTACAATTTAACCATAGTTACAATTGGGCGTTTCCAATTAACCATATGTTTGCGTATTGAAAACCTGCCACGTCAATTGACAACCTGCCACGTCAAACCTGTTGTCTCTTTCGCACTTTTGTGAAGTAGATATTTTCTCTGCGACTACACATGCGTATTACAACATACATAATTTTTTACGTCCATTTTGGCATTGTCTTCTGATAGTTGCGCGTGCGTGTTTAACAGATTTATGTTAATGACATTTGGTATTTGAGCTGATAACCATATGGGGTCGTTTTATGGCACTTTCCATCACTCTTGCCAGAACTTCGGGCGAGAGGTTCTCGCATTCCTGGCGAATATTCGCCTTAAGGGCTTCAAGAGTCTCAGGCTTGTAGACGTAAACCCGCGACTCCAAAAAGCCCCATAAAAATAAGTCTGTAACGGTTAAATCGGGTGATCTGGTCGGCCAGTGCAAATAACCAATACTAGAGATTCAGCGACCCGGAAATGCTTCCTTCAGAATATCGATTGTGGCTCGAGCAGTGTGTGCCGTTGCACCGTCCTGTTGGACACACATGTTCTTCAGTCCCAATTCATCCAATTGAGGACGAGAAAATTCGGTAATCATGGCTCTGTTAAAAAAATGGCCCGATGACTCCTCCAGCGTAAACACCACACCACGCAGTAACTTTGAGCGGGTGTAATGTTTCTTTATGGGTGATACACGGATTTGCGGTGCCCCAGAAACGATTATTTTCTTTATTCACGTAACCGCTAAGATGGGAATGTGCCTCTTCGCTAATAATAATTGTCGATGAAAAATCGTCCACCTCTTCGCTGAGATTCAGGATGGCTTCAGCGTAGGTTACACGCGTGTGGCGGTCAACAGCTGATGCAATGTCTGCACTTTGTAAGGGAACATCTTCAAATCGTCCACCAAAATTCTGCGTACGTCGTCGCGACGTCGTCTGGCAGCAATTATTTGTGACATGTTAATGTTTTTTTCCTATTTTTTTTTTTACGCAATTAGTACTATAGGCTTTGGCAAATTTAGTGGTGGAGCAATTTACGAAAATTGCCGCTCTGCTAAAACCTGCCTGTCCACTATGTAAGTGATTCTTATTCGCTTTATTTATCCAACTTCTTGAGGTAAATAAAGCCACATTATTTCTAACTTCTGTCGAGATCCGCCATTGCAGAAACCACCAAATCCACCAATCACCGGTAGGAAATTGTTTACACACCATTTGTTTAGACACAATGTTTTTCTCTGGGGCTACTTGAAATTTATGGTCTGTGGCAATGAGACCTAAATGATTCAAGAGATGAAGAACGAAAACATTCGTATTATAAATGAAGACCTACGATAAATGCCACACGCTGAAAAATCTGGCTTGGATGCAACTATAACGAGTGTTTGGTGCTTGTCGCAAATACGGTATACTTATGTCCAAATACATTATGTTTGATATTCAATTTTACATGTTTGAGACACAATTATTAATATGTTATAATATATGTGTTTATGATCCAAATACAGCTTTGGTTGTGATACAAATACAGCTGTGTTTGGTGCACTGCTTAGTTATTTTTTTGTCGCTATGTTTTGTCGAGAGAAAAATAATAAAAGAGGAACAAAAAGTGATTATTCCCAGCCTAAGATAAAGTTAATGCAATTGTACAACTATATTTTTGCATTATTATTTCAGTCTGTGAATCATAAATATTCCTGAATGAAAGAATAAACGAATTGAGTATTTCTTATGTTGACTGATCTTATGCGGTTTAGTTTCATGCATTCAGTCATCAATCGTTCATTTGGGAGGCAACACACAAATGCTTAGACGTCACTGAATGGATGTTTGGAATGACACATGTTTATTGCTCTGCTAATGTTTGCATTTAAACAGAAGTGAGTTTAGGACTTGCACATACATATATGAATATTTCGATTGTGTTCCTAACATTTGTGTACATGGTTCCTGCAGAATGTGTTTGAGCGAATATATTTCCCCCAGCAACATATTGCATGAATCATGTAGATATATGTTTGCAAGCATTGTTTTAAATTGAAGCTCCGCTGCTTTTTTGTGTCTGTGTAGTCTGCAACGTTTTTTGCAGCAGTTATCAACCAACAGCGCCACATTTGGATCCCAAAAACATATATTATAACTTGTTAATCATTGTGTCACTCAAATGTAATATTGAATAGCAGACACAATGTGTTTCGACACAAGTATACTATATTTGCGACACGCTACAAACACGATATATTTGAATCCAAACAACAGCAAAAAATTTAGATTTTTCAGCCTATACATTAGTGCAGCGTTACAATGTTGGTGTTTGGGAGCCCTCAATCCTACAATCTTCAAAATTCTGAATGTGGTTATAATAATGTATAATTAAATATATTTCAAATAAACCAGAAACTTAGGAAAATAAACTAATATTGCTACAACTCCATGAAATATGTTATATATGTTAAATAATGTATTATATATTTCGAATCAAGCTTAATATGTTTATATTTTAATTATTTAATTATATTTTAATTCGCGTCAAATATTTTCCCAATTTTCAATTATAAAAATGTTTGCATAATGTCCCCAATCATATGTATATGGAAAACCAGTAAAAATGTGATTGGCACAGACAATTGTAACTCTGCGTATACTCGTATGTACAAAGTTAAACGTGATCCCGGGATCTCGCAGCAAAATATCCCGGGATTCGGGAGTTGGTATCACTAGCATGAAATAAGGTGCGGTTCAACCTTGACCATTAGGAAAAGTGGGACCCCCTACGCCCATGCTCAAGTAAAATGAAAATATATTTATTGAATGAAGTATGAATAGTTTCGAGATTAGTTAATTAAAAGGAAAAGGTTAAACTTATACTAATAAAAGAAATGTGAATAATAAAATTTGATTTTTTTTACCTTTTGGTTTTCACTAAATATTCGTATTGGAAATTGTTGTTGTTCTTTTTGTTCCAATGTAAACGACAACAGTGGCGACTGTTGGTGACGGTGACGATGACGTACTGTTGGATGTTTATTAGGAGGGAGGTGTTGTGTTTTTTGGCGGAAAGGGATAGTATCGATGACTTGTTACGGTTTGTGCCTTCACTATATTGTGTAGGGTTTGTGTTTTTTAGGGCTTGGATGAAGAAGGGAAACTGGAAATTAATCAGATGTTTGGTAATTTATTGGTGCCGACAATTAGATGTTGATGTTGCCACTGCTTATCGTGTTTTCGTTGTTGATGGTGATAGTGGTGGTGGGTGGCGGTGGTGTCGCAGTTGATATTGATGTTAATGGCGTCGTTGGTGGTGGCAATTTGTTCTGGCTCGATTTTCAATATTTACCATACACTTTTTCACCTCCTGTTTTGTTTATTTTTTTTTTTTTTTGCAACACCACTGTTTATTTTATTTAAAACCTGAGGCGGCAATGAAAACACCCCTAATATTTGCATGGATTTCGTTTAATATTTTTCTTTTGTTTTCACTCTATTCCATTTGGAAAAATAAAGAGAATATTTGCGATATTTAAAATTTTGTTTATTATTAATTATTTATTTTCATTAATATTTCATACAATAGTATCTGTATTCTTGTTTTGTTGCTGTTGTTGGCTTGAAATCATCTCTTGTTTTTTTTGGATGAAGATGATGATGTTGTCGTTATTTTTGTTGTTGGTTACCATTGCCATTTCACTTACACTACTTTGCACTTTAGATAAGGCTATCTTATTTTCGCAAGGATATTTGGCATTGAATGCTCTTAAAGCGAACACAAATACAATCATATACACATTCGTAGTAGTAGTACACACACGCAAACACTTGTATGTGTTCTATTGCAGACCTCATAGGCAGGCAGGCAGGCGGACTGTCAAAGGGGCTCTTTAGTCAGAAACGACAAAAAGAAGTATCAGAAGAAGAAGACCTTACCAGCCGAACAAAACGAGTACAAACAACAACAAAAAAACCAGAAGCGAAACAAAATCACACAGTGGAAGAACTTAGGTAGTACAATGTACGGTGGAAGGAACGGGGAGCGAGAGAAAATAAGAGAGTAATAGGGCGAAGCGACGACAGACAGACAAACACACACGCAATTTGAACAGAAATTTTCAATTTAACACAAATTCACTAAAACTTTTGCACTTTTCTAGCATTTACACTCTTGCGCTTTATTGCTTCGTCGTAAATTTTGCAATAAATTTCCAATTTTCTTTATATTTTTATTCAATTTCTTCTCTTTCATTCGCTTCTACATTAGGTTTTTCATTTCTCTATCAGTTCCTCCTTAGTATCGCGTACCGTCATCACCGTTTTATATTGTAAACTGATGCGATGCGTTGCGTCTACTTTCGTGCTTTGTTCAATTTACAATACAGACAAACTGTAGTAGGCTGTAAAAGGTTTGCCTTGCCGTGCCTAGTTGTGCCTTTTGCCATACATCCATCTGTGCAACGAACTCTCTCACTCTCTCGTTGACACCTCTCAGATACAAAGCCGCCTGTCTAAAATGAAAGAACAAACGCACTTTTCGATAATTTATGTATGTATGTATTACTCTTAAGCACATGTGAAAACGAGACAACTATACAGAGAGGTGCCTTGAAACAAACAATAACTGTCAACAGTGACATTTCTTGCATTTCCCATAGACTATTGTGACTGAAATCACTTGAAGTCTAATACAAATGACAGCTGTTTTATGTTTTGATTTGCTCATTCTCCAAATGCACTCAAACACACCGAACCTGAGCACAGAAGAGAACGTATAAAACACAACAACGACATTCATGGGGGGTGTAAAAAACAGCAAAGAATATATAAGTTTATAAAAATAACTAAAATTTAGAATTTTAATAACTTCTCAAGCAAACATGACAATTTCGTTATCGTAAAAAGTTTTTTGTCGTAATTATTTTCAATATATTCCATTAGTTTTTATATTTAAATTTATTATTTTTTATTCCCTAGTTTTCCTTCTCAAATGACCGACCACTTTATAAGTGCTTTTGCAGACACCGCTACTCTAAGACTAACTATCGGGCCGACTCTGACCTGAGCAATCATATTCGTATTGTTTGTTTTCTTCCATCTTCTTATTTTCTCTCGTCTTTGTGCATGTACGTAATTTAGGGCTTGCCACTGTACGCTAAAGTATCTTAGAGATACTTTAGATTATTTCCTTACGTACAGTTTTTTCTACACCATTCACGGTAGTGAGGTTGGTGTATTAGATAATCTAAAATGGAGGTTTTTTTTTTTTGAAGGACTGCAAATTTGGTCGTGTGTCTTTGCTATTAATAAAACTTGAATATTATTGCAATTTGCTTGTACTCAGGGTAAACATTAGAGTACAGGGTGTTGTTGGTTTATGTTATTTTTTAATATACGAGTATTTAAGACTCAAACCATATTTTAAAAATTCCAAAAACTTGAATAAATCCAATCTTTGTATTGTTCAGCATAATATCGACAGTTGGCGAATGTGTCACACAGTGTTGTGAGCGTGACCAAAAATGCTTGAACTCGATATTGGAATTGCTTTCATAATAATACATAAAGGGTTTTTCAACAGAGACGCTACAAAAGTAAATCGATAGGACAGCAAATGACGCCATATTTTTTCCCGCTCTTTTGACATTTCTCTTCAGTAAGGTTTGCCATTTCATCATGGAAAAATATACGAGCCAACAACGAGTCGAAATTATTAAAATTTACTACCGAAATTTGGAGTCAATGGCCTCAACTTTAAGAACGCTACGTCCATAATCATAATCGTCCTACCAGATCAACAATTGAGCGTCTAGTGGAAAAATTTGAATCCACAGGCACAGTACAAAATGTTCCCGTGCCAGTGAGACAAAGAAGTGCCCGTAGTGTCGAGAATATTGCTGCCGCTGAGGCTTCAGTTCAAGAAAGCCCAAATGTGTCTCTCAAATGTCTCGCTCGTTCTCAAGCGTTGGGCATCTCTGTGACGTCGTTGTCGCGAATTTTGCGGAAAGATCTTGGCCGACATCCTTACAAGATCAAATTGACGCAAAAACTGAAGCCGCTTGACCACCATAAGCGTCGTATGTTCGTGAATTGGGCTGAGCAACAACTTGAAAATGATTCGGATTTTCATCGGAAAATCATATTCAGCGATGAGGCTCATTTCTGGCTGAATGGCTTCGTCAATATGCAAAATATGCGTTATTGGTCAGACAGAAATCCACACGTAATTCATGAGTCATCATTGCATCCCGAAAAAATTATGGTTTGGTGCGGTTTATGCACCGGCGGCATCATTGGGCCGTACTTCTTCCGTGATGATCAAGACCGGCACATTCCTGTGAATGCGAATCGCTACCGTTCAATGATAACCGAATATTTGCGGCCCCAATTGGATAATATGGACTTGGAGGACACGTGGTTCCAACTGGACGGCGCCACAAGCCACATAGCGAATGCCACAATCAATTTATTGGAAACCAAGTTTGGTGAACGTGCTATCTCACGAAATGGTCCAGTCGATTGGCCGCCTCGGTCGTGCGATTTGACGCCGTTAGATATATCCTGTGGGGCTACGTCAAGTCTGTGGTCTATGCCAACAAGCCAGCGAGATTGATGAACTTCGTACGAATATCGAACGTGAAATTGCAGCAGTATCGGCCGATTTATGCTTGAAAACCGTCGAAAATTGGGTTCAGCGTCTGGACTTCTGCAAGCGTGCCCGTGGTGGCCATGCAAAAGAAATCGAGTTCCATACATTATGGCATCGAACGTACTTTCACAGGAATAAAGAATTTCATTGGTATCTAAAACCGGTTTTGTTTTATTTAAAAAAAACTTTTGTAGCTCTCTTATTGATGCGGTGGAAAACTGTGTACATATATATATAAACTATATTTTGTCGCTTGGGGGTTGGGATTTTGAAGTTGAATTTATTTGACAATGTGTTGTTACCTCTTAAAATCATGTACAATATGCGTGCTCTTCTTAGGGTTCAAGTGCACATTCTTTCATAAACGATGGCCGGATTTCGTATGTAATCTATTTGTTAGAACAATGTATTTTCAATATGGCAAAACTGTTTATTAGACACAATTATTATCCGTATGAAATGTACCGTTAGGAGAATTTCTGTTTAGAAAAACGATAGAAAACGACGAAAAAATTTCCCAAAGTCAAGGCCAAATATTAATGATCACCTCGAGAGACAACAAAAACACAAAAAAGCATTCCTTTCCGAGCCCGTGAAAAACAGCTAAATTTTTGTTTGTCGTAGTTTCGTAATATTATCCTGACTCGATCGTAACATACAAGACATCGTTATATAAGTCTCGACGAGTACCATATTAGTCCTATAGATGTCGCTGACGTGCGATATGATTTTCTAATGAAGGCAGCATTTAATGCAGTTTCTACCCCTAAAATTGAAACATTTTGCTTTGGATGTATACAGTTTTATGCTATAACAAACAGCATTAAAACAAATATTTTTTCATATTGTTTGCATTATTACCGCAAATTATTCTATACTTTTTAGCGCTATCGAAAATTTTGTTAAATAGAAATCATTGCAAACCACTGCAACTTGCCACCTCCGCAATTTATGCGGTGCACCGCATAATTCGTTGGCCAATGCAAATTGTAATATTTAATTTCCTTTTATTTATTTCTTCGACATTTCTTTTGTATTTTAATAAAACATTTAATTCTAGCCTTAGGTCTTCTTGGATTTTTATTTTTATAAATTAATTAAATTAATTATTTTTTAATTAATTATGTTTATAAATTAAGTGTTATAATTATAATTGTTGTTGTTGCGGTGGCTGCATATACTTACTAGTCACGAACACTCACGCAAAATATATGTTTAAAAGAAACAACAAATTTTATAGAATGTATTTTTTTAAAGAAAAATTTATATTTTTAGGTCCTTTTTGAAAGAATATGTATTATATTTTCTCAAAAAGGTCCTTTCTTAAAGATAGGTACTTCTTTTATTAAAAGCTAATGGTTTTCTTAAGAAAATTTACTATTTTTAAGAATGAGTACTTTCTGTAAGAAAACGCCATAAGAGTATACATTTTTTTACAATGCGCAATTTTTTGTAAGAAAATTTACTTTTTTTAAGCAAAGGTACTTCTTTAAGATAAGATTTTTTTTTAAAGAAAAGGTTATTTGTTTCAGAATATGAATAAGTATTTTTTTTTTTGAGAAAATTTACTTTTTTTTATTAAAAGTCACTTATTTAAGAAAATTATATTTTTTTATACTTCTTTCACTTTGGCTTTTCTTAATTTACTTTTTATTGGGTTCAAAACTACAATATATACTAAATATTGGTTACAGGTTCCTCCTAGAAAACTTCCCATTAAACGAGAAATTTCCCCAAAATATGTTATACTAGACACAAACCAAAGCAAAAGTACCCAATATAGTTGATAATACTGGGTTGTACCATAATAGTGTTAACCCTCTAACCGGCCAATTTTTTTTTTCGATAAAAAAAATTATTTATTGATTGTTTTTGGATAAATAAAACATACGTTATTGTTAAAAGTTGAAAAAAATTTAAAACTTACCTTCCAGGTGAGAAAATATGTAGACCGCCAAAAGGCGGACCTGCCTGGTAACGTAATAAAACATTTTAATTAAGGAATGATTTTACTTGAAATTTTATTCAGTTTTTTTATTGTTTTGTGTGATAAATTTGGAAAAAATTTTTATTGTTTGATAAGCATAGATTTAATTTACATTGAGTACAATACATTTGTGTTTCGGACTTACATCCCTGTAGTTTGCATACTTTTTTACCACTTCGGTCCAAAATATCAGGCATATGTCCAACTCCATCAAAACGAATGTCATCTGGTGGACCATACGATTTCTTTGGTTTTTTGTATTTTTGGGCTTTGGCTCTGAGGTCTACCAACAGCTCTTTTGGCGTTAGCGTTCTCATAACGACAAAGTACATCAGCCACCTCAATACGAAAATCTGGCAATTTTTTATGAGTAACATCTTTAGAGTCAATACCATGAATACGCTGGAAAAGGAGGTATGAATTCACTAACGCCATATCAATTAGATGATAAAATAAACGCAAACGCATTTCTTTGTTTTTATTCTGATGTGATAGCGACCAAGTAAACTGTCCATCAAATCAACACCACCCATATGGCGGTTATATTCTTTAATTATATTAGGACAGTCTACATCGACGTAGGATTTATTTTTCCGATCATAACGGTATATTTTTAAAGGTTGTGAATTGCTATTCAGTGTTTTAAAAGGCTTAATTCCAGCATACGTGGATATCAGTCGTACGTATTTTGTATCCTTCCATTGAACACAAGATATGTCTACGCCAAAGGCACTGCCAACAAACTCTTCTGAGTGTCCACCTTCTTTATCTTTTAATTCCACTTCCTTTGTCAGCTTGCAGTTGGGTATCCTGTTAGATCGGACGGTTCCTAATGCATAAATTCCTCTGCTCCGTAAATAAACTAGAAGTGGCAGAGAGGTATAAAAATGATCGAAGTACAGGATATGATTTTTGAAATCTGGGATTGTGTTTGACAGTCTTATGACCACATTGGCTGTTGCTCCTAAGTCAGGGGTGTTGGGTAATACTTCATTATCGCCAGCTCCTTTGTATACTTCAAATCTGTACGAAAAGCCATGCGAGTTACAAAGGACAAAAAGTTTCATGCCATATTTGTGGGGCTTTGCGGGCAACATCAATGTTCATCAATGCATAGCCGAGGTGTTTTTGGCACAGCATCAAATTGCATATTGAGTCTGTCAACAATTGGACGAATTTTATGCAGCTCATCATATCCTGCTTCCTGTGGTTTTTTCATTTTCGTGGTATCATTAAAGTGCAGATATTTTCTGAATAAAAAAAACTGTTTCGAAGTCATTGCGTTTCTAACTGGCTCGAAGGAATGTTTGGACCAGTAACTCTCAACATTGGGATATCGGTACACAGACTTATAAATCAAAATTCCGATATATTTTTTTTAAATCACACGTCGTTAGAATAAAATTTGTGGAAACATCTTGCTGTTTTGCATATAGATTGCTCTGAAACACAATTTCATTGAACAAGTCATCGTTGAAAAAATAAGTAAAGCAACGGAATGGTGTGGTTAATTCTTTGAATTGTTGCGGCAATTCCTTGTCTCCTTGAAAAACTACATCGTTTTTTTCAAGTTCAAGGAATTTTTTTTCCAGGAAATGTTTTTGAACTCTGGGTTTTGTGGAGCAATATCTTTTACATTTCCTCTAAACCCCCCGCATTGGACATTACTGCATTTTCTCCAGCTTCAACTTCTGGTAGAGGAGATCTTGCTCTCTTTGTTTTTGTTTTCCCAGTTTTTGATGGTAAAGACTTCATAATGCTCCACGTTGTTGTTCACTTCTGGCAGAAGTTTTTCTGAGTTTTGAGAGATATTGATGATATCAGAAAGAAATTCATTGTTGTCTACATTATCCCACTCTTCTTCGAATGTGGCAAAGTCTACGTTTGGTAGTTGAAAGTCTGGGTCCTCCAAATCATTTTCGTTGTCAAAGTCGAAATGCTCTTCTGAATCTGCGCCATCCACTGATTCAGCCATGAGTGCTTCAATTTCCTCATCAGTTAATTTTGAAAAATTAGAATTTTTTCTTTGTGAAAACATTTTCAAACGGTTAATTCGTTCCTATAATGTTTAAAACCGAACAATGTTTAAAGAAAAATTAAACGAAAAAACACTAGGAACTAGAGCAATGTGTATGCAAAAGTTCCTTGTAACCGGCAGGACCGCCTTTTGACGGTGTCCAATTTTCACCGGCTAAAAGCTAAGTTTTGCTAAAAACTTTATATTAAAAATATAGAACACGAAAGAATATATATTTACCTGTATGAAAATAATTTTTTACACGCAAATTATGAATTAATAGGATTTTATACTTTTTTCAAAATTCCACTTGATACACAAATAATTAATTTACACACTTTGTGAAAAAAATGACTAGCACCCAACAGTTTGCAATCAAATCAGAAATGCTTCCTGCTATTGTTTGTTTCTCTGCTGATATTTCCCGTTAGAACAGAAAAAACAGAGAAATAGAGCTGCATAGCAACGTAATTATATACCCCGTCTAAAGGCATGCTCGCCGGTTAGAGGGTTAATAAAACATTTGCTTAACTTGTTTTCATTTTGCTCCCATCACGCAACGTGCGACAAGGAACTTCGATCCAATATTTTTAAATTTTAGGTGTAGAAACTGCATGATGTCGTACGTCAGCCACATCTACACACTCGACAAATGTAGTACTCGTCGATACCTACATATACAATGGTTTTTCTATGTTACGATCGAGCCACAAACAAAAAAAACTAGGGCTCGGAAGGGAAACAAAATTTTTAATAAATTGTCTCGAGGTGGTCTTTAATATTTTCCCTCGACTTTGGGATATTTTTTTATATGGAGGCCGACCCGGTCTAATGTACAATTTGGAATATGAACCCCTCTCCTCCGCCCCTCACGTATTTCAAAGCAGATGGCCAATTTGGTATTTATAAAGTGACAGATTATTAGTTAAAGGTTAGAAATTTGCGAAATGGGTACGGTCTTTACGCTTGAAGAAAATTCGGAAATATTACAAACTTTCTTTGAAAGTTCCGAGTCTTCAACTTAATCTGTAAGAAATCTACGAAATAAATTCAGTGGAAATAGAGTTCCATCGAGTTATGGATCATCTTGTGAAAATGTGCGGTCGGAACAATGGGGCCCGCTGGGTTTTTTATGTCTCAAACCTTTCTGCGCTGCAGGACTTAGAGATTTTCTCCTTTGGGATGGACTATGTCACAAAACTTTCTACGTGGACGGCTTTCAGCCAGTTTTAGGGATTTTCTCTTATGAGAAGGGTTCAACAATGGTTACGATAGTTTTTTATGTTACAAAGCTTTCTGAGTGGCCGGCCTGGTAAAGCCACCACTGAATTCGTGAGTATACATAATATCCTTCATTTACGTACCTACACTTGCTTTTTCTTATGTGTACCTTCGCGGGCGCGATTTCTGGGTCCAGCGGCCGCCATTGGTCCGACCGCGCACCTTTTAATATTTCGCGTTCCTATATTCTTGTCTAATTTCGAAATATTTAAAAAAAAATTTAGCTCTGTCTCTGTTGCATTACAGCCAAAGTAAAACTAATTGCTCTTCCAATTTGTAATTCCTTCAACTAGCGCGAGAAAATATGGCGGCTGAATTTGACAGCTGGAGTGATCGCAAATCTTGTGTTGCGTTTTGTAAATTACCCATTAAATAACGCAACTCGACGAAGGTAGTCAGGGAACAGCTGTTTCGTGTTATACGACAAAGACAAAAGTAAGGCGAAGTAACGCGAAGGTTCTGTAAACACACTTTTAATTCACCATATTTAATCAACAATCTTCCATTATGCAAGTAACATCTTGCTATAAATGCCTTTGTCAATAGACTTTCTAATGACAATGTTCCTGTAAAATTATTAAGCTATGCTGAATTATACATACATATGTCCAAAATTTGAAGAAATAAGAGCTGCCGCAAAAATCATTTTATTGAACAAAAACCCTACGTACACTGCAAAGATTCTCTTCAGTGGGCTGCCAACAAAGAGAAAGACACCCTTTATATCAAGATTTATTAATTCAGGTTACAGCAGTAGCACAGCTAATTTCATTGTTTTCATTCTGTTCGTGCCTAATATGTCAAAGTTTGTTTACATTTCTGTTATTGTTAAGATTATTAGTTTGTTCACAAAGTTTCAAAGAATGTGTAATAAAGTAGATGGATTTGTTTGCGAGAACAATTTGTTACATATTATAGGCGTTTACAAAAATTGACTTGAGTGTTTACATCAGCTGACTTTGACATACTACGAGTATTAGGCACTTTCATGGTACAATAATAGCGGCATTCATGCAAACGTGAAAGACGAGAACTTTTGCTCAGCGAAAGTTTCCTTCGCACCGTTGCATGAGGCACCAAGTAAAGTTGCTCAGCGTAGTTGTGCTCAAAACCATATCAGCTGACCAAGATGGATACATAAGGTGGTAGCAGTAGCAATGGCATGTATTATGTATGTGTACTTTTTCTACTGTTCTAGTGCTATCACCTTATTTATCCATCCTACTCAGATGACAACGAAATGTCAAGTTTACACGTTTCTCCATCCCACGTTTGCGCAGCAAATTTGCCTCGAAAACTTTCCACTTTTGAGCAAGTCGCTTTGTATGGGAAATTTGTTTATCGCAAGTTTACGATGTTTTCGAGTTTACGAGGTTCTTTCGAGCTTTCATGAAGACCACTAATATCTACATGGTAATAGCAGCGCGCGTTGTTTGTAGTTGTAGGCAGCAACAACAGGCATTTTGTTTTTGTTCTATTCGCTTCAGCTCTCAAACTCAATACCAATCAATACCAACAACACAAGAATGCAAAAGAGTACAAAAACAAAATACATGTGAGTGAGACAGCCGAAGCGAAGAACCTCATGAAAAAAATTAAAACAGCTGTTCTTACGACTTTACCATGAACATATTATTGTACCATGGGCACTTTAATTTCATCAACAGCTGCTGCTATAACCTGAGTAAATAAATCTTGCCTTATATTATGCGTTTCACCCGTGGCTTTCACCCAAGACTTTGGAGTTCAGTAGACGAGAGGTGGGATAAAGCAAGAGGGGTATTTTTATGATTCTCTTTACTCACTTTCATATTTCTGCCATGTTGTTTCACATGCTTCTGCTTTTGAAGGGACAACATCGTTTGCGTATATTATTTTCTGATTATTTGTACAACATGAATAGATATAATTCGATAAATATTAAATACAATAAAATTTGGATTACTAAATATCAGCAACATGAAAATCAAACATATTTGTTTGAAAAATTAATTAATACGAATGTAATTAAGAAGCCGAACAGCCGATTATACGACAAAGAACCCACGGGTAGAACGCAGAGTGTAAATCTCGTGATTTACGAAGGTTTTCCAAAGGGAATTTAACGATTAACGCAGGCTGAAGACGCGTAATCTAAAACATAACAAAGGGTGAAATGTTAGATGTCTCTCCAAAAAGAATGTACAAGAAGAGAAGAAAAATCCGGCGCAATTTGGCAACCCTAGTAGAAGAGAACAAAAAAGGCGATGCGATTCACTCAAACGGATTTATTTGTCCAGGTCTTTTTCTTTTCGAGCTGGTTCTTTTTCTTCCTGATGGACATTATAAGCCTCATATAAATATAACTTTTGGTCGTTCTTGTACGATTCGCACATATCACACTGATTATGGAAAATGATATGTTAAACTCTTGGTTAAATATCCTATTGAACATAGAGTATTATTACACTATGGCTTTCACGCGCGTGTTCGACGCGTGCCTAAGACACCATTTAGATTATGGGTTTCACCCGTGACTTTCACCCAAGACTTTCGAGTTCTATTGGCAAGAGGTGGGAAGAAGCAAGAGGGGTAAACAAACACGCACGAGACGAACATTTGAGAGGATTTTTGATGTTTCTCTTTACTCTCTTTCGTATTTCTGCCATGTTGTTTCACACTCTTTCTGCTTTTGAAGGGAGAACATCGTTTGCGTATATTATTTTCTGATTGTTTGTATAATATGAATAGAAATAAATCGAAAAACTTTAAATAAAATGCGTAGATACAAGAATTCGCGGAGACTTTGATTAATAAATATCAGCAGCATGAAAATTAGACACAGCCGATTGGATGATAAAGAACCCATGGGTGGACACGTGATACAAATACAAGGTAGTAGCTTTGTTTACATTTCATCGTACCCAGCAAATCTCAAAGTTATTTGTGAGAGTGCGGTCTCTTGTTATTTCATCTATCTATGTTCACTATTGTACATGTATGTGTCCATTTTATCAACTTATTATGACAATAACTGGGTACGGAAATTACAACAATGCTAATGCTACTACCTTGTATTTGTATCATGGGTGGACCGCAGAGTGTAAATGGTCGTGATTTACGAAGGGTGTTCAAAAGAGAATTTAACGATTAACGCAGGCTGAAGACGCAAAATCTAAAACATGACTAACTCGTTTTGTGGGTGAGAGGTGTGGTGTTGCTGGCTGTGTAGACTTTCACGCACGATACGAAAATTTGTGGGGAGTTTTGACGTTTCTCTCTTTTCGCTTTCGTATTTCTCCCATTTTGTTGCATATTAATTCTCATGTCGAAGTGAAAATGTGTAATCGATGGGTACAAATATTTAAATTTTAATAAATGAACTGAGAACAAATCGGTTTTAAAACTTTTACAAATATACGGCAACGAATTCAAACAGAGAATTTCCTTTTTTGTTACATTTAATTCTCAATATTATAATCAATAAAATTAGTTTTCCTACCACCTAATACAACGTACCTCTTAAAGCCAATGGACCAAAGATAAATTACATGTTTGAAAAGCAATTATTGCAAACATATAATGCTAAAAATTATTTCCGATACAGACAATAACAAACAAACACCATTATGCCTTGTTCACGCTACCGGAAAATTGAAGTCTTTCGCAATTTGGGCAGAAATTGAGTTCAAATTGCTCAATTTCGCATATATTTTGGCAACTACGAAATTGAGATATTTACAACAATTTCGTTGAAATTGACTTCAAATTGTCGTATATAACGCTGTTTTTACTCAACAAAATTAACTTAGTACTCTTTTTTGCATATATGCGGGAGAAAACGAAACCGACAGAGAATTTGCCGGTGTGCCGCCGTCGTAGACAAGTTTTTGAAGTTCACGCCGCCGTCATTAAGGCAAGCTTCGACTTAAAATCTTGGCCGATATTATCGCATAAGCCGCTTTTAAAGGCCTGAATTACTAAACTCAGTTGCCGCCGGCGATTATTTTTTTTGTTGCTCCAACGCCGTCGATAATTATGGGTCGCTTCGTTCACTGAACAAGTGGTTAGTCCCCTTTTCCACTAGCAAATTTCTTTGCAAATTCTTGAGTTTGTAGGCGAGAGGGGTGGGAGGAAGAGAAACAAATCTTTGTCAGCTCAGTATTTGCTGTTCTCGCAAATTCTGCTTTGTTCTTTTCGCTGAAACAAATTTATTTGACATATCGTTTTTAACCCATTCGTTTTTACTGACACAGTCGGTGTTTGTTCACAAATCTGTTGGTTGTAGTGATTGTTTGAAGTAAACAAATGAAATTTAATTTATAAATTACCATTTTTACACCGATTTTAAATTATTTATACACTTCTTACGAACATTCTTTAAAATGTAAACAGTTTTGACGTTACTTTTTTTTTTTGTATTTTGATTCGCAAAATTTGGCAAAGAAAAATTTGTGAGTGGAAATTCATTCGAAAATACCAAAAGAGAAAAGAAAAAATTTGGCAAAGAAATATTTGCCAGTGGAAAAGGGGACTTACTAAAATTACAACAAAATACAAAACAATTCATCAAATCATTCATCAAATTGAAATTTTAAGTTGTCATCGACATATAGTAGTCAAAATAAACTACCCATATTCAATAGTACAGTGACATTTTGCAAAATATTGTCTAGTTGGCAATTTAATTAGGATGTGTTATGTTTTTGGGGTATTTATTATGACTACGAGCCAATTGCCTGCACAACATTTGTATAGGAGGTATGGAAATGTTTGCCACAAACATTTTCAATTGCACAGTAGCTTTTGAAAAATATTGTCGCAAAACTAATTTTGTCCTTTTACTTTAGGTCGAATATGATTCCATCCATGCGTAACACTTTCTCCGTATCAAATGATATAACAGTACAAATTCCAACTATAAAAATAAATAAATGGTTTCCCGTTACATCCCATGAAGGAATTGGGGAGAGCTTCTTACAACTCACTAATTTTATCCTCACTGATTGGAACCCAAAGACTAGACGACCAGAAGATGTGCGCAACTTGGCAACCCTGGTAAAAGAGAACCCAAAAGTGCTAGGAGTTCACTCAAACGCATTTCTCTCTCGCGTTATATCTTGCTTATTTCATACTTTTTGCATTGTTTATGTAATTTTACTTCAACATGGTTGGAATTTGTATAGTTATATACAATAATAATATCAAAAAGCTGCTCGTATATTGAAATATTCAATGAAGAGAGTAAGAGAGAGAGTAGAGAAGTACTAGGGTTTCACTCGTTTTGTATGTTGGCATTTGAGTGAAGAGAAATTTTGACTATCTACTTGTACATCGTTTTTGTGGAACCTACATTGTTTACACCAAATAGGGTGTACAAGTATAGAAGAAAAAACAGGCGCAATTTTGAAACCCTTGTAGAAGAGAACCAAAAAAGTCGACCCGATTCACTCAAACGCATTTCTTTCCCCCGTCATAACTTGATTATTTCATACCTTTTACATACCTTATGTAATTTTATTTAAATATCGTTGGAATTTCTATAGTTACATACAATAACATCATCAGAAAACTGCTTGTGTTTTGAAATATTCAACGAAGACAGTAAGAGAGAGAGAGAGAGAGCAGATAAACGACGGACTTCACTCGTTTTCATTGTTTGCATTCCACTCCATAAGTAAATTTTCTTCTCTATACCATAGTTGCTTCATGTTTATACCGACTAAATACTCGATAGTGTCGCCGTCACTATGTGAGGTGACCGCCGCCGAAATAAATTTATAGTGGTGAGAGCAGGGATCGAACCCAGGATTTCATGCCAAGTGGCACTCACAGTAACAAGAGTCCCTCAGATGACCATATAAATTCCAACTATGTTGAAGTAAAGTTACATAAAGTATACAAGAAGTATGTAATAATCAAGTTATGGCGTGGAGAGAAATGCGTTTGAGTGAATCGTGTCGACTTTTTGGTAAAATTTTGAAAATTTCTGTCAACGGCAAAGGTTTTATAAACAACTACATTTAATTTACTTATAATAGAAATATGCACAGAACATTGACAATAGATTGTTCCACATAGGATTAAGTGTACGACTCAGAGAGTAATATTAACAAAAGTTTGCAACAGCTGTGTTATGTACTAAAAAGTCCGTGGGAGACTTGGCAAACATATAGTGAATGAGAGAAACCTTTAATTTTAACAGGTTGTGTGTTAACTGCGCTGTACACAAATAATTTTACTCTAACACGTCATTATATGTGCAATTTTTTTAACTTAATATGCATTTTTCTAATCGATTTAATTGGCAAAAAAATTTGCTCCCAGTTGATGTGTTTTGTACTTTTGGCTTAACACGCCAGTAGAAAAGTATGAAAATCGGACAACGCAACCCAGTCACCTATCACCGTTTCTTGTTTGAAAGCACCTTTCCTATAAGTTATCCAAGTACTTACTTTATCAGCTGTGTCATTGGTACCCAAAGACGATTTACAATTAGACGACCAGAAGATGTGCGCAACTTGGCAACCCTGGTAAAAGAGAACCAGAAAGTGCTAGGAGTTCACTCAAACGCATTTCTCTCTCGCGCCATATCTTGCTTATTTCATACTTTTTGCATAGTTTCTGTAATTTTACTTTAACATGGTTGGTATTTGTATAGTTATATACAATAATACTATCAAAAAGCTGCTCGTGTATTGAAATATTCAATGAAGAGAGTAAGGGAGAGAGTAGAGAAGTACTAGGGTTTCACTCGTTTTGTTTGTTGGCATTTGAGTGAAGAGAAATTTTGACTGTCTACTTATACATCGTTTTTGTGGTACCCAAAGAGGATGTACAACCAAAAACGATGTACAAGTAGACAGTCAAAATTTCTCTTCACTCAAATGCAAACAAACAAAACGAGTGAAACCCTAGTACTGCTCTACTCTCTCTCTTACTCTCTTCATTTGAAGAGAGTTGAAGTAAAATTACATAAACTATGCAAAAAGTATGAAATAAGCAAGATATGACGCGAGAGAGAAATTCGTTTGAGTGAACTCCTAGCACTTTTTTGTTCTCTTTTACCAGGGTTGCCAAGTTGCGTACATCTTCTGGTCGTCTAATTCTAAATCGTCTTTGGTACAACTATAGAAGAAAAAACCTACGATATTTGGCAACCCTTGTAGAAGAGAACAAAAAAACGAGTGCAGCGCCTCGATTCTCTGCTCATTCTCTCTTACTGTCTTCGTTGAATATTTCAATACACGAGCAGTGGTCTGATGATGTTATAATTAGGGTGTTCACAAGAGTGTCCTAACTGTTGTATGTATCGTACTTATGTGCTAAAGTTCTACAACAGTTGTACAACTGTAGTAGATTTGTTCTATACAAATGTATTAAAAGCGTGTAAAGGAATTTGTCTTGTAGCGTTTTTAGACAACATAAGGAAAAATAAATAATACAAATTAAATGAAAATTTTTGATAAGTCGCTTTGTTATCGAAATATCGGCGGTTCAAATTTTGGCAAATTATCGAAAATAGTTTTTACATTTTCCCAAAATCAAAAAAATCCAGAAATCCAAATTAAGAAACAGATATTTCTCTCCCTGATCCCTGAGCCCGGAAGTACAAAATAATCGTCCGACAAAACCCCTCTTTATCCGGACTTTGGAGGCCCATATCTCCTAAAATAGGGATTCCCCTAATTTTTGTATTTAACATTCTGTGCTGTACACTTATTATATGTATTTCCATTTATTATTACTATTAAATGCAAATATGTATGTGTGAAATTTTGAAAAGTAAATAAAAAGAATCATGAATTAACAAAATTTATGTTTTTTCTATAATTTTGGCGTAGAATACGTCTCACCTTACGGTATAGGGAGTCATGTCAGATTGTTATTGTTGTAATCTTTATTTCATTGATTATGAGGAAACGGCAAGATAACTTTTTTTAAAATTTTTTTTGTAGGTAAATGAAGATGTTATCTTTCGTTTGATATACATTTCATATTGGTTGATATCTTCCTAATATTTACATTTCTCAAATGAAAATTGTTTAAACACATACACTCAAACATATGTGTGGTGTTTGGTTGAGTGTTTGAGTTTGTAGCGTGAACACAAACTATGCTGCTGTTTCAGTGTCGACACAAACCTTCGGCTGTTGTTTTGATTGATGAAATATTGAAATTTCGTATATTTACTTATGTATTTAAGTGAAACAAAATGTTAAATGTGAATTTGAATTTAACATGGATATATAATTATAAAAAATATAAATCAAATTGATTTGCGTCTGTCATTTATCATTTATCCTTACTCTTTTAATTTAAAAACATATTTATCCTATTTTTCCTACCATAAGCTTATGTATATTATCATAAGTAACTATCAAATAAATAAATTCATTTGCTTATGTTATTTATCATTTATT
Source organism: Phaonia tiefii (assembly GCA_963931995.1). NCBI lineage: Eukaryota > Metazoa > Arthropoda > Insecta > Diptera > Muscidae > Phaonia > Phaonia tiefii. The sequence continues at coordinate 131,125,017 of OZ008367.1, forward strand.
GTTATATGTATATGTTTTCTGTCTTATCGGATGGCGTATTCTACGTTAAACTTAATGGCCGTGTCTCTGACACAGCCTGCAGGGACAGTCCGTGGCCGAAAGCCTCGGACAACTGTCTGCTGTAATTTTTTTTTTTTAGGTTTTATATTAAAAATAACCGTTGCCACAGGTGTTCCCGGTTCCTGGGATAAGCAGGGTCTTGAACAAAGACGATTTACAACTAGACGACCAGAAGATGTGCGCAACTTGGCAACCCTGGTAAAAGAGAACCAAAAAGTACTAGGTGTTCACTCAAACGCATTTCTCTCTCGCGTCATATCTTGCTTATTTCATACTTTTTGCATAGTTTATGTAATTTTACTTCAACATGGTTGGAATTTGTATATTTATTTACAATAACACTATCAAAAGGCTGCACATGTATTGAAATATTCAATGAAGAGAGTAAGAGAGAGAGTAGAGAAGTACTAGGGTTTCACTCGTTTTGTTTGTTGGCATTTGAGTGAAGAGAAATTTTGACTGTCTACTTGTACATCGTTTTTGTCTTGAATACTCTTCTCACAATCAGCTGATTGTGACAATTTAATTAATTAGAAGTCGCCCAATAACATCTAGTGCAAGAAATTAGCACAGCTGATTTCAATATTTTCATGACGTTGTACCCAGCAACTGTCAAATTCATGTCTATTTTGTTTTTGATCATGCTTGTTTACTTTTATTGTTGGTATACACACATACAGAGTTTGACATAACGCTGGTACGAAATAAAAACCAAATGCCTGTTGTTTTTGCCTACAATTACAAGGCCTAATGCTTCCACTTGATATAAATACACTTTGATCTGGTGCCACCACCTTCTTCAATACACTTTGGATTGTAGTATATGGGTATTCACATATGTATGTGCTATTGGAGGTCTTATATTTTCTTACAACCTACAACCTTAGTACACCTTGTGAATTCCCTAAAGATCTAACTATAGAAATTCCAACCATGTTTAAACAAAATTACATAAAGTATGTAAATAGTATGAAATAATCAAGTTATGACGCGAGAGAGAAATGATTTTGAGTGAATCGCGTCGACTCTTTGATACTTTGAGAACCAAAAATTAGTAACAATTCACTGAGACGCATTTTTCTCTTGCGTCATACCGTCATTATTTCACACTTTTTGCATAGTTTACGTAATTTTACTTAAACATGGTTGGAATTTGTATGTTGGCATTTGAGTGAAGATACATTTTGACTGTCTAAATTTACCACGAATGCAACAGATTGTGAGCACCGCTATACATTGCACTTAGAAATATTTGACAGAGGTCCCATCGTACCAAAAGAGACTTCGTTGTACCAAAAGTGGTACAATTGTACCACATTTTTCCTCACTGGTCAAGAGAATCGAGCCATCGATCGAAAGAGCTTTCTGGGAATTTCTCACCTAAATGCATTCCACACATTGTACTTATCCTTAGTTATATTTTAACCGTTCGTACGCATGAGTACCACAACTTTATGTTTTATCGGTAAAAAAGAAAGAATCAATTCATTTATTTTTTGTTGAAATCCAAAAGTATTAAATAATGTATGTAAGTGCATTGTACTGATATTCATATACAGTGCACTCGCGCTAACTTGAACTAATTAAAACCAGGCCAGTTCAAGATAGTGAATTTGTTCAAGTTTACGAATGCTATATTTTTATATTAAAAACATATCGCTCACTTACTAGAAGACTGCTATAACTCAAAATTTACTGTTTTTGGACTAAGAAAAATCTTTAAAGTTGATTTACTCGACACGTTGTTTTGAAAAATTGAGGGGGCAAAGTTATCAACATCAAAACCAACGGTAAAATAACGAACAAAGTATGTATGTATCACATTTTTCTGCATTTATGAACAAAAAAATTGTTCAAGTTATAGTGTAATTGGCATTTGTTCAAGTTAGAAGATAGTCCATTGGCAGAAAAATATGTTCAAGCTAGCGAGTATTCAAGTTTGCGAGTAGTCAAGTTAGCGCGAGTGCACTGTATTTCCAATTGTGATACGTCGTCGTTGTTTCCGTGTAAGTCGTGCCGTTCAGTGTTTTTCTCGCGTGAACTAGTGTTCAGTGTTAGAGATTCTTTCGTTTATTGTTATAACTGTTGTTGTTGTTACAATTACTAGTCATTTCCCTGTAGTAAATAAAATAATCGGTTGATAAAAACATTAACTATAAATTAACTATTTTGAAAATGACTACAAATTGGTTTAAATCTCATGCAGATATCAACCAAACATATTGCAAAGAAACAAACGTAAGAAATAAATAAAAGCAAAATAAGTAAATGAAAAGAAAATAAGAAAACAAAAGAAGCATGTCATCAATTCAAATGTCACATGTCAATCAAAGCAAGCGAGGACTTAGAGGTAAATAGTGCTTAATATTAATCAAGTGAGAAAAAACACTTAAATAATGAAAGATTATAATAAAATTAATAAAAGTGATATTGGTATATTATAAAATAATTAATTGAAAATGGAAATCAAAAAAAAATAAAAGAAAAATATGAACAAAAATTAAGAAACGAGAATTGTGGAAAAAGTGCCAGAAAAAACAATGCGGCAATTAAGAATGGTTTTCCAATATTTTTCATCTTACTTTGTTTTCATTACAACTTTTATTTTTAGTCATAAAATGTAATGTAATTTTCATTTAATGAAAATGAAATTGTATAAACTATTTCTGTTTATAAATATGTATAATATATATAGATTTATAAGTATATATTTTTGGACAAAAATGAATTTGACTGAATGAAAACTGTTTACTAATGAATTTAAAAAAAAGTGGTTTTTAAACAATAATTTACTAATTAACTATAAATTGGTTGAAAAATAAGTACATAATTAGTAGCCAATTAAAAAGTCATGCAGATATGACCAATTGACTATCGCCTATGACATGCCCATGTTAAAATAGTGAGTCGGCGACAAAGAAAATAGTCAATTAATCAACTAGATGTGGTTATCAAAAAACCAGTTTGAAGTTACTTAAAAATGTGTTTGACTTCCTATAGGGTTGTTCATGTTATTCCGTATGTATTCGTTATCGGTAGATAATGTTTGTTGCAGTTGCGTGGTTCGGTTTCGGTTTCAGCTCGGTTTGTCGCAGCAGGTGTGTATTTTATTTATGAAATTGTTCAAAAACAAATCAAATTTATATGAACTGTAAACAGTTTGCGACAAACAGGATAAATCATACAAATTAGCACAAGGTAAGTCTACGACAATTTAATATCAGTTGATTTATGTACATGAGCAAAGAGAAAATACGGCAAAGGGAAGGAAACAATTCGTAGATACTTACTTGGGTTCCTTTTCCTTTCATACACGCATTCACCAACCAAAAAACAAAAAGCTTTCCAAAGTGGCAAATTTTGTATTGGCTCTCCCTGGTGGCAGGTAGCAATATTAAAACTTAAAACCATACTCTAGCGGTGACTTTTAAAAATGCATAAAATAGTAGCTTTTAGAATGACCATACCAGTTAAAGGTCTTGTTAGATTCAGACCTACGAAATGTTTTGTATAATGGAAACTTGATGAAACGTTCAGTGTTGCTAAAGCATCACTTTGGGTGCTTTTTAAGTCGGCACATTTTTATGTAGTTTTTAGCAGTTTTTTATTGCAAATATTCAAATTTGCTCTTCCTATGTATGTTTTTGTAAAACGAAAATTATTCACAGTTGGCACTATTTGGTATAAAAATCAGTGTGCTGAGTTTTGTACGACCAATCCAAGGACAAGACTTTGCTCGCACACCTTTATAAATAAATTAAATTATATACTTAATAAAATATCGTGCAAATAGTCGGCTCGGCTTTTCTGCAGACTTTCCCTCATTTTGTGAAATGTTCAACCGCTAACTCGATCTCGGCTATGGGTGAGCAAATGTTGCTGGACATATTGTCTAATGAAGAAGATTGCTTAGGGTAATCGATTAATCGATTTTTGACAGGGTTCACTCTATCTATAGAAAAAGTTGCCGAGGGAGAACTTTATTGTTAAGAATTAACCAACCCTGCTCAATTATTCTTACAGAATACATTTTTAAATGCATATTTTCTTACATACATAAGTACGAACTTAGATAATATGCATGTACAACATTTGATTTAAATCCGAAACCGAAAAACCGGCGGAACTGGGTTTCGCGAATTAACCGCATGCCGGTTTTTTAATAAACGTAATTTTCGAATTATCCGAAAACCGGTTATTAGATGCCGGCTAACAGGTTTATACTCAATTTGTGTTAAAAGTTCTTACAAACTTTTAATAATTAAAAAAATAGGTAATTTTTATATATTAATAATTTTTTTTAAATTAAGTAACGCGTCATTATTTCGAAATACAATAATAATAAGATTTTAAACAGTTTTTAATTTCAAAACAATTTCATCATTCGAATAACAATTAAATAATTTAAATTAGTACACGAATTAATTTTTCACACTTTGTAAGATTATTATTCATGAAAGTGGCGAAATCGCGAAAAAATCGAATGTGATTTTCAAATTTAAATTAGTTTATTGTGAATATGAATTAAACTTGTCAAGTTTACATTAAACAAGCATTCCAAATTGGAAAGTGATTTACATTTTAATTTAAAAATAAAACGATATTGTAAAATTTCAACACAGCTATGAAATATTGAAATCGAAACACCAATGAAAATATTCAATTCATTTCATTTAAGAAGATAATCGGTCTTATTCCCGTTGTCGTCGTCGACGTCGTCATCAGATTTTTGTTAACTTTAGAACGTTATAAATGTATTGTCACATCGACAACAACAAAGTTTTTGATATTTTTTATAAAAAACATTGACACCGTCGCTGCTCCACAGCATAAAACAAGAAAACATTCATCCTCCTGCATCATATTTATTTAAAATATTTACTTTTGAAAAAACGAGATTGTATTTACTGCCAATTTCTTTAAAACTTTTCAGAAAACAAATTATTACCGTTTCTTGTCAGAAAGAATTTTTCCTATAAGTTTGGCAGGTACTTACTTGATCAGCTGTATCATCGGTGCGCCTTTGTACGTATGACTGTACAAAAAGAGGCACACGTACCCTGTTTTCCTGTCACTGTTACAACTCAATGACAAAACAAATACACAAATTAGGTACTTCGTTTAAAACGTGGATGAAGATTTTTGTAATTTCTAGTGTAAACTAAAGTATTTTTGTAAATTGTACACTATTTATAAGCATAAATTATTTGATTTATAAATCTCTGTGAAGTTGAATTACTCATGTGCAAAAATATTTTTGAATTTATGTGCTATTTGTCAAATTTAATTTAATGTCAAATTTAATTAGAGTGCGCCAACAATCTGTTGTAGTTTATTGTACAAATGTACCACGAATACAACAGATAGAAATATTTGACAGACGTACCAAAAGAGACTTAATTGTACAAAAAGTTGTACAATTGTACCACATTTACCATCACTGGTCAAGAGAATCGAGCCATCGATCGGAAGAGCTTTCTGGGAATTTCTCACCTAATTGCATTTCACACATTGTACTTATCCTTAGTTATATTTTAACCGTCCGTCCGTTCGTACGCATGAGTACCGCAGCTTTATGTTTTATCGGTAAAAAAGAAAGAATCAATTCATTTATTTTTTGGGGAAATCCAAAATTATTAAATAATGTAAGTGCATTGTACTGATATTCATATATTTCCAATTGTGATACGTCGTTGTTTCCGTGTAAGTGTTTTTTTCGCGTGAACTAGTGTTCAGTGTTAGAGATTCTTTCGTTTATTGTTATAACTGTTGTTGTTGTTACAATTACTAGTCATTTGTTCATGTTATTCCGTATGTATTCGTTATCGGTAGATAATGTTTGTTGCAGTTGCGTGGTTCAGTTTCGGCTCGGTTTGTCGCGGCAGTTGTGTATTTTATTTATGAAATTGTTCAAAAACAAATCAAATTTATATGAACTGTAAACTGTTTGGGGCAAACAGGATAAATCATACAAATTAGGACAAGGTAAGTCTACGACAATTTATATCAGTTGATTTATGCACATTAGCAAAGAGAAAATATGACAAAGGGAAGGAAACAATTCGAAGACACTTACTTGGGTTCCTTTTCCTTTCATACACACATTCACCAACCAAAAAACAAAAAGCTTTCCAAACTGACAAATTTTCTAATTTACTTTCCCTGGTGGCAGGTAGCAATATTAATACATAAACTTAAAACCATACTCTAGCGGTGACTTTTGAAAATGCATAAAATAGTAGCTTTTAGAATGACCATACCAGTTAAAGGTCTTGTTAGATTCAGAACTACGAAATGTTTTGTATAATGGAAACTTGATGAAACGATCAGTGTTGCTAAAGCATCACTTTGGGTGCTTTTTAAGTCGGCACTTTTTTATGTAGTTTTTAGCAGTTTTTTATTGCAAATATTCAAATTTGCTCTTTCTATGTATCGGGATTTTCAATAAGAGCGCTACAAAAGTTTTTTTAAATAAAACAAAACTGGTTTTAGATACCAATGAAATTGTTTATTCCTGTGAAAGTACGTTCGATGCCATTATGTATGGAACTCGATTTCTTTTGCATAGCCCCCACGGGCACGCTTGCATAAGTCCAGACGCTGAACCCAATTTTCAAGCATAAATCGGCCGATACTGCTGCAATTTCACGTTCGATATTTGTACGAAGTTCATCAATCGTCGCTGGCTTGTTGGCATAGACTTGACGTAGCCCCACAGGAAATATTCTAACGGCGTCAAATCGCAAGACCGAGGCGGCCAATCGACTGGGCCATTTCGTGAGATAACACGTTCACCAAACTTGGTTTCCAATAAATTGATTGTGGCATTCGCTGTGTGGCTTGTGGCGCCGTCCTGTTGGAACCACATGTCCTCCAAGTCAATATTATCCAATTGGGGCCAAAAATATTCGGTTATCATTGAACGGTAGCGATTCGCATTCACAGCAATGTGCCGGTCTTGATCATCACGGAAGAAGTACGGCCCAATGACGCCACCGGCCCATAAACCGCACCAAACCGTAATTTTTTCGGTATGCAATGATGACTCATGGATTACGTGTGGATTGCTGTCTGACCAATAACGCATATTTTGCTTATTGACGAAGCCATTCGGCCAGAAATGAAATTCAGAAATTGGACGTAGCGCTCTTAAAGTCGAGGCCACTGACTCCAAATTTTGGTAGTACATTTTAATAATTTCGACTCGTTGTTGGCTCGTATATCTGTCCATGATGAAATGGCAAACCTTACTGAAGAGAAATGTCAAAAGAGCGGGAAAAAATATGGCGTCGCTTGCTGTCCCTACCGATTTACTTTTGTAGCGTCTCTGTTGAAAAACCCTTTATTTTTAAAACGAAAATTATTTTGGTGTAAAAATCAGTGTGCTCAGTTTTGAACGACCAATCCAAGGGCAAGACTTTGCACGCACAACTTTATAAATAAATTAAATTATGTACTTAATAAAATATCGTGCAAATAGTCGGCTCGGCTTTCCTGCAGATTTCCCCCATTTTGTGAAATGTTCAATCGCTAACTCGATCTCGGCTATGGGTGAGCAAATGTTGCGGGACATATTGTCTAATGAAGAAGATTGCTTAGGGTAACAGTAATCGATTTTTGACACAGTGAACCCTATCTATAGAAAAGTTGCTGAGAGAGCACTTTATTGTTAAGAATTAGCCGACCCTGCTCAATTATTCTTACAGAATAAATTTTTAAATGCATATTTTCTTAGATACATAAGTATAATCTTAGATAACATGCATGTACAACATTTGATTTAAATCCTAAACCGAAAAACCGGAGGAACTGGGTTTCGCGAATTAACCGCATGCCGGTTTTTTAATAAACGTAATTTACCAATTATCCGAAAACCGGTTATTAGATGCCGGTTAACAGGTTTAAACTCAATTTCTGTTAAAAGTTCTTACAAACTTTTAATAATTAAAAAAATAGGTAATTTTTATATATTAATAATTTTTTTTAAATTAAGTAACACGTCATTATTTCGAAATACAATAATAATAAGATTTTACACAGTTTTTAATTACGAAATAATTTCATCATTCGAATAACAATTAAATGCCTTAAATTAGTACACGAATTAATTTTTCACACTTTATAAGATTATTATTCATGAAAGTGGCGAAATCGCGAAAAAATCGAATGTGATTTTCAAATTTAAATTAGTTTATTGTGAATATGAATTAAACTTGTCAATTTTACATTAAACAAGCATTCAAAATTGGAAAGTGATTTACATTTTAATTTAAAAATAAAACGTTATTGTAAAATTTCAACACAGCTATGAAATATTGAAATCGAAACACCAATAAAAATATTCAATTCATTTCATTTAAGAAGATAATCGGTCTTATTCCCGTTGTCGTCAGTTGAACTCAGCTACCAATCCAATTACAATTACTGCTAGTAGATAAACAGCTAAAGATTCTTTTTGACATACCTGTGCCCGGAGTAGAGAATAGTGAATCGATTCAGAAAATTCAATCTACAGTCAACGACTGCTTAGCTACATTGAAATCTCTTGATGTTCCAACAAGGGAATGGGATCCAATATTGATACATCTGATATCTACGAAGCTACCAGATGAGACTCTTGCTCTTTGGGAACAGTCCCTCAAATCCCATCGAGAACTTCCGAAATGGTCTCAAATGGATGAGTTTCTCATCAATAGATTTGAAGTCGTGGAGCGAATCTCGAGCATAAGAATTACAAAAGATAAATATGGTCTCCCAGCTCCGGCTAAGGGAAAAGTTCAATCGTATTTATCGCAGGATAAACTGCACTCAATATGCAGTCTTTGCGGGTTAGAGCACAGTATTCGTGCTTGCCCAGAATTTAGAAAGTTTACTCCTCAGCAAAGAATTGATTATGTTTTTAAGAACAAGTATTGCAACAATTGTCTATCTCCCGCGCATACAAAAGGCAGTTGCAAAAGCAAAAATACTTGCCTTGTTTGCAGGAAAAATCATCATACTTTGCTGCACATAAGGCAACTGACAAGCTTAAATCCTTGTAATACGGAAAGATCAACGGGAAAATATTCTGAAGAAGTAGAATTTTCACGAAATGTTTCAAAGGATCAGACTGATCAACCCAGTACCTCAGCTCAAGCAAGTTTCCCCCAAATTCAAGCCAATTTTTCTTCTAATAACGAAACAATTCTGCTTCGCACCGCGTTAGTTCAAATTCTACACGGAGGCGAACTTTTCACAACAAGAGCTTTAATTGATCCAGGCTCTCAACGAACTTTTGTTTCTGAAAAACTCAGAAACCTTCTCCAACTTCCTTATCATAAGTCGCAATTTGAGATCATTGGCATTGGAGGACAAAAACAAACAGCCGATAAAGAATGCGACATAACCATATTTTCGACAAGACATAACTTGAAATTCGCTATTAACGCTATTGTGTTACCAAAGGTAACAAGAAGGATCCCTGCCGCGTCGTTTTGCATTCCGAAACCCGAGGAGTTGGATGAGCTCGATCTAGCAGACCCACATTTTAATCAATCGTCTCAAGTTGATTTAATTCTCGGAAATGACTCCGAACGCTTCATAAACCTCGAGGGTATAAGAAGGAATATTTGTGGTGAAACATCAGCGTACAATACCATATTTGGATGGGTACTCAGCGGTCCAATGAGGGCTGAACAAATACAAGCATTTACGACTAATGTAGTATCTTCAGAGACATCTAACATTATCGATCTAGTGAGGAAATTTTGGGAACAAGAGGAAGTTCCCATGTCTCCAAAAATCTCCGACGACGATAAATTCTGTGAGGAATTTTACCGGAGGACAACTACTCGCCGGTCAGACGGTCGGTACGTCGTGAGACTTCCTTTTAGAGAAGATTTTCCCAAAACTATACATCTCGCATCATCACGGTTTCTTGCTTTAGGCCAATATTCTCGAATGGAGCAAAATTTGTTGAAAACCCCTGAACTTCAAACTCAATATAAGGCAGTTTTAAATGAATACATAGATCTCGGCCATATGGAGGAAACTGTACCCATTGAAATATGCTCAGAGGACAAATTTTTATCCTTTTATCTTCCACATCATGCTGTGGTAAGACCAGATCACAAGTCGACAAAAGTTAGAGTTGTATTTAATGCGTCACGTAAGACGAAGTCTGGGTATTCTCTCAACGACGTCTTGCATACTGGACCGACACTTCAGACAGATTTAGTTTCGACAATTCTTAATTGGAGAACATACATCTTCGTATTTAGTGGGGACATTCAAAAAATGTATCGCCAAATCCTCGTTCACCCTGCTGATAGGCCTTTCCAGAGAATTCTCCATCAAAAGGATAATGCGAGCCCCATTCAAGATTATCAGCTAAACACGGTAACTTTCGGTATAAATTGCGCCCCATTTCTTGCAATCCGAACACTCAATCAGTTAGCCTCAGATTCAGAATCTGAATATCCCCAGGGTGCTTGGATTATTCGCCACGAAACGTATGTTGATGATATTCTTTCCGGCGGATACACTATTGAGGAAACTGTTGACAAACAGAGTCAACTTATTGCCCTTCTAAATTCAGCAGGCCTTCCGTTGAAAAAGATTACTGCAAATGATCCGCGCTTACTCTCGCAATTACCCTCCGAAGACCTATATGATAAAGATTTCCTACGTTTACACGAAGCTAGTTCTGTAAAGACACTTGGTCTGAAATGGAATGCAATATCCGATAGCTTCTCTTATACTTTCCCTGAAATATCTACTGAAACTGAGTCGAAAATAACTAAGCGAAAAGTTCTGTCACTTGTGGCTCATCTGTACGATCCTATGGGATGGATAACCCCAATTGTAATTAAGGCGAAACTTCTATTGCAGCAGATTTGGTTGGAGGGTTTAGATTGGGACGACGAAGTTAGCGAAGACTCTTTTAGAACGTGGAACAATTATCTCTTAGACCTGGCTCATATCGGGGAAATCAATATTCCACGTGGTATTCAATACACTCCCTCGGATCTCCTGCAAATTCATGGATTTTGTGATGCATCCAAAGGAGCATATTGCGCAGCCGTGTATTTGCGATGTCAAACTCCGCAATCGGTAATCTACTCAAACTTACTAATTGCTAAAAGTAAAGTAGCCCCTCTTCAGCCTGTTTGTTTGCCCAGATTGGAGTTAAATGGAGCAGTTTTGCTGGCAAAATTAGTGAAGTTCGTTAAATCGAAATTACATATGGAAATCAATGATACTATTCTATGGACAGACGCTTCCATAGTTCTTGGATGGCTCTATAAACCACCATGGACCTGGGAGACATATGTTGCGAATCGTACTGCTCAAATACATGAGATGGTGCCAAAGGCCATTTGGCGTCACGTACCAACTCACGACAATCCCGCCGATCTTGGTACTCGAGGCGAAAAACCTCAAGATCTTGCCCACAATGCCTTATGGCTGAAGGGACCCTCTTGGATGGTAAGTCCTCCAGCATCATGGCCAAAAATGAAACAGTTGTCGCCTCCCGAAGGAAAACGGACAGTCGAATCTCTTCAAGTTTCTGTAGAAGAAACTGATATTTTGCAACGTTTCTCCTCATACACCAAATCCTTAAGAGTATTGTCATATGTATTCCGTTTCTATTACAATACCCATAGCTTGCACAGAAACCAATTTACCTACAATTCGGTGGACCTCACGCATAAGGAAATTCTGTTTGTAAAAAATCGCTTAGTATCTTTAGCTCAAGCCCAACATTATAAAGATGAGTATAATGACCTCATGAACTCGAGACCAATTTCGGGTAAAAGCTCATTAAAACCTCTAAATCCATTTATGGATTCCCAAAATATTCTTCGCATCAATGGTCGTTTATCAGAGGCGCCACTTCCATACAATGAACGCCATCCAATAATACTACCTGGAAACTCCAGATATTCCTATTTGTACCTAACTCACTTGCACAATTTTCTCGTACATGCAGAGTGCAATCTTATGTGTAGAATGGTTCAAACCGAGTTTTATATATTTCACCTAAAACGAAGAGTAAAAAGCATTATATATAAATGCAAAATTTGCATCACATACAAACAGAGGCACTGTGATCAAATGATGGCTCCCTTACCTCCAGATAGATGCACTTTAACACCACCTTTTCACACTACCGGTATCGACTTTGCTGGTCCGTTTGAGCTGAAAAGCACTAGTGTTCGTCAAGCCCCCTACTCAAAGGGATATGTTAGCGTATTTGTATGTTTTGCAACAAAGGCAATACATCTCGAGGCTTGTTCAGAACTATCCTCGGCAGCATTCGAAGCAGCGTTCGCTCGTTTTGTTGGGAGGCGAGGACTCCCCCATAAGGTAGTTACAGATAACGGACGTAACTTTATTGGAGCTAGCAGGGCTCTGCTTAGAGAGTTTGGCAATTTTCTAAAGTCCTCTTCATGCGACATTGCCCAAAAATACGCCACTCACGGCTTTGAATGGAATTTTATCCCGCCACATGCACCTCATATGGGTGGACTTTGGGAAGCCGCCGTAAAAAGTTTCAAATTCCATTTCAAGCGGGTTGCAGGCTCTCACAAATTTACTTTCGAGCAGTTTGCTACCGTTCTCGCTCGAATAGAAGGGGTACTAAACTCTCGCCCAATCTCCGCCATTTCGGAAGATCCCAATGACCTGACTGCACTAACCCCAGGTCATTTTCTTAGAGGCGTACCCATGCTCTCATTGCCCGAATTACAATCGCATAATCTGTCTCTAATTAACCGATGGTTAAAATTAAAAGCAATTCACCATCAGTTCTCTATTCGGTGGAAAGAAGACTACCTCAAAGCTCTTCATAAAAGATACAAGTGGAAGAATTCAGCGCCTAATCTTAATATTGGTGATTTAGTTGTAATAATGGACGACTTACTACCGCCCAGTGAATGGCGCTTGGGAAGAATCGAACAAACGTATCCAGGAACCGACAAAAATGTACGCGTGGCAGATGTTCGAACGGCCAGTGGAACCATTACTCGCCCAATAGTCAAGCTATGTTATTTACCTTTAAACGAGCCTTAAACATAAACTGGAAATAACTCATAAACATAAACCCACTTGAGCTCAGCCTCCGCTATTGTGGAGAAATATCTCCTAATAACTATTTGTTTTTTTTTGCTATTTCAGATCGAATCAAAACAATCGACGAGAATCTGATGTATATAAATGTCTCATCTGCAGCGATTACCATGCTCTACGATTCTGCAAAGAATTTCTAAAAATGGATTCAAGGGAAAAGAACCGAGTGGTGCGCAAGTACGAGTATTGCATAAATTGCCTTGCGCGAAGTCATACGTTTCGAAGATGTAAATCCAAAAACACCTGCAGGAAATGCAAACGCTACCACCACACTCTTCTACATCCAGTGTACCCGAGAATAACGCCACCTGGTAGACAACAACTGTATTCGTCTCAACCAACTGCAAGAACCGCAGTACAGACGGCACCTGATACTCATATCCTGTCAGAAGCCATTAAATCTCTCGCTACAGTTTTATGTGCGACGCAAGTTCCAGCATTCGCACCGAGTCGGCGGCATGTATAAACTTGCAGCGTTTATACTTACATTAGAATTGTATTCTTAAACATACTTATAAAGTCGATGAATGATTTGTATGAATTCTATAAACATATACTAAAGCAAACAATGATGTAATTTGAATTATGGACCTGCACTGTTCTAAGACCTATTGTGAATTGTTACTTAGACGTATTTTTGTCCAAAACTAAAAATAAGCGCGCGCATTTTTGTTATCTGCTGAATTGTATTTCAGCAGATAACTTGTACAATATAAGATAAAATTAAGTTACTTTGTAAGTTGGTAGAACCAACACCAGACACTTCACTTCCTGAATTCTAATCGCTTGGTGAGCATCAACTAATAAAAAACATCTTGAATTCAATTGTAATTCATTTGGTTTTCTTTTCCCAACTCTTCTCTTTATTCTCCACTGGCCAACTTCTGGTCATATAATATCTCATTATATATACATATACATATGTATATTAGGGTGGACCTTGTGTCGATATTTTGGTAGATGAGGGCTCTATTCCGTGCCTTTTTGAAAAAAAATGACAATGCCGAAAAAAAAAATTAAAAAAAAAAACATTAGGGGTTGCGCACGAGCCGAGAAAAAGGTCCACTTTGCCAAAATTAGGGGGAAATTGCCATAGGTCATCAGGGGTCACCCGTAGGGGGGAAGAATGTATGGCCGACCCCCATTAACTTTTTACCGCCAACATTTTCCCCCAAGACACCCACCCCCTATCTCCTCCCCTTAGGGGGGTCACCATACAAAAATGGAGGTTGCTCAGTATTTTCGAAAAACACCATAGGTCATCAGGGGTCACCCCTAGGGGGGCAAAATATATGACCAACCCCCATTAACTTTTCATCCCCAACATCTTTTCCGAACAAACTTACCCTCTATCTCCACTCCTTGAGGGACTCCCCATACAAAAATACTGAAAATCTATGTATTTACAGTTGCACAATATCGAGATTTTTTTGATTTTTTTTGATTTTTTACAGAAATTCCACCAATATTCAAGAGTGGTCATTGTTTGGAAAGTCTTGAAAAATTTGAAACGCACACGTGCTGAATCAGGTACATAGGCACCCTTAGCAGATGCCCCCATTCATCAGTACCTGGCAGTAAAATATTGCAAAATACGTAGTAGTTATAAATAGCAGTTCATTCATCGATTGTTGTCATTCAAGAAGTGCCGACGACCGCGAAAAGTAAATTGATTTTTCTCCCGTTTTTTAAAAGTTAAGATGACAACAACACGACTTAGATCACGCGACGATATTTTTTTGATTGGTTATCCAAGCATGAATATTACGGGGAACAAATTACCGTCGAAGAAGCAAGTGCTAAGAATGCATTTCTTCAACATTCGCAAACGAAACATGTCGAAGAAAAATAGTGCGGTTATAGTCGCGGACGCAGTGATGATTTTTTGGCGCCAAGCAGCTATTCCGACGAAAGCCAGAGGAGATGTTACAAGAAAAATAGCTGCGCTGCACGATGAGTGGGATGCTTTAAGAAAGTCATCTCACAGAAAGACTGAGTCCACTAGAGAAAAAGAGAATACGTTTTCTGATAGCTTGGATAATCTTTTCGACATCGCACACGCCAACGCCCTTGAGAAAATGACAAATACCGAAGACATTGAGTTTCAGCTAAAGCAAAGAGAAGATGGCCGGCCAGGAACTATGGGAGGTGTGGACGCTACTGATACTCGAACGAGGAAAAGAAAAGCTGAGCGCGAAGAACAAGAAGAGTTGCGACGCAAACGTGCAACGGAATCTAGTAGAGATCGGTTCGCTAAAGGCGGTAAGCTATTTCGCGCTTTGTGTGTTCGTCCAATGTTTATATTCAAATGAAATTCGTTCAATTGCAGTGGTTAAATTTTCAAGCAGTGATTCAAGCGATGATAATGGGAGACAGGACGAAAACTTCCCGGCAGAAGCTGGCCCGTCAAATGTTGGTGACAGAAGAGGTTACAAACAATGTTTTACTGAACGAGTCCTATCAGCTTTGGACAAGTGCAAAGTGACTGACCGAGACGCGGTCGGCATTATGATAGCGGCGGCAGAAGCATTTGGACGCGATCCTCAACAATATACAATAAACCGTACGTCGCTTCGGAGATGTCGGCGTTCAAATCGAGAGAACATGCTGAGTTATGTGAAAGACAATCCAGAAGTAAGATCGCATAGATTTATTTGCTCTCATTCAGAATTCTTATTCTTCAACGCGTTTCATTCATCTCCAGCTTGTCGCAGCTAAATCCTTCGTAGTCCATTGGGATGGCAAAATGCTTTTGGATTTTGTGGGTACAAAGAAGGTGGACCGTCTACCGGTAATTGTCTCGTACGGAGAAAAAGAACAACTTCTTGGAGTTCCCAAAGTAGAAGATGGGAAAGGAAAAGGCCGGAGAATAGCACATGCCGTTTATCAACTGTTGGCATCTTGGCATATGACACATCGAATACAAGGACTTTCTTTCGACACGACATCAACGAACAGTGGCCCATTCTCCGGAGCCGCAGTTGTTCTTGAGCGGCTGTTGGAGAGAGAAATCTTATATTTACCTTGCAGACACCACGTATACGAACTGGTGCTAAGGGAAGTTTTTGAGACAAAAATGGAAAGACCAGTGCACCAGGCGTTCCTTGCTTTGACCGTTTCAAACAGGAATGGGACGCTGTAAAGGTTAAACCATTCCATTCTGGCTTGATAGACGATAAAGTCGTCAGAAAAATTCCTGTGGCAATGCAAGTCGGCATAAAGAAGTTTTGCTTAGATCAATTGAAGGAGAAACACCCTCGCGATGACTACAAAGAAATGCTACAATTAATTCTTTTGTTTCTGGGTGAAAAACTTGAGAATTACCATTTCCGACCTCCAGGACCCGTTTCCCATGCTCGATGGATGGCAAAAGCCATTTACAGCCTCAAGATGTTTTTGTTTCGGAGAACTTTTCACTTATCTGTATGTGAATTGAATGGTATTCGACACGTTTGTATTTTTGTGGTGCGACTTTACGTCAAGGCATTGTTTGGTTCTTCTCGAGCAGCTGAGGCGCCGAATCAAGATTGGAAGTTGACCAGGATTTATCTCGGGTAATGATAAAGAAATTTATCGGTCACCTATGTTATCTCGCCGATGAGCACATAGCCCTTGCCTTTTTCGATGACAAGGTTTCAAATGAGTTGAAGGCCAAAATGGCCCAAGCATTGCTAGAAAATGAGAATAACGAAGGTGAAGAAGATGAAGAAGACGAAAAAGGTGAAGAAGATGAAGAAGACGAAGAAGGTGAAGAAGATGAAGAAGACGACCCGGTTCCCCCTGCTCCTCGCGTCGTAATCAAAAGCACCAGCGTTAAAAAAATAGAGGTGAAATTCAAAGATGTGAATGAGGAATTCTTGGCTAAAGACTTGAGCAACTTCGTCTCTCATAATACCAAAAATTTATTTGTACGATTTGGAATATCGCAAGATTTCATTCTTGCAAATCCAGCAACCTGGAAATCTCGCGCAGACTATCAAGAAGGTCGTAGAATTGTAAATAACTTGCGCGTTGTGAACGACACTGCCGAAAGAGGAGTAAAAATGATACAAGATTATAATAGAATATTGTGTCAAGGCGAAGAAGAGAAACAGTATTTACTACATGTTATCGATTCTTACCGCAAGAAATACCCATCAGCGAACAAAAATATGTTAATTTGACTATATTATATTAAGAGTGCTTAGTAGTACTACTCAATTACAGCTTCTTTTATTTTTGTATGGGGAGTCCCTCAAGGAGTGGAGATAGAGGGTAAGTTTGTTCGGAAAAGATGTTGGGGATGAAAAGTTAATGGGGGTCGGTCATATATTTTGCCCCCCTAGGGGTGACCCCTGATGACCTATGGTGTTTTTCGAAAATACTGAGCAACCTCCATTTTTGTATGGTGACCCCCCTAAGGGGAGTAGATAGGGGGTGGGTGTCTTGGGGGAAAATGTTGGCGGTAAAAAGTTAATGGGGGTCGGCCATACATTCTTCCCCCCTACGGGTGACCCCTGATGACCTATGGCAATTTCCCCCCTAATTTTGGCAAAATGGACCTTTTTCTCGGCTCGTGCGCAACCCCTAATGTTTTTTTTTTAAATTTTTTTTTTCGGCATTGTCATTTTTTTTCAAAAAGGCACGGAATAGAGCCCTCATCTACCAAAATATCGCAAAAATGTCATTTCAAGGTCCACCTTAATGTATATATGAGACATTATATGAGGCCAAATCTAACCCAATCTCCTTAGCATCTAGCTGCTTCCCGCAAAACCTACAGTCCACACAAATCTATGCTACAAGAGGTCAGCATCCACAACCATAACAGCTAACAAATTTGATTGCAAATATCATACTGCTAAGCCTCTCAGCGCTCTCTACAATCAAATTTGTCCATTAACATAGTAAAATGAACAAGAGGCAAATAAATGTGCATAGTGTGAACACAAAATCAACCCTGTGTTGATTTGACAACATTTTGAGCAAATATGATGAAACATATTTTGATCAAATATTTGCCCAATCTGACCGTACCTTAAATTACAGAAATATTTTATTAAACTTCTTATTTATAATCAATAAAACACGCAGTCTCATGCTAGTAGCAGAAATGAAATGACAGAGAATGACATTTTATTTTCTCGTCCAACAACCAAAGTAAGCAAGCGTAACTGTTTTGTTGGCTTCGGCTTTGCATGCCGTTTCTAGTTTCTTTTGGTAAGCGTAGAAATGACGCATTCAAAATTGGCCGACGCTTAGCAAGAACTTCGGATTTATTTTTAGGATTTGATTTGTATACCTTTTCTAGTTTCTTTTAGTAAACAACAAAATGAAGTATTCAAAATTTGCCTTACCATTGGAAGTACCTTACCAAATTTCCGACTGGGTGCCTCTAATAACTTCTAAACAAAGAGATACAAACTAAAAAATAAATTGCATATTATTGTTATATTCGCGGATATTTTTACATTACGTGTGGAAAATTATGTTCTTCAAGTGTCCACCACTTCAGTTCACTTAGGCAGAGGCTCTTTCAATTGCATCTTGCATCACTTTTTTTAGTGTGGCTGGTGTAATTTGCTTAATTTCTGACTTTCAGCTCCTGTAAAGTCTGTGGGTTGTTGATATAGACTTTATCGTTCAGCTACCAAGGTGGCCATCTGGAGTCGCCATTTATTTGAGAAGACACGATTTGAAAACTCTTCCCGCAATAAGTTCATTGTCGCACGAGCGGGGCTGGTACAATAAGTTCATTGTCGCACGAGCGGGGCTGGAACCATACGTTGCCATTGTTGTTGTTCACTCGCACGAGTGCAAAGAGGAAGACATGATGCATTTCTCTGCATGTACAGTCGAAACTCTCCATAACGAATTCCAAGGAACCAGATAATTACTTCGCTATATAGAAAATTCGTTATATAGAAAAGAGAAACAAGTTTGCGACTTTTAAATTTTTTTATTTGCAATAGTCAGTTATTTTGGTTTGAACTACATTTTTCCACTTTTCTTCTTCAAGAAAATTTTCCAATACATTAAGAGCAGCAAACACAGTACTTGGTACGTTGGTTTTCATTTCCTAATAGGTACGGAAGCCTTTAACTGTTGAAGAAAGCTGTCCATATGTGGGTAACGGCTTAGAAATATCGGCAGAATCTTCTTCGTACTCATCTGAATCTGTTAATATAGAAATAATAATGTACAATTTATTAGCCACAGGGTTTCTTTATTATTATTTATATACCTGAGATACCTGCTACTCCCAAACTTTCTTGAACACTTTCTAGAATATCTTCGTCGGAAAGGTTGTCTGTGGTAATTACATCACTATCAATATTGACGTAATCTTTAAATGTTGCATTAATGTTTGCAACTGTCTTAAATGAAGACTTCAAAAAGCCGAAATGGGATAGTGGTAAATATTCTTGTTCATGCCAAGGCGTACTGTTGCTTGGTTTGGTTTGATTTTACATTGACATTCCACACTTGGTTTAAGGTTCGTATGGCATCCAGCAAATTTATGGGCGTAGGAGGTTTTTTCTTCTCCATTGGTATTAAAATGTTTGTCAAAATGCGGTTTCTATAATGTATTTTAATGTTACAAATTATTCCCTGATCCATTGGCTGAAGTAACGAAGTCCTATTGGGTGGGAAATAAGCAATTTCAATATTTTTTAATATGTCATATACATCTCTAGGGTGCGCAGCACAGTTGTCAACGAAAAACAACACATTTCTTTTTTGAGAAGCAAACTTTCGGTCCAATTTTAAAAGCCATTTCAAGAAAATGGTGCATGTCATCCATGCTTTCGTGTTAAATTCATAATCGACGTCTAGAGATTTGATTCCTTTGAAGCATCTCGGATTCTTGGCCTTTCCTATAATAAGCAATTTAACTTTCTCCGATCCGGTCATAGTGCTTGCCACCATGACAGTTATCCTTTCTTCGCTGTTTCCCCCCCCCAAAGCACTTCTCATTTTTAAACGCCATCGTCTTATTTGGCAAGCACTTAAAAAACAAACCCGTCTCATCGGCGTTAAAGATGTCGTTTTCGTCATACTTTTCTATCAATTTTGGCAAGACATTCGTCACCCATTCTTCACGAGTTTGGATGTTGGCGGCAGCACTTTCACCACACAATGTTTTCTGAACAATGCCGTGGCGCTTTTTGAATTTTTCAAGCCATCCCACACTTCCCTCAAACTCTGGATGTCGTAAAGCTTTAGCGAACTGTTTTGCCTTTTCTCTCAGTATTGGTCCAGACAGAGGAAGGTTCCTACCACGTGCAGCGAATACCCATTTCAGGATTGCTCCGTCAATATCCTCAAAGCTACAAGTTCGAAGCTTCTTACGCTTAATACTTGACGTGTTATCTGTTACACTGCTTTAAAGCTTAGCCTTGCTTTTTAAAATCGTTGATAAACTACTGGAAGGAATTCCAAATTGCTTAGCAATGTTTTTTTTGGCAACTTTTCCCTTTTCAACTTCTTCAATGATCAATAGCTTTTGACGTGACAACGTCTTAAATTAGGTTGCGGCTGGGAGTCACTTATGAAAAAGTGTAACGCCCGGTAACGTTACGATGAGTCACCGAACACAAGTAAACGCAATGTGTTTACTTGTGTGCCAGAAACGATTTGCTTTGCTGGCTTCTAGTGGCTGTTGGTCGGTGGTGTGAGTGTTTTTGTTTTTT
Source organism: Phaonia tiefii (assembly GCA_963931995.1). Lineage (NCBI taxonomy): Eukaryota > Metazoa > Arthropoda > Insecta > Diptera > Muscidae > Phaonia > Phaonia tiefii. The sequence goes on from OZ008367.1 coordinate 131,145,860, forward strand.
GGCACATCATATATATGACGACTGAGCAAGTATGTATGTGCGTATATATGTGCGTGTGTATGAATATTGATTTAGATCAGTCTGCATTGGATAAGGTATTATTTTTTGTTATTTTTTGTTTTTTGTTTTTTGGCTTTATGATATGTGTAGTGTATGTTTGTGTGTAGAAATTTTCATATGAATTAGGTAGCCAAAACGAAACAGAGAGCTGCGGTCGGCTTTAAAAACGATATGCGAATATGATGAATTGAAATACTTTTTGGTTAGTAAATTATTTTCTTTTGTTTTTAATAAAAGAAATGTTTATTTTTTATAATAAAAGAAATGTTTATATTTTATAATAAAGGATATGTTTATTGTTTATAATGTCACATTTGATAATGTGTTCATAGAAATCGCACAGGTACCTAGATGGTGTTGAAATTACTTCTATTTTCCTAAACCATAAGTTTCAATAAATGTTAAAACATCGCCCGTGAGTTCTAACACTCATTGGGCAAGTGAGTTCATTGCACTCCTATTGTGCAATTTAATTATATTCATATCAATAAATATTCTACCGAGAAAAAGACGTTGTCACGTAAAATCTTCGCCCGTAAAACCGACTTTACAGGCAACAATTTTTTTCCCACAGTAATGCTTACACGCGGATGCATTTTTCAACTGATTATCCCGAAATGCAACGATAAACTGATAGCAACTGCACAAAATGTTAGAGATGGTATCGATTGCCGATTGCAGTTGTCATTTGCATAGTTTGGGAGTTCCCCTACATACAATTTAATTTCTTTGGTAAGAAAAAAGTATTGCCACTGCATAACGAAAAATAATTTGAATAAATTCGTTACATGGAGATTTAAAACGCTTCAACTTTCGAATTATGTTCGCAAACATTTTTCGTTATAAGAAAATATTCGTTATAGGGAAATTCGTTGTAAGGAGATCAAAATACACTAAAAGTAGAACAAAAACACACTGTTCTTAAAATTTATTCGGAATAAAGAAAACTTCGTTATATAGGAGTTCGTTACAGAGAGTTTCGACTGTATTTGCATTGATCATCTTGCACCTACAGTATCTTCATACAAATATGGCCCATAAATCTTGAGCGACCCATAAATCTTGCAGTTTTCCATGTTTATCAACCCAATCAAATGAAAGTGAGCCTCTTCGGACATTAATGGATTTTGCAAGGGTATATGTGAAAATCTTTTTCAAAATCACGATGTTTTCAGTCGATCGACCAGAACGAGTTTACCAGCGCATCTCGCATCGCCAACGTTCCCATATTGCTCAAATTTGGCCACCACATCACGAATAGTGTGAACTGTTGGAACATTGCGAACTTCATAAAACAACGAACTTCATATGTGCGTTGACTGGAAATTATTTACTGGCAGTTATAACACAATTATAACACAATTCTTGTGTAATGATCCATAGTAAAATCTCCCAGGTTTTATGTCTGAAATAAAATATACAAATAAAAACCGTTATTAACAAATATAAAAGATATGAATTTGTTAAATAGTGTAGTGACTTTTAGACCACCCTGTAGAAAATATACAAAGTGCTTGCAAGGGGGACTCCAGTTAATATCAATGTTAATGGAGTACGCTATTGAATAACTGCATAGTGGTAGACCTGACTTGAAACTGATGCGGCAATTTAAATGAAATACCATCCGGTTTATGCTACAGTTCTAACTTGCGATTTGTTAAGAGTTTGGTTATTAAATTTTGGATAGGAAATGGAGAAAAATTACGTAAGTCACAATTTTTTTCGTGAATAAATAAATTAATATTTTCCCATTACATCCTATGAAAGGGCTGAGGAGAGCTTCTCACAACCAAAGAGCTGTAAATTTTCTAGACGTTGTAATTAATACATGCGTAAAGTTAAATTTTAAACTGCTGGCTGGCATGTCCCTAATAACACTTGTAATGCTGTTTTCGAATGCTGCTATTGAATCTGGCTTTTAATGGCATAGACAATAACTTCCAGTAATCCTACCAAAACTAGTATAGATGCGTCAAATCGAAAGATTTAAGTGGTCACCTCACTGGTCCTAAATGTGAGTTAAATTGTTCCCCGAACAAAATTTATCAAAAACAATTTGAAATAGTTCGCCCGTTTCTATTGTACATATAAAGATATTTTATATATTGTCCCAAAACCAATTTAGTACTTTCACCTTAGGTCTAATATAATGATTTGGTTCTCTTTTACGAGGGTTGCTAAATTGCGCACATCTTCTGGTCGTCTACTTCTTGATCGTACAAAAAGATGCGCACGTACCCTGTTTTCCTGTCACTGTTACAAATCAATGACAAAACAAATATGTACACAAATTAGGTACTTCGTTTAAAACGTGGATGACGATTTTTGTAATTTCTAGTGTAAACTAAAGTATTTTTGTAAATTGTACACTATTTATAAGCATAAATTATTTGTTTTATAAATCTCTATTAAGTTGAATTACTCATGTGCAAAAATATTTTTGAATTCATGCGCTATTTACTATGTCAAATTTAATTAGAGTGCGCCAACAGCCTGATGTAGTTCATTCTACAAATTTACCACGAATACAACAGATTGTGAACACCGCTATACACTGCACTTAAAAATATTTGACAGAGGTCCCATCGTACCAAAAGAGACTTAATTGTACCAAAAGTGGTACAATTGTACCACATGTCCCCTCACTTATCAAGAGAAGGGAGCCATCGATCGAAAGAGCTTTTTGGTAATTTCTCACCTAACTGCATTTCGCACATTGTATTTATCCTTAGTTATATTTAAACCGTCCGTCCGTTCGTGCGCATGAGTACCGCAAGTTTATGTTTTATCGGTAAAAAAGAAAGAATCAATTCATTTATTTGTTGTTGAAATCTAAAAGTATTAAATAATGTAAGCGCATTGTACTGATATTCATATATTTCCAATCGTTTCCGTGTGAGTCGTGCCGGTGAGTGTTTTTCTCGTGTGAACTAGTGTTCTGTGTTAAAGATTCTTTCGTTTATTATTATTACTGTTATTGTTGTTGTTGTTGCAATTACTAGTCATTTGTTCATATTATTCCGTATTCGTTATCGGTACATAATTTATGTTGCAGTTGCGCGGTTCGGTTTCGGCTCGGTTTGTCGCGGCAGTTGTGTATTTTATTTACATATGAAATTGTTCAAAGACAAATCAATTTTATCTTAACTGTAAACAGTTAGGTACAAACGGAAGAAATCATACAAATTATCACAAGGTCAGTCGTTACGACAATTTAATATCAAGTCATTTACATAAGCAAAGAGAAAATATGGTGAAGGGAAGGAAACAAATCTTATACTCATATTTCCTTCCTTTCATACACACATACACCAACAAAAAGCTTTCCAAACTGCCAAATTTTGTAATTGGCTGGTGGTAGGTAGCAATATTAATACCTTAAAAGCTCTAGCGGTAATTTTACAAAATGCATAAAATAGCTTTTACAATGACCATACAAACTTTGTTAACCCTGGATGGTTATTATATTTTTACCCTACACTAAGGTTATAACACGTCGAATCGACGAACTTTGTTTTTAAGAAATTACTATATGCGAACTATGCAAGTCAAAAATACACCAAAATCATTTTTAGTAACGTTTTTTATTTAAGAGTAAAAACAAAAAAAATTAAATACAAAAATATTTTTTTTGTCGCATTAATCTTTGCATTAGTTTTCAGCCTCTTTGTTAGTTTTTTTAAGGCACTACATTTTTTAAAATACAGAATAACAAAAAACTTAAGGTAAAGTGACTTATTTCATGCACAGCCTTATATATAAGAATATAAAAAAAAAAAACTGTAGTAAAAAACCTCATTTAACATATGAGGCACAAAGCTCAACTTTTCCTGCAGAAAGACTTTGTCATTCTTCGCTTGCTTGATTTACAGAAGTGACATATTTTGCGCTTCTTTGGTTCCCCGTCAACATTTTCAATTTCTGATTGTGGACTGGGTAAAATTTGCTGAATATTATTCTTTAGGGTGGACCGCAAGTTGGCTATTTCCAGCCTGTTTTCCAAAAATGCCGTCACCAACGATTCAAGGAGCTCTTTTAAGAATTCGCGACGGTTTTTTGGTTTTTTCCCTTTTGAAAACATGTTGTTTTTCCCTTTTGAAAACATATTACGTAACTATTTACGAATGTTATGTTGAGAATTCCATAAAAGAGACACATCGGCCATCTGGTGGTTTTGCGAGAGCAAGACATCACACTGCACATTTGGTCTAAAGTGTCAACCCCGCCTTTTGTTTGGTTATAAAATTGAACCATGTGGGGTTTTCCGTTGTTTGCGTTGATTGTACCTTCTTTATCGCAGCTTGATAAAAGATGAATAAGCTTATTCGGTTTTGGTTTATAAGACAACAATGTCAATTCGTTATCATAGAAAAACATGGAAGTTCCAGGTTTTCGTCCTTTCACATTGCCCATCTCCTTCGGAACTTCTCGTTTATTTAACCGCAAAGTGCCAACAATTGTCAATTTATATGGCTCAAGAAGCAATGACTTTGCAAGTGGAACCGATGTAAACCAGTTATCCATCGTTACGTTTCGATTGGTTCCATGAACAGTTTTTGTCAGCTCTTTTACGTAGTATTCTGCGTGAGGCATTGTTGTTGTGTTAGAACCTTTCCAAAGTATGGAAGAGCATCTATCATGTACTTTGTACCGCTATCACACATCATAAGTAATTTCAAACCATATTTTGCTGGTTTATTCGGTATGTACATGCGAAAAGAGCATTCTCCACGGAAAGCTAAAAGCTGTTCATCAATGGTTAAACACAATCCGGGCACGTAGTTCTGGCGGCATTTGTCGATAAAAAGCTCCCAAATTTTTCGTATAGGATCAAATTTATCTTGAACCAGTGTCAATCTTATAGATTTGTCGTCAAAACGAAGGCATGACATTAAAAATTTGAATCTCATTTTCGTCATGGTGGATACGTAGCGCGTTCCGCAAAATGTAGAATCAAAAAGCTCTTCTGTTGTTAAATGGTTGACTTTTTTGACAGCTGTAAGAACAAGAAGTCCAATAAGTGCATATATCTCGATCACGTCAGTCTCACGCATTTGTGTTTCTATATTGATGTTTTGTTTACAACGATTCTTGATCTCAACATTTGTCCATTGTACAATCTCAGCAACAATTTCTGGCGTAATAAATAACTTAAAACATTGAAGAGGATCTTCGATGGCTCTGCACTCTCGGGACGGCCCTTATGGACATATGTCATTGCTCGGCGATGTGATTTGCCTTTTTTGGTTGTCCACTTATGAAAGTTTTTACAACGAAGTCTGGTTTTCGATAACGTAATGATATTTGCGCAAAGCGCAAAGCGTTCAATGGGATGTCATCTTCATCCGAGAAGTCATCATCTGTTTCCGATGGAATTATGTCTTCATCACCACAAAACTCGTCATATTCAGGGACCATATCATCAGCCTGATCTGCAGTTTTTCTGTTATTGTTGTCGTCGCTAAAATCGATTTCCTCAAGACCGAAAATATCAGAATCAATGGGATAATCATCGTCACAATGCAATAAAAACCGTTCTATGTCAGACTCCGTGAGAGCTTTTTTGCTGCCCATATTGCAGTTCTAAAATAAATTAATATTCAAAATGTTCACCGGAAATTAATCAGAACTGCTTAAAAACAGTTTTTATGTTATACAAATTATAACACTTATTTTTTATAAAAAAGTGGAAACAAACTAAATTTAAAAAATAAGTGCCCATACAAATTCAAAAAGTCACACTAAAGTTATAACTCGTCGGTTCGACGAGTACATACATACCTGTAAATCTCTATGTTCGCAAAATGTTTACGCCACGCACATCCTCTCACAGCAACTAACATTGTGTAAAAAAAGAGCGCAATTTGAGCAAGCACAAAAAAGTTATGAGAGAAAGAGTAAGAGAGCGTCGTCGATTCGACGAGTTATAACCATCTAGGGTTAAACGTCTTGTTAGATTCAGATCTATGACATGCTTTGCAAAAACGGTGTACAAGTAATTATGGCTTTTTTAGCATACATTTTTTGGCTTCAGCATAATTTTTTTTAACATGATACTGAATGCTGTTTAGCATAATTTTCATAAAATTTGATATTTTCGTCAAATTTTTAGCATAATTTTTTAGATATTGCATAATTTTCCGTCGACAAATTTTTATTTATTTTTTTGTTCTATGCTTTTTAATAACATTTATCATGCATATTTTTGAATAAATATCGAATGTTTTGTTAGCAAACAGACTAAAATACTTCCAACCTTAGTGAAATTTGTATTAGGCTTCATTTCGTAAACCGCAACTCACTCAGTAAAACAACGATGATTTTGCTACACCCATTTATGTGTCTCCCATACAAAGTATGGGCGGGTTTCAGGATGACCGACACGATATCTCCAGTAAACCAAAATCGATCTTAGTGAAATTTGGTACTTGGCAATATTTTCAAAAGCTACTGTGTAATTGAAAATGTTTGAGGTAACCATTTTCAAATCTCCCATACAAATTTTGGGCGGACAATTACCTGGTAGTCATGATAAATACCCCAAATACACAACAGATCCTAATTAAGTTGCTAATAAGATAATATGTTACCGATATCACTCAAATTTGCCACGGATGACTGAAGGTTGATCGGCTGCCAAAACAAAAATTTTAACCTTTTTAATGGAACTCGGAACCATAGGATAATTTAGGGTGAGGTTATGTTTAAGTCGGTTCATCCGACTGAAATTTCTGTACTTGTTTCGAGTTAAGTTTAGCAACCATTATCGTTTCAGTACGTTAATTTTTTTTCGTTTCTGGAATTGTCTTGTAAATCGGTATCGGATAATAAATATGTGTATTAAAATTTTAAACTCGTATTCAAATTTTATCTTCATTTTAAAATTATACTTATTTAATATAATTTTTTTTTATCAAATTTATCAAAAAATACAACTTTTAAATTCATATACATATATGTAAAATTAATTATTTATTTATTTTTGTATAAAATTTCATATACGAAAACCATAACAAAATTATAAAATGTATATCATTCCAAGACTAAAATTAAAAAGCCGTATTCAAATTTGAAATACTCAACCATATAAACTCAAAAGCGGTTAACCAAGTAACCGCTTTAATAAAACTGTTTTCGTTTTTTAACTCATTAAGTAATTAGGCGGTTGAATCGTAAATTCCATTTTGGCCAGTACTAAACTTGAAGCAAAATTCATAAATCCACAAATTTATTTTTTTTTTCTTAGAGTCAATGAAATTACATAATAAGAAGTCTGGATCAACATACTTTTGCAGGAACCGATTTTTTAAATGCCAACTAACGTACATATTTAACATCGATACCCATGATAATTATATATCTATATGTATGTTACAATTCCTGGTTAGAAATAAGCATTATTTCAAAGTTCAGTTCCAAAAAACAGATATACATTATAAAAATTCAATTTTTCAACAAAAAATGCTAAAAATGGAGCCAGAAAAGTCAAAAGTTTGAAAAAATTCCCCAAAAAAGTGCTAAAAAGCATTTAGCATGTTCTTTTCAAAAAACAAGTGCAGAAGCCAAATTGTACTTAAAGTGCTAAACTGGCAACACTGATGTACATAGATACATACATTGTTATGTTCGTTCATACGCTACGCTCAGTGTTGCCAGAAGTGACGATTAATCGTCATTTTGGCGATTTTTAGTCACAAAAACATAAAATGACGATTTGACGATTTCAGCTTCTGGAATGACGATTTTTTGTCTATTCCAAAACTGAAATTGTTGGTAATGCAAGAGCGACAGCTATATACTATATTTAAACATAAACTTAACCCATCAAGGGATATTGGGTAGAAAAACTCCCCACAAATGGAACCATTTATGAAATAATAGAATTATCGAGATTACATTTTTGTAGACGGGCTGGGGAAGTATAGAACTATTAAAAACTTACGATATTAATGTATAAAACATACCGTGTCAATAATATACATACATATGTATGTAAATACCCTAAATATTATCTGTGGGACGTTTAATCAAATTCACACAATTGAATCGGGGGTCAGCCAATTAGGGGTTAATGAAAATTATTCATGAAGGACAAAAACTGCATCGACTCTTCTTTTTTACCCTATAAAATATAAAATATATATGTTCGTTGGTTGTTTGACCAATAGTTGAAGAGATTTCGGAATAGAGTTTAAATAAAGATATATGAATTTTAAAAATATTACTATAACATATTGATTTAATTGCTTTGTTTTACTGTTTTCCCCCCACAGAAATATTGATATTTGGTACAGCAATTGCAGTTTTTAATGTTGACGATTTTTTGACGATTTCGAAAATTTTTTTTGACGATTTCTGCACCTCCAATTTGACGATTTGTGACCGACTTTATCTGGCAACACTGGCTACGCTACACAAGTTAGTTGCTCTCTTGCTGTCTCATTTTTATATATGTACGTATAACCACGTCATTATTTTCGTTGCTCTGAGCATAGACTAATACTTATCAGGGATGATATTTGTTATGGATAAGGACTTTTTTACCTCCTTTCGATTTCAAAAAGTCCCCAACTCCGGTTGGTCCAATAAGAGCACTTTCGGATTAAACTCACCAAATTTTATATGAGCGGTTCTTAAATACAACACATAGCAAAATAAGTAAGGTAGAACCAGTAGGAATTGCATGTATTTAGTTTTTATATCAATGGCCGACCTTGTCAAACACAGCTGATCGAAATTGCCAAGATTTATTTATTGTAATCTTTTGTGCAATAAGACTGAAATATATGTTTGCCTGAGGCTAACTTAAGCTTTTACTGCATTTACGCCGACAGATTAACAAACCGTAAACATTTTAAATACATTTTAAATACAAATACAAAAAAATGTCTATCTTCTTTAAAAACATTTGTATCGGGTTCTAATATAATATTTTGTAAAATAAATATTTATATAAAATTTTTTGTTTTACTTACAAATTTATTCAAGCCCAAGACCTTTTTAAATAATATAAAGCTTATTTATTAGCTTTGTATCACTTTCAAAAAAGTCGAGCATAAAAATGTGCAAATGATACCAAGGCTGTCTGTATAGCTATTTCGGATATTGCCAAGATCTTCATCATATATTATTTAAAAAGGTCTTGAGCTTGAATAAATTTGTAAGTTTTGAAAACAGACGGAGTAAAAATTCCCGTAAGGGAAATGATGATTTTTTGTTTTATTTTGGAAAATACTTGTAAAAAGTTATTCAGCATAATTTTTTTGAAACTGTTTAGCATAATTTTCACAAAATTTTTCCAAAATTTTACATTTTCCGTCAAATTTTTAGCATAATTTTTCGGAAATTTTTTTTATTTTTTTTATTTTATGCCTTCTATAAATAATATGGAACATGCATATTTTTGAATAAATATGGAATGTTAAGTCATTCATATATATATAACAATAATATAACATACAATAATACATATATACAAGGTGGCGCAAAAGTAATCCTATCAGAAAATGCTATAAATTTTGCGATTGGCCCCTAATGTCAGTTCTGTTTTGACATTTGTGTAGTAAACACATGCGAATACACGTTAATAAACAATGTTACGCTACACTGCTCCAGAACGCGGAATATTGCTGACTATTTATTTGACCAATAATCGGTCGGTGACTTTGGCACACCGTGAATTTCGTCGCAGATTTCCTGGCCGTCCAACGCCTACTGGTGAAACACTGCGACGTTTAGCCGCTCGCCTCGAAGAGACTGGCACAACACGAGATGCTGCCAGGCGTGGCAGACCCCGGAGTAGCCGTTCTGCAGAGAATATTGCTGCTGTAGCCGAGGATGTCATGGATGCGCCGTCGACATCGACCAGACGACGTGCCTCGCAAATGGGTATCAGTCGACGGTCTTTACAGCGAATTTTGGTACAAGATTTGAAGATGTTTCCGTACAAAGTCCAGACGGTGCATCAGCTGTTAGCTGCTGACCGCCAATCGCGTCTAACATACGCTCAAGCCATCCTTAATCACCACCAAGAGGAAGATGATTTTTCATCAAAAATAATCATGAGTGATGAAGCCCATTTCCATCTTAGCGCACTGAAAACCCGCGTGTAACCCACGAAGAGCCATTACACCCGCTCAAAGTCACTGTATGGTGTGCTGTTTTCGCTGGAGGAGTCATCGGACCTTTTTTCTTCGAAGACGTCGCGGGCCAAACGGTTACTGTGAATGGTGAGCGCTACAGAGCAATGATCAACGAGTTCTTTTTGCCGCAACTGGATGATTTGGGATTGAAAAACATGTGGTTCCAACAGGACGGTGCACCGGCACACACTGCACGTGCCACAACCGATATGCTGAATGATGCATTTCCCGGGCGCCTAATCTCCCATTTTGGTGATTTGCACTGGCCAGCAAGATCGCCTGATTTGACCGCTCCAGACTTCTTTTTGTGGGGCTTTTTGAAGTCGCGGGTTTATGTCAACAAGCCTCAGACTCTTGCAGCTCTTAAAGACAATATCCGTCAAGAATGTGAGGACGTATCGCCGGAAGTTTTGGCCAAAATGATGGAAAATGCCATAAAAAGGGCTCAAATGACAATCAACTGTGGCGGCGGCCATTTACATGACATCATATTCTCGACTTGATGTAAAAAAAATTAAAAGACCAAATAAAAATAATCCACAAGAAGAATCAAAGTTTTTAATTTTTTTTTAAATTACAGCCAAAAAACATCGGAAGTTTACTTTTGCGGCACCTTGTATTATATGTTCCAACACACACCAACGAATAGAAACGAAACATATTTTCAATACATTTTTTGGCATCATGTGTCAAAAATGTTTTGACTGATCCTGTGATTTAAACTTTAAAACTAAGAACAAATTATTTCTAGACTTCTTATTTCACACTTTTTACATGACCTTTTATATGACCTCTTGGATGTAATGAGTCTAGTTCGGGAATCGTTATGGTGAAAAATTTGAAACTAATAATCTAATAATATGTGACAAAATTTAAAGTATTCTAGATTTGCGTAGATGAAGTTTATGTATGTTTTACAATAGCTTGTAATTAAAATAGTATAATACGCAAATTACAAAAATAATATTGAAAATCAAGGTAGATACTTTCCCACTTTTGGTTTTATGTAGAAAACCTTTTTTGGAAATAATGAAAAGAATTCATGTGGTTTTGCGCACTTCCAATTTAATATGGAAGGAAATGCAATACAAAAGTGTGAAAAGGTAATGTTTGTTCTAAACTTCGTAACAGTTAATACTTAAAAAAATATAGGATACGTTTTTATATCAAATGTACACTCCATTTTGACTACAGTTTCTGAACAAAAAATTTAAATTTGGAGTTTTTCTGGATTAGCTCGTATTCGGATTTTACCAACCGGAAATATTTTGGCTAGATTGATTAAACTTAATTTTGAGTATTTTAGAAAAAACTAATTTTCTTACGGCTACATCTAGTTAACCGATTGGAACTTTCTTTCCCAGCCCTCGGCATAATGTTAGGTAGTGACCATGGGGGAAATGAAAAATACTGGTTTGTAGAGTTGTGTAGTTCACGAACGAACTAGTTCAATTGAACCATTCACTCTTGTGAACTATATGAACTAGTTCACACTATTCCACTCTTTTGTTTCAGTTGTTCACTTGTTTCAGTAGTTTTTTGTATTTCAGTTGTGCAGTTCTCTCTGTCATTTTCAAGTTCATGCTCTCTGTCTCACTCAATTTGCACAACGTTGCCTACGTTGCAATCTTTGTGGAATGGATATGTAACCGGCTTCTACACAATAACTACAGCGTTAATTACCACTTTTAATTTAATCATTCATTCATTTAGAACTAGTTCATTCTGTTGAGCAGAACTAAAGTGAGCGCTCACTTGAATGAACTAAAATTCGCAACTCGACTAGTTTGAAAATATAGCATCAAAAACGAAAAAATTTCGAGAAATTCTCAATTGTTCTCACACAAAGGGTGAAAACGAAATTACGGTATTATATCAGGACGTTCGGAGAAGTCGTTTTTGAGCTATGATAAATTTTGTGGAGATATATCTCAAAATACCGTTCGGAACGGTGTAAAACTGTAGGTCCCACTCTTACTTACTTATCCGGTCTCGTACAACATATTTCGCCAACCAGTTCGATCTTTTGCTTTATTTCTCCAGTTGGCAATACCAAGTGTACGCAGGGATTCGTCAACCTGATCCCTCCAGCGGAGTCTTGGTCTTCCTATTTTTCGTCTTCCTTCGAGTTCGGTTTCTAAAACCCTTCGTGCTGGTTCGTTCGTCTTAATCCATTCTACTGACATGGCCTAGCCAGCGCAATCGCGTTATCTTGATCCGCTTAACTATGTCAATGTCAGGATAAAGCTCATACAGCTCATGATTCCTGCGTCGCCGATACTCGCCGTTGTGCAATATAGGGCCATAAATTTTTCGGAGTATTTTTCTCTCGAAGCCTCCTACAGATGTTTCGTCTGCTTGCGATAGGACCCAGGATTCTGCGCCATAAAGCAAGACAGGTTGAATGAGAGTCTGGTACAGCTGGACTTTTGTTACTCGAGAGAGGGCTTTATCTCCAAAATAACATCTATCCGCAAGCACAATTCTCCGCTTGATCTCAAGGCTGACGTTGTTGTTTTTGTTCACGGCAGATCCGAGGTATATAAATTCGTCCACTACCTCGAAGTTATACCGGTTATCAACGTTCACGCTTTGGTCTAATCGCGTGGAGGCCTTGTTCGTTGAAACCATTAATTTTGACTTGTCCTCATTTACCGTCAGACCCACTTTTGCTGACTCCTTCTCAATTCTCGAAAAAACCGCAGTAACTTCTCTAATTGTGCGCCCAATGATATCCATAGCATCAGCATACTCGAGCAGCATGTGACTTTTGCTGCTGATGGTTTTATACATGTTGACTGCAGCTTTTCTCCTAATGATCTCCATTAAGATGTTAGAGATCGCACGATAGGGTAGCGTCCCAATCAGTGAGTGTAAAATTAGAAAGCGCACAGCTGACTGATTTTGAGAAGCTCTCCCCAATCCCCTCATGGGATGTTATGGGACGCCATGTTTTTCTTTTTTATATCTCAAAAAATTTACATATTTGGGATTTTGAAGCACTAGCTGCCGGTTTTTCAAACCAGTTTGTTTCATATTTCTTTTCTACCAGCCTCTACCTGCAATTATGCAGAGGGCATTTGAATTGGGGCAAATCCAGAAAAAAACCCAAATGCCTTTTGTTAGTTTCGATAGTACTTTCAGAAACTGAAGTCACATCGGAGTGCACATTTTATGTGTTGCATTGTGTAATCAAAGAAAACTGTAGCTTAAGGTGCCACTGCATAAAAACACATGTAAAATATGGAATTTAGATTTTCATTAATGCGAAAATCTTGAATATACACAAAAGTTTGTAAAAATCCTTACCATAGTATTCTTTTTGGTACTTAATATGAATAGCACATCCTGTAGGTATGTTTAGCATTTTTTCTCGAAAAGTTATGGGATCCCAGATTAAAATTTCAGGACATACAACTAACAAGTGTAGCTATAATATACAAAACCAAAATGTAAAGGGTCTTAAAAATAACACACAAGAAAATTCTGATTAAATCATCGAAACTTCTTGAAACAACTACTTTTTTTTGTTAATATTTTCATGACATTTTATGAATCAAAAATACACATCTTTGATTTAAAAAGGGGTTTTCTGTGTTTATAAAAATTAAATGAATTTGTCAATAAAAATCAATGGTGTTTTTAACATAATTTCTTTCCATTTTGCAAAATTTTTTGGCCATTTGGCATAATACTGGTAGGCAGTCAAATTTTCTCTTCAATCGAATGCCAACAAACAAAACGAACGACGCGTTAAAAGTAGACAGTCAAAATTGCTCTTCACTCAAATGCCAACAAACAAAACGAGTGAAGCCTTAATCATTCTCTGCTCTCTCTCTTACTCTCTTCATCTTCATTTATTTAAAAATCAAAAACATGACAAAAAATCCATTTAGTTGAAACAAATTAGATCTGTATTCAAAAACATCTTTAAAAAAATTCATATTATATATTATTATATATTAATCAGTCAATTTAAATTCAGTCCTCTTACATAGTATTATTTGTACTCCATTATTCAGTCAATGTTTATAATATTGTTACGAATAAGTAAAAGCTTTTGCTTGCTGTTAATTACTCTACTAACAGTATGTAAATAACAGGCGGTTAGTGCTGCGCCTGAAAGTATGCATTGTAACAACGTACCAGCTCGCTAAACCAGTAGCATGAATTCGTCTCAGTAAAGATAATTCTCCTGTGTTCGAGATTGTTCTACAAAGATAAGCAACAACAACAACATCTAGAAGGTTCTTGAATTCGCTAGTTATACCTTCGTTTGAGTATGGTGAGTTGGTATAAATAACGGAGGTCTTTGGAGTAGAGAGTTCAGTTTGTGATTAAACCCCGTAAAGTAAGCAACGCGAATTGATAGTAAAATATAAGACTTGTTAAAGTGTTATAAATAAAGTAAACTGTTGTACTACATAAGTAAAATAAAAGGAAGTTAAACCGTTGTAATTATCGTAATTTAAAACGAACCTTGTTTTATTATTGGGAATAAAACAACGCAAAAAGGACGAATAAGGAAATTCGTAACAATATTAAAAATTTCAGATTCTAAACATTCCATGTCGTCGCGTTTTGCTACATTTTTGTACATATTGTGATCCGGCATTTCGGGTGACGGATTGTACTTATCACAACATATTGAAGTCATTTTA